>CM065139.1:29286645-29886645 GCA_033026305.1 Cirrhinus molitorella | reverse complement strand
TATGCACTCAATACTTGGTCGGGAATCCTTTTGCAGAAATGACTGCTTCAATGCGGCGTGGCATGGAGGCAATCAGCCTGTGGCACTGCTGAGGTGTTATGGAGGCCCAGGATGCTTCGATAGCGGCCTTAAGCTCATCCAGAGTGTTGGGTCTTGCGTCTCTCAACTTTCTCTTCACAATATCCCACAGATTCTCTATGGGGTTCAGGTCAGGAGAGTTGGCAGGCCAATTGAGCACAGTAATACCATGGTCAGTAAACCATTTACCAGTGGTTTTGGCACTGTGAGCAGGTGCCAGGTCGTGCTGAAAAATGAAATCTTCATCTCCATAAAGCTTTTCAGCAGATGGAAGCATGAAGTGCTCCAAAATCTCCTGATAGCTAGCTGCATTGACCCTGCCCTTGATAAAACACAGTGGACCAACACCAGCAGCTGACATGGCACCCCAGACCGTCACTGACTGTGGGTACTTGACACTGGACTTCAGGCATTTTGGCATTTCCCTCTCCCCAGTCTTCCTCCAGACTCTGGCACCTTGATTTCCGAATGACATGCAAAATTTGCTTTCATCCGAAAAAAAGTACTTTGGACCACTGAGCAACAGTCCAGTGCTGCTTCTCTGTAGCCCAGGTCAGGCGCTTCTGCCGCTGTTTCTGGTTCAAAAGTGGCTTGACCTGGGGAATGCGGCACCTGTAGCCCATTTCCTGCACACGCCTGTACATGGTGGCTCTGGATGTTTCTACTCCAGACTCAGTCCACTGCTTCCGCAGGTCCCCCAAGGTCTGGAATCGGTCCTTCTCCACAATCTTCCTCAGGGTCCGGCCACCTCTTCTCGTTGTGCAGCGTTTTCTGCCACACTTTTTCCTTCCCACAGACCTCTTGCTTGAGGGTGTCAATGATGGCCTTCTGGACAGCAGTCAGGTCGGCAGTCTTACCCATGATTGCGGTTTTGAGTAATGAACCAGGCTGGGAGTTTTTAAAAGCCTCAGGAATCTTTTGCAGGTGTTTAGAGTTAATTAGTTGATTCAGATGATTAGGTTAATAGCTCGTTTAGAGAACCTTTTCATGATATGCTAATTTTTTGAGATAGGAATTTTGGGTTTTCATGAGCTGTATGCCAAAATCATCAATATTAAAACAATAAAAGGCTTGAACTACTTCAAGTTGTGTGTAATGAATCTAAAATATATGAAAGTCTAATGTTTATCAGTACATTACAGAAAATAATGAACTTTATCACAATATGCTAATTTTTTGAGAAGGACCTGTATATTATGTGTTCAGTCTATAGCAGGGCTGGGCAACTTCGGTCCTGGAGGGCCACTGTTCTGGAGAGTTTATCTCTAACCTGAATCAGACACACCTCCTTGTAGCTTTCTACTGTTCTTAAAGACATTGATTAACCTGTTCAGGTGTGTTTGATTAGGGTTGGAGCTAAACTCTTGCAGGACAATGGCACTCCAGCATAATACAGCAATTGTAGTCATTTTCACAGATCCATGTGAACGGGGATCATTTTGACAACATTGTTATTTGTACAAGATTGGCACAACTGTGTGATGGCAGTAGGATGTGGGTTCACCACCTGTAAATAGATGATTGACAGAACATTATGTCTAAATAAAGCTTTGTTTCAAGTGTTGTTATTTATTGTCATTGTTATTTTTATTAATCTTTTACTCATTTAATCTTGTTTCCTGTTGTTGTCAGTAAATACAACAGTTTCATTAACTTAAGCCTGCTACACACTGTGCAATTTCAGCCATCTTATAAGATCATTGCACATCACACTGTGCAACGTGGTTCTAATAATCTTGGGTACGACATGTATGTAGACTGTAGACGATGATGACACCTATTGAGTCGGCTGCGACCCACGTTAGCGCAATGTCATTCAGCAAGATGAATCGTGATTTAGCGGTTGTCGTTTTCACGTGTGCTGAAAAAAAGAAGAGGTGGTGGCGGAATAGGGAAATATGGACCCGGTCATGGCTAGGGAAAAGAGGACAACTTGGGATGACACTTTTGCACAGGGAGCTTGAGGTAAATAACTTCCGTTAACCTTCGCTGTTAATGTCACATGTGCTGTTCATCATGCTGCATCTTCATTGGCTGGTCAGTAGATGTAGGTCGTAGCAGCGAACACATTGCGAGACGATCAGCTGAATTTCTGACACTGCCAGAAAATGATCGTAAGCTATCTTTGGTCGCAAGACCATGAGAACGGCCGTCTTTGACTCTCACTGTACAACACAAGACCACCGTTTAGGAGCCACGATCACCGAAATCGTCACGATTGTTTCACGATGGCAATCTTTCGCCTGGGACGGCCAAAAATCGCGCAGTGTGTCCCCGGCTTAAAGACGGCCGTTCTCACGGTCTTTGTGACCGAAGATAGCCTACGATCATTTTCTGGCAGTGTCAGAAATTCAGCTGATCGTCTCGCAATGTGTTCGCTGCTTCGACCTATATCTACTGACCAGCCAATGAAAATGCAGCATGAAATGAAGTATCGATGAACGCGACATATACAGTGTACGTTAATGGTACCGTTAATGGTAAACGTTATTTACCTCAAGCTCCCTGTGCAAAAGTGGAATCCCAAGTTGGTCTCTCTTCTGTAGCTATGACTGGGTCTATATTTCCATATTCAGCCGCCACCTCTTCTATTTTTCAGCACACATGAAAACAAAGCACGATTCATCGTGCTGATGACTGTCACGTGTCGTGTAAGGGAGGACAAACGAGGAGTACGAGGTCGAGCTCAGAAACAAAACAAGTCTTTTAATAACTAAATCCACAATAAATCCACAAAGGAGACAGGCAATGGAGACACGCACACAAAGACGAGAACGGACAACCAAACAATGAACAGAATCCAACTTGGTTAACAAGACACAGACAGGTGATAGTGATTAACTAATAATGACTTAATTAGGGGAGGGACAGGAACAAAACCAAATAAGGACAAAAAGGAAGTGGGAGAAACCAAACTAAAACAGGACTGAACCAACGGAAAACACTACAAAAGAGTCCCAAAACCTGACAATGACGTTGTGCTAACGTGGGTCACAGCCTACGACTCAGTAGGTGTCATCATCGTACAGTCTACATACATGTGGTACCCAAGATTATTAGAACGTCGTCGCACAGTTTGATGTGCAATGATCTTATAAGATGGCTGAAATCGCACAGTGTGTAGCAGGCTTAATGCATTAATTTATTAATTGACTGAAAATTGAGATTTCATTGGCTGAATTTGTCTAGTGTGTGTAGTCATGAATAGCTATGGCATATGACAAAACAAATTACATTTTGCTTGTTTTACAAAAAAATAGAATTAATTATTGTTCTGAATTTTTCACTTTTTATTATCTGAGGTAATCTTAATTTCTAAGCCTACCTCCTGGGGATATGTTTTTGTTTGTGTATATATTATTGCAGTTTTGACTGCAATTGTCTGTTCTAAAAAGGAAGAAATTCACTTTCAGAACAAAAATTTACAGATAATTTACTAACCACCTAATCACCCAAGATGTTTGTGTCTTTCTTTTTTCAGTCGTATAAATTATGTTTTTGAGGAAAACATTTTAGGATTTCTCACCATATAGTGGACTTCTACGATGCCCCCGAGTTTGAACTTCCAAAATGCAGTTTAAATGCAGCTTCAAAGGGGTCCAAATGATCCCAACCGAGAAAAAAGGTTCTCATCTAGCAAACGATCTGTTATTTTATAAACCTCAAGTGCTTGTCTTATCTAACTCTGCGTACTCTGGTTCAAGACAGACAAAAACTCCCATCTCATTTTGTCCTCCAACTTCAAAATCATCCTACATCACTGCAGAAGTACTGACCCAGTGTTTACAAAGTGAACATGCAAAGAAGATCAAATGCCCTTTACAAATGTATGATTTTGAAGTTAGATGAGAAGAAAATTACATGGGAGTTTTTTCAACGTACCCTAACTGTCATGAACCAGAATACAGAGTTGACACAGAGCTAGACAAAATGAGCATTTGAGGTTAATACAGTATATAAAGTATGCAAATTTTTATTTTTTATTTTTTATTTTTTTTAAATAACCAATTTTTTTGCTATAAGACCCTTCTTCCTCAGCTGGGATTGTTTAAAGCCTTTTGAAGCTGCATTTAAACTGTATTTTGGAAGTTCAAACTCAGGGGCACCTGAAGTCCATTATATGGAGAGAAATCCTGAAATGTTTTCCTCAAAAAAAAACAAAAAAAACAAAAAAAAATTATTTATGACTATTAAAAGAAAGACATCTTGGATGACAAGGGGGTGGGTAAATTACCTGTAAATTTTATTTCTGGAAGTGAACTTCTTTTTAATTTATTATTATTATTATTATTATTTTAACATAAGTAAGAAAATTCAGTTTAGAAATAAATTATCAAAAGCATTTTAAAGAGGATAGGTGGTTGAAAACAGATTAATTTGTGTAATCCAGAAAGCAACCATCACAAATGTATGCAATACTTGCTGACACTTAATCTGAATGTACACTTTTGGGTTACACTCACTGATCTGTAAATATAGATCAGTGGTTACACATTATTTTACAGTATGTGTACTTACCAAAGAAAGTAACTACATGGGTTAAGGTTAGGTTTAGTACCTAGTTATTACCCTGCTATTGTAATTGCTATAATGACATAATATGTGCACACAGGATGTTTTTTTCTTTATTACTTTTGTTAACTTTATAATATTTCAATTTGAATACAATTCATATAAAGCGTTATTTGCAAGATATATACCAATAAACATTTTGAGATCATGTACTCCAGAAGAAAATAAAAATAAAAAATAAATCTAGGTAAAGTGGGCCACTTTTTCTGCATCTTAAATAAACCACATGATTTCTTAACATATGATCAGACAAATTTACCAACATATTTAACAAGCCCAAAAATAAAAATGAACTCTACAATATACTAAAGTTGTGAATATAAAACAAGCCAACAACAAATAGGCAAAAAATATGGTAACCATATGTAAAATAGTTTTTCTGTCTATGCTCTCTAAACACTTTAAACAATTTTTTAATTGTCCATATTTTACATTTTTATATTTTACATTTTACATATATATTTTTCTCCTCTCATCCTTCTTTCACTCCACAGATTGAGAGATTCTATTATCTCTTTCCTTTCTTCAGACTCTGACTTGAATGGCTGCAGTCTCATTTCTGTTTTCTAAAAGAGTAAATTATTAATGTCAGTAAGTTATTAATGTTAATTTGTGTAATCCAGAAAGTCCAGTATATCCGGTATGTGTATTAGTGTACTTACCCAAGAAAGTACTAGGTAGTATAAGGTAACTACATGGGTTAAGGTTAGGTTTAGTACCTAGTTATTAGCCAGTTATTGTAATTGCTATAGTAAAGACATAATATGTGCACACAAAATGTTTTTTCTTTATTAATTTTGTTACTTTAAGGTATAATATTTCAATTTGAATACAGTTCATGTAAAGCATTATTTGCAAGATATATACCAATAAACATTTTGAGGTCATGTCCTCCAGAAAAAAAATAAAAAATAAATGTAGTTAAAGAGGGCCACTTTTTCTTAATTACACAAACATATTTACCAAGATATTTAACAAGCCCAAAAATAAATATCAGCAAAATAAACTGTGTGTAAATCCATATTTCAATTCAAACAACTAAAGGAACATGTTATGTTGACATCAAAGTTTATGAAATTGCAATATCAATTTAAAATATTGATAAAAATGAACTCTAAAATATATTAAAGATGTGAATATAAAACAAGCTAACAACAAATAGGCAAAAATAAATAAATACATAAATAATAAGAGAAAAATGTAAAATGGTAACCATATGTAAAAATGTTTTTCTGTCTATGCTCTCTAAACACTTTAAACAATCTTTCAATTGTCCATATTTTAAATCTTTATGTTTTACATTTTACATATATATTTTCTCCTCTCATCCTCCTTTCACTCCACAGATTGAGACTTTCTTTCTATTCTCTCTTTTTTTCTTCAAACTCTGACTTGAATGTCTGCAGTCTCATTTCTGTTTTCTAAAAAAAATAATTATTAATGTCACATCTAAAAAAACAGTGATTTTCAATTTATTTTTTAATTTAATTATTTTTGGATATCATTTCTGACGGTTAAAGGTGGGCCCACTTTACCTAAATCCCACTTTATCTAACAAATTCAGTCAAAGTGGGCCAGCAATATTTAAACACCATACAAGAAAACTACAATTTTTAAAATGTATATTATTTGCATTTTATATCTTGTTGATGGTAGTATTGAATAAAACAGGAACTGTCACAAAAAATGTTTGTTTACATTTAGTGAGCCTTATAAAGTTAAAAAATTAAAATCTTGTGTGGCCACACCCACCAGTGTCATATTGCATCAGCCAAAACCAGGCTATTTCATCATTTAGAGTAATAGTGTGCCTTTAATTAAGAACCATTGTTATGCTCTGAAAGTGTAATCCATTTGAACACAGTATAATCAAGCTTAAAGGGCCCACTTTACCCGAATTCACCCTGTTATTAGGATCCGTCGCAGTAAATCATTGTACTGTCACATCATCCCCACAAGGTGTCGCTGCAAACTAAGCGACAATCCTCAATCGGCGCGCAAACATCTAGCAGAGCTAAATGCGTATGAAATACCAGTTTTATGACACTAGACGCTATTTATTTTTATATAATATAATATATATTTTATAGATAGGCTAATAATATTAACAAATATGTTTGTTTTTTTTTTTTTTTCATAATTGATTGTCTCCGTGTGCCAATGTTGTGGGCCTATTATACGTCTGGAATAAAGAAGACACCTGCGCTTCAGTTATCCAGGGATTTGCCTTTATTCTCATTCATTGCGAATAAAACATAATAATATACACTTTACATACAAAAAAAAAAAAAAAAAAAAAAAAAAAAAAAACGTGGTAAAAGAAAAATAAAAGAAGCAGCTTTGACTTTATGAAACTGACACAAGTCGAACGTTTAGGCTGATCAACACTCTACTATAACTTCTTGGGGAATCATTTATTGTAAAATATAATGTAAACAAAAAATTTGGATGTTTACAGTGACTTAATTTTTTATATAGCCTACCCCATACATGTTCTTGATAGATCTGAATATTAAAAATAAAAATGTTTGTTAATCATTTATTGAAGGTTGGTGTTGTTACCTGCTTCTTCACGTCCTTTTTACCTGAGGATCAGAATGAGCGCGCACCGGGCTGGCACATCTGCAATGACGTCATGTCGAACCTCCCAGTCTCTTTCGTGCGGCCAGTGTTTGAGTTTGAGTGCTGGCTCAAATCCGGCTTCAGTATTAAAGGCTGCAAGTCTCTGATCAGTTCTGCTGTCCTGTATGCGCACCGGTCCAATGCGCGTTACTGTTGTTATTCATCTCCGGTGAATCAAAGAGCACGAGACCAAACAATAAGCCATCACACACGCTGGAAACTTAAAAGGTTAAACATGAGCTGAGTTACACAAACTTATTCAACAACTTTTTTTCATATTTTGGAGATGAGTGCATGGAGTTTTTTTTCTCCCCCTGCCTTTTTCATTGCATTGCTGATGAAGTGAGTTCATGAAGACAACTTTTTTTTTGTTCCTGTACAAGGACACATCTACATTTGTTGGCATGAGAGGTAGAGAATGGCTTGAAGCGAAACGAGAGATTTGCTGAAGAATGCACTGAAGTGGAATCAAATGAAGAGTTCTACTGTCTGCATGTGTTCTACAATAAAAGATGAAGACGGTAACTATCATTTCTTACGGTCTTTCAGACAGGAAGGATAGTCTGGGCATTCCCAGTGGAGTTTGCACAGGAGATATCAGTGCATGTCAATATGACAGAGTCTGTTTTTAATAGTAATGCTTTGTGACGGCTTTATCTCAGACGACAACATTAATGAAAGACACCAAATAAAAAAAGAAAAAGAGTCCCTTGGTGCACATTTGTAGTCTTCTCATTGGTCTTGTGTGTTTTTATTTCAGCGGTCAGTGTAATAGTGTTGGGCAGTTGCCAGCTGTCTGGGTCAGACACGTTTTAGACTCGAGCCGCTGTCTGGAAGAAGCCGTTTTATTAAACTCATGAATGTTCGTCTGCACAGTTGCCGCTTCAGCTTCTGCTGCGATAGTAAGAAACACATGCAAAAGGAGCTGACATATAGGATATATCTGTTGGAACTGGACGACTCTTCTGCTGGCGGTTCTAGAGAAAAGCCGGCATTTGATTTGATGTTCACCCGGTGAGTTATTTCTGGACTTGCTTTTACTGTCACATAGAGCTGTATACATTGAGTCTAGCAACAGTACTTAGTACAGTCCTGCTTCATAGATAGATAGGTGGACAGATAGCCTCATGGTGCTACAAAACTGTATGACTTTCTTCTGTGGAACGTGATGTTTTGGGAAATGCCTTGTTGTTTTTTGTCCATACAGTGGAAGTTAGTTGTCATGAAAGCTGTTTGGTTACTAATTTTCTTCAAAATAAATTCTTTCGAGAAATGCATACAGGTGGGTTAGTAAATGATGACTGAAGCGTCGTTTTGAGTGAACTGTCCATTTAATTCACATTTAAAATGTATGAACGCATTGCAGCATGCACAAACCAAGTCTCATTGTGTGTGTGTGTGTGTTTGTATAGTAAATCAATCAGAATATACTGTTCAAAATTAAGACAAAAATATTTTAATTTCAAACGTTAGTTATTACATTCTGCACCTGTGGTTACTCTTATAGGACACCTGTGTGAACTTGCAGTAGAACTGACTTCACACATCCACCAAAAACCGTCTTGAAACCAGCTGCTCCTGCTGCAAAACTGCAGATGCAAAACTGTAACTGCAAAAAATGGCTCAGAATAGCTGAGTTTGTTCTGAGAGGAGCTGCAGTTGCATTTGAATTTATGAAATAAATGCTTATTGATTGCAGTCACACAGCAAGAATCTGGAAGAGTTGTAATTGGCTGGCGAAACTTCAGTCTGATCCGCCACCAGTCAAGTTATTCGCAACAGGTTTTTGCAGCATGGTTTCATGCCTTGAGTCGGAAACAGGCAGGGCAGCTAATAGTCAAGTGCAGGTGTGAAAATGATAACCTGAAGTTACGGCATCCCACTCAACACCTATGAGCTCACCGTTATGTGTGTGCGTGTGTGATCAAACCTGTTCAAGTCCAGATGTTACAGCTATGGAATTGCAATCTGCTTGCGATGTTTGATAAGACAAAGCATGCTTAGTATTTGCAGTTAAAAAGCTGTGTTCAGTCAAAATCCGTTTCCACTGACAAGTTTTTTTCCCTTCTACTTTCATTCATTTCCAGGAAAACAAATGGATCCTTCGGGACAAACTCCTAATATAGATCTGCTGTTTTGGAATAACATGAAGAGAATTCGTATGGATTCTTGCCCTGCTCATGGCTGACAAAGGTGCAGGATCCAGTCACCTTTAGGAAGACTTTTAAACCTGGGATTAAGTGTGGACTGTGATTCAAATGTGTCGAGGATGCTTGTCACGGATATGTTATGGTGCGAAGCTGGATTGATCATATCGCTTTAATCCACTTGTAGCCTCCCCCAACCCCCCTACCCCCACCCCATGTCAGATCTTCCCTAAATTATGGAAATTTTTTGGAAGACGCTGACTTGGATATTTAGCCTGGTCTTGGCCGCTGCTGAAGCTCAGATCCTTTCATACAACTCTCAAGGTAGGTTTAATAAAGTGTGGATAAGAACATATAGTGATGACTGGCTAACAGCTGATGTCATAGCAGCTCTAAAAATTCACCAGCAGCAAGTCATAACTCATTTCTGCTTACAATGAAGTCATTAAGACACTTTCAGCTCTACCCAGAGGAAACTTTTTATGGCTCAATTATGTTTCATGTAAGTGTCAAGCTCATCTCAGATGCTTCTCCTTAGGAGAAATAAACAGAGAGACAGCTATTGCCATACAGTTAGAGTACAGAGCTATACAATAAATGTGGTAAGCATAACTCGGATGATATGATCTTGGAAAATATTGATGAGATATACTCGCGGCGTGAGACATTTCTGAGATCTCCTCTGAAACTCTGTAGGAGAAGAATCAAAGCAGCAGAATTACTGATATCTATGGAGACATTAAAGAGATCTCGCTGCTTTCTTCACTACACAATAGTAGAAAGATTGCAAAATGTCTCTTTAATATCTCAATTGTTTCTCCTAGACAACATTGAGACTAAACAGAGAGAAAATGAACAATTTTGTTTGAGTCTTCTGCTTCTGATTCTTCTCCCTGAGGAAAAAAACAGTAATCTCTTGTGTTTCCACTGGAATTCCAAAGGAGATCTCTACAATGTCTCAAATTGTGCTCAGATTTGGCAGTGTGGTGGAAAAATGTATTGCTCTTGTAGGAGATGGTGTTCTCAGTTATGCTTACATTGGTATCACTGTTGTTCCTCCTGAAAGAATCTTTAATACTACTGACCTTTAACTAATTGAACTGCTCTATATTTTGAAGCATTGTTGATCTACTCTGAAATGACAAGAGAAGACGAATTTGAAATTACCAGGAGAGTAATCTGAGAACCAGAAGTCTAACATAAAAGTCTCTAATTTCTCACTATGAATGTCACAGCTCACTGCTGTGAAGGAGAAACAACTGAGACATTAAAGAGATATCTGCAAGCAGATGTCAGAGATTCAAAATTGTGAGTTTGTGTGACGCAATTCTGACTTTCTTTCTCAGAAAGAACTGAGATATAAACTCGCAATTGTGAGTTATAAAGTCGGAGTTGTGAGATTTTCCCCTGGTTTCACAGATGGCTTAAGCCTAGACTAAAATGTAAGTCTGAGCTGTTTCAACTGAACGAAACTTGCACTGAATGATCTTAAAATATATCAGTGCCTTTGTTTTGTCTCAAGATGCGCACCAGTAATGTTTTTTTGTCTAATGCATGTTTATAAAAAATTACTTAAATGTCTTAATGGAACTATGGCCTAATCCTGGCTTAGACTAAGCCCTGTCTATGAAACTGGACCATAAACTCACTCATATATGAGTTCATATATTAGAAATCGTGACTTTTTTCTCAGAATTGTGAGTTTATATCTTGCAATTATGACTTTAAAACACGCAATTGTGAGTTAAGTCAGTATTGTGAGATATAAACTTGCAATTCTGAGAACATATCTGTCTTTTTCTCCCATTAAAATTAGACTATATGTCACAATTCTGGGAAAGAAAGGTCAGAATTGTAAGAAAAAAAGTTGGAATTGCGAGATATAACCTCGCATTTCAAAGAAAAAAAGTCAGAATTGTGAGTTTATATCATGCAATTCTGAAAAAAAAGTTAGATTTGTGGGATAAAAAGTTGCAATAACCTTTTTTATTATTATTATTTATTCAGTGGCTTTCATAATTTACTTTATGAACAAACTTACAAAAGATGTCTGTAATATCTCAGTTGTTTCTCCTAGACATCAGTGAGACTAAATAAAGAGAAAACTGATTATTTTACTTGTGTCTTCTTCTTCTGAATACTCTCCTGAGGAAAAAAAAAACAGTAAAAAATAGAGATCTCAACAGTGTCTCAAACTTTGCTCAGATTTGGAAAATGTTATTGCTCTTGCATAGCATCAGAAGACCAAGTTCTCAGTCATGCTTTGTTTTAAGTACCTTGTTGCTCCCGAAAAAACCTTATGAGAAATTTGCTGAAGAGTTCATGTTGAGACTTCTGAAATAAAATCTGTCTCTATTTTGAGACATTGCTGATCTACTCTGAAACAACAAGAAGAGACACATTTGAAATTACCAGGAGAGAAATCTGAGAAACAGAAGCCTCTGTTTAGTCACTTTGAATGTTGCTGCTATGAAGGAGAAACAAATGAGACATTAAAGAGATATCTGCAGTCAGAGATTTCAAAATAAGGTCAACATTTCTCATAAAATGAACAGACCAAATTAATTTAGCTTTACTATCCACGTTAATTTGTTTCTATTTTTAATCTTTCAAAGAAGAAACATCAGAAAATTTGAACTAGAATTAAACATAACTGAAACTCTTCTAAGCTGTCAGCAATTAAACTTTCCTTTTCAACTGCCAATTACATTGCTCAGATTGCCTGGTGATTTTTGGTTTCCCATGATTATCCTTTCCTTTGTTTTGCTCACTGTTATCTGCTTCACTTTATTCCCCAAAACCCAAAGCGGAATTCCTGTCCACGCTGGAGCACTATCAGCTAACGGTACCGGTGCGGGTGAATGAGCGAGGCCAGTTCATGAGTTACACTGTGAAGCATTACAGGCCCGGTCGGCGGCGACGTGGACTGGACCAGGCTGAGCTGGATCACACTGAGACCAGGCTTTTTTACAAACTCTCAGCCTACGGCAAGCACTTTCACCTGAACCTGACACTCAACCCCAACCTGGTTTCTAAACAATTCACGGTAGAGTACTGGGGCAAGGACGGACTAGACTGGCAGCATTCGGCGGTCGATAACTGCCACTATGTTGGATACCTACTGGATCAATATAGCACTACAAAAGTGGCATTGAGCAACTGCAAGGGCCTGGTGAGTACAACCAACTTTTATAATCTTAATGCTTTTGGGTGTATGAGAAGGTAAGTAACATTTAGTATCTTCAGATGTACCAAAAGAGCCTTCTGATTTGTTCGGAATTTGTAATATTTGTAGCAAACTGTTTTTCTCCAAATAACTCAGGAAAAAGCACACTGTTTTCTGCATAAAAGAACAGATTGGAAATTGCACATTCACAAAGGGATATGAAAGCATGCTGGCCAATGACATGTGGAATATGCATTGCATTTTATTGCCCACATATCTAAAGATCTTCAGCTGAAGTGTTTACTTCCTCAAAGGGCCACATATTTGCTGACTTAGCCTTCTTGATGTGACTGATACGCTGTCCTTACTGTGAATGATTATTTCTAAACCACGATTGCTGAGGAGATGTGGTATTACTTTTAGCGATCAAACTTATTACCTTCGCCTGGCAAAGAAATAAGTGAAGAAGGGACCTTAGCTGTATCTATAAACCAGAATATCATAGCTCTTTTGAATTGGGCTAGTGAGCAACCAGCTAGCAACCACCCAGAACACGCCATTTAGAATAAATAAATGCTAAATAAATTCTGGTACATATTTTTTTGGTAAATTATTTAACAATAATGTTTTAATAATCATTATTAGTAGTACTAGTACTATCAATGCATTAAATAATATATTTCTTTTACAGTTTCTTCAAGTTAAACCAAACTTTTATTTTAATAGGTTGCTGTAAAGAGCAAGAAATGGTAAAATGCTCATGGAGTGACTCCCAGAGCAGTTCTCGAGATTATGTTTGTGTTCATGTACTCATATATTGCAGTGTCAGAGCTTTGCACACTGCAAAAAAGCTTTTCTTACTTAGATTTTTGGTCTTGTTTCCAGCCAAAAAAAAAAAAAAAATTAAAAATCTTACACCAAAAAGGATTTTCTAGACAAGCAAAATTATTGTCTTGTTTTCAGAAAAAAGAAGTCATAATTAAGGGAGTTTTTGCTTCAAAACGAGCTAAATAATTTGCCAGTGGGGTAAGCAAAATAATATTTTTTTAAGCAGAAAACTAGATTATTTTGCTTACCCCATTGGCAGATTATTTTGCTTGTTTCAAGCAAAAGCTCTCTTAAATTTAACTTCTTTTTTTCTGAAAACAAGACAACAATTTTTACTTGTCTAGAAAATCCTTCTTGATTTAAGAATTTTTATATATTTTGGCTGGAAACAAGACAAAAAATCTAAGTAAGAAAAGCTTTTTTTCGCAATGCACGTTTCTGTGCCATTCATTCACACAGAGACACACAGAACATCCAGGATCCATATTTAAATAGTATTTTGTAGCTTAATATCAGACACTAGCTCATATCGCATTTTGATTTAAATTCTGTGTTAAATTCCATTTTTATGACTGGATTTCGTGATTCCGTCTGCATCGCGGAAATCATAGGGCCCTATACTACAGGGTTGCCAGGTTTTCACATCAAAACCTGCACCATCGCTACTCAAAACTAGCCCAAAACTAGCCCAGTCGCGTTTTGAGGGGGTCCCACATTAGAAAATTGTGTTCTGGGGGATAAAATACAAGTTTTTTGTCAGGGCTCCCCTGGTAAATTCATATTTTAGGGGCCAAATATGACATTATTGGGGTCGCTTCAACCCGTGGACATCAAAAACTACCCGCAGAAACAGTGTAAAAGTAGCCCAATTCCACGGGAAAACCGCGGACTTGGCAACACTACTATACTACCATCACCAAATGGAATTCCAAAAGCTCAGGTGTCCTGAACACTCTGCTATTGGTTGGACAAACAGATAGTCCCGCCTCCAGCCCATGCTATTGGTTGAGTCAGTGTTGCTATGCTGAGAAGCTCAAACAAGCAAAGCAATGTTTTGATAACGCCACAGTGTTTACCCTTTTAGGGGAAATCAACCAACTATTGGCTTATACTTATAGTTGTCGTGCATGTTAATCCCAGATAGAAGAAAGGATTTCAACAATGAAAAATGTCAATATCAATGTCTTGCTCAGCAGTTTAACTGCAGAGCTTCAGGCCAGCATCCAGAATGAGTCAGCATGTCTACTTCACATTAATAAAGCGTAGGCAGCTTTGAGAAAATTATGCCTCATGTGTGACTAACACGAGAGAGAGAGAGCTTAAAGCACCTTGTCTGTTTTGCTGCCAGAGTTCTTATCTATGTCCCTGTCTTTGTGTACACGGCTGCTTCTGCTCACTGTTAAAGTGACTGCTGAGTGACAGCAAAATATTAGCTTAGCTGTCTCTCCGCATTGGGCTTGAATCCCTCCTGCACCTGCAAGCCTGTTGCCAGCTGATTCCTATCTCACGCTGAGCATTTCATCTGGTGGGGACTTTGATGTTGCTTAACTAAACCGCACTCCACACGGTTGCTGTGAAACGTGGCTTCCTGTGATGCAATGCGATTATCCAAATGTTAGATCACAGCTCTGACTAGTATAAACTAGTGTGACCCTGCAATTTGCCTTCACAACTCACTTCTGTAACTTTAAATGCTTTTAATGATACGCAGCTTAGCATTTTGAATGTCTCTGTCAATCTGTAATTATATGTGTATAAAAGGATTATTCTTATTAGAAATTTGTAACAATGTTTCAACATCTTTGTAAGTACAGTCAGGCGTGGTCTGAAACAATACTGGACCCCACTGACTTTCATTGTATGGACAAAATAAAAAGCACTGAGACATTTTTTTAAAATACCACGGAAGGAACAAACTCATACAGGTTTGGAACAACGTGAATGAATTGTGAACCATTCCTTGAAATAGCTTTAGCGTTGTTACCTTTAACTACTTTTCCAAATGCTTGACTGTCGTTTAAGTATTTTAAGCTATGAGCAGTTGTATCTTGGCAGGCTTCAGTTTTAAAGCAGCATCCCCATCACTGGAAGCTAGATTGCAGTCATGCACATTGAGACTTTAACTTGATGAGAGACTGAGAGGAAAATTCCCAAGAGATCTGGCCCTGTGCAATTACCTTAAACTGGGGTGTTCATGTGGGAGGACAGGCCTCGATATTGGATTCCACCCTGGTATCAGCAGCACCCTCACATAAATCTATGAGAATTTAGAGTGGCTCTGCTGGTCCTGAGGCATTTCCTGCAGCCACTGTGTCTGCGTGCAAACACAAAACCTTCCCTCTAAACTGCCGTGTAGACCTATAGTTTCAGGAGTATAGTAAATAGCAAGCCTGTAGAGATCTTTACCTGGATTCCTTAGTTGGATATTGCAAGCGATAACAATCATGATTTAAAGAAGTTTTAATACACATCGCTCAGCAGCATTTATGACGTGTTGATTACCACAGCATTTTTTTTCTTATTCCCTAATTTTTAAAAGCTACAGTTGAAGACAAAAATATTAGCCCCTTATAAAATATTTCATTCTTTTTCAAATAACTCCCAAGTGTTGTTTAACAAAGAGACGATTTTATCAACACAGCATTTTTAAACATAATACTTTATTCAGGAAGCTTTTAGGGTTTGTAATACAAATAGAAATAAATGTATAACCAAGAATTTTAAAAAGTCTACTGGTCAAAATTATTAGCCCTCTGAAGTGTATCTGTTTTACTTGATAACAGCCTTTAGTCATTTGCTGTAGTTCTCAACAAGTTTCAAGCATGTCTCCTGAGGAATGACAGCTCATTCTTCCTTAGCAAATCTCTCATCTCCTCCAGATTTGTTGGTCTTCTGGCACAAACTCTGGACTTTAGTGTGCCCCACAGATTTTCTATTGGATTCAAGTCTGGGCTTTGTGCAGTCCAGCCAAGTACATTCACTTTGCTCATTTGGAGGTATTTTTTCACCAGAAGTGAGGTATGCTTTGGGTCGTTATCATGCTGGAAGACAAAATGTCGACCCAAACCAAGTTTTCTTGCAGATTGTCTGAGGTTGTCTTTCAAAATCTTCTTATAGTCTTCCTTTTTCATGTTTCCTTCAACCCTGACGAGATTCCCAGTTCCAAACGCACTGAAACATCCCCACAGCATTATACTCCCACCACCATGTTTCACTGTGGGAACGATGTTGTTGGGGTTGAATGCCTCTCCCTTCTTTCTCCAAACATAGGCAACATCTCTATGGCCAAAAAGCTCTAGTTTTGTCTCATCTGACCAAAGGACATGTTTCCATTATGCACATTCCCCCAGGTTGTCCTTAGCAAACTTCATTCTAGCTTGGAGGTGTCTCTTCTTCAGAAGTGGAGTCTTTCTTGGTCGGCAACCTCGCAGTTCATTCCTGTGCAGGGCTCTAGTGACTGTCTTCGTTGAGACATCAATTCCAGACTTGGCTAGGTCATTCACTAGTGTCTTGGCAGTTGTTCTATAGCTAATCAAACTAATAATTTCTTAAGGGGGGTAATAATATTGACCATAGCAGTTTTTTTATTTATTTCTTATTTATTTTTTATTTTTTATTTATTTACTTTTTAAATTCTTTTATTCAAGCAACTATGAGAAATCAGACTTTTTCTAGAAGGAAAAAATAGTAGGAAATAATGTGAAAACATTCTCTTGTTCTGTTAAACATCACTTGGGAATAAGGAATTTAACTGTTTTTGAGAAAATTGAATTTTGCCAGTTATCAGAATTATGATGACATTTCTCAAATGACAACAATCATATCGGCGGTTTGAATTTTGAGCAAAAATAATTGTGATTATCAGTTACAAACTATGACGCAGCATTACTGTTATGCAGTCTCAAATGTCCAGTACATGACACTGTTTTTACCTAAAAAAATTGCATTAATTTTCGCCAGTTTACATGACTTGAAACACGTTTTGGCGACTTAAAAATGCACATTTCTGAACATGGGTTTCAAAAAACAAGTTTTTGAAAGTAATACCATTATTGCGAACTAAACACTATATTAAACTCAGTTCGCAAGAAATCAACATTTTTAAAAAGTATTTTCTACGTTTCACTGTTTGTGTAGTGTAGCTGCATTTTGACTTTATAGGTTTGTATAGTATAAAGAAAACAATATTTTGTCAGAATTGTCAGCTACATTGAAGTCGTCAATGAAGAAGGAGGCTCTTTTTCCAAGAATGATGTAGTTACAGCTTCTACCAGTAGGGTCTATCTGCAAATGCTAACAGGCTAACCAGTAAAACATCAAAAATTCTGTTTGCAGTAATGGCCTAACTATAAAATTTAGAAATTTACTTTGAAATTTCCTAAAATAATTCTTTGTCATTTTATTGTGGTCTTTTATTGCGTTTGTAAATGTTGAAAACTTCTGCATGAATCTTATGTTAACACTAAGTAAATGTAAACATGATATTGAGGTTTTGCAAGCTAAGGTATGTGAAGTGTGAAAAAAGTTGACTTGAGATTGCTTTCAAACCTCAGATCAAGCATCGGTCTTACCATTTTACATGTTTTAGGCCACAAGAAAGCCCAGGATGATCCTAACTAGCTTGTGTACTTGGATTACTCTGCCCTTTACGAAAGTTAACCATGTTTTTATTATAATAGTAGCGTTTTTGGCATATTGATTACCATTTGTATGACCACAGTTTTACAACATATACTACGGTTAGTGTAAAAAAAACATGTTTAATTTGTGGTTACCATGGTCTAACTATAGTAACCATGTTTTTTTGGGCTTTGTTTTTAGTAAAACCATGGATAATTTTCATAAGGTCTGATATCTGAAGTTTGATCTGTCCCAATGGCTGGGATCAAATGAAAGTAAAAGCAATGCTTTTAAAAACTAAATGTTCAGCCATTAAACCAAATAGACAACCGACACAAAAGCATTAGGCTGTAGTCCACGAGAAATTTCAAAGAGCTCTGCTTTATCAGGTCTGTAATATCAGGCTTTTCCTCACAATCCTCCTTTAGTCAGAATAAAGAACGAGACAGTTGTAATGATGCTAAAATGTTATATTATGATTGTTGCGGCCAAAAGTACTGGCTCACCTTACTTCATAAATTGAGATCTCTGCGTTGCCTCAGTCATTTTATTGAAACCAAAAATGGAAAAACAATCCTTTGAATGCCTCAGCAGTTTTCGCAGTGCATCACGCAGCATACGGCTTATATCAACTGCGCTTTTGTTTTTGCGTGTGCAGCATTGGCTATTTCTTTGTAAAGATTTAATTGGTCTCATTGTGGAGTTTTACAGACTTGGAGAACATGCCAGAGTGTTTTTTTTTCTTCTTATTCTTTTTCTATAAACACATTTCTGAGGCTCTTTTTGAATTTATGTTAAATTGGGGGTGTTCAAGGGCGCAGGTCTGTGTGCTTTGGTTCCTGTCCCAGTAATTACAATGTTGTTCTTTATGTAATTGGTGGTTTTTGAATGATTTATCTCATTGATTTGTATTGTGGCGTGTTTTCGCATTTGCTTGCAATGCTGAATGATATGAATTATTTGAAATAATATGAGTAATAGTTATCTGCATTCTGGTATGTATTTTAACAGCATGAATATATTTGTAGAGATGATAAGCATGTGATACGGCCATTAAAATGCATGAATTTACAACCTGGTCCTTGACATTGCAGATGGAATATTTCAAACCTTGTCAATGAACATATTTTCTTATTTTTCCTGTGTGCTTTTTTTGTGTAACCCATCATTTTCTCTTTTCTTATCAAGCATGGTGTCATAACCACAGAGGACGAGCAATATTTAATAGAGCCATTAAAAAATATATCCAGAAATGTCAGTGATGTCAACCACGAAGGACAACCACACGTTATTTATAAAAAGACTTCCATTCCTTCTCTGCAAAAGCCAAGCGAGGAGTTCAGCTGTGGTGTTTCAGGTTGGTAAACCTCCATTTGGCCACATTGTGACATAAACAGCTATAGATAGCAGTTTAGGAAATGATGGTCAGTGGTTCAGGTTTGGCTGGAAGTCTCAGCAAACAGCCTCGGCATGAACGTTGAGTGAAGATCTACTCTAAAGTTCAGCTGAACCTCAACTGAACTGCTAATGAATGAACTCTTTTTGTTTTCTCCAGACCTCACAATAAACAGGACACCCAGCTACGATACCAATCCTGAAACAAACCCACCTTACCTGGTCCCGGATGGCGACAGCTCGATGAGTGGCCACCGCCAGCGGCGTTCTGTCAGTTCTGAACGCTTTGTGGAGACCCTAGTGGTGGCGGACAAAATGATGGTTGGCTACCATGGTCGCAAAGACATTGAACACTACATCCTGTCAGTAATGAATATTGTAAGTTTGGTCCTGCTTTTCTCATGCGTGTTTGTCTCCAATGTGTGTTTCACTTCTTTTTAAGGGTACATCGGAAGAACTCAAACAGCATTTGGCTGACTTTGTGTCTTTTCTTCTTTTCTGGAGGTCAGGTTGCCAAACTTTACCGTGATGCCAGTCTTGGAAACGTTGTGAACATTATTGTAACCCGACTGATTGTTCTGACAGAGGATCAGGTGAGTGTTTAAATGTACTAAGTGTTGCAGATGTCAGTAGTTTACCCAAAAATGACAATTCTGTTTTTGTTTACTCAACCTTCTTCTTTGATAAGAAGATCGTTTGGAGAATGTTCATCTGTGTTCGTTTGGACTCCATTGGCTTCCATTGTATGAACAAAAAACAATGAGACTTTTCATTTATGTGTTTCACAGAAGAAAGAAGGTCATACAGGTTTGGAATGACATGAGGATGAGTAAACAATGACAGTTTTCATTTTTGGGTGAACCATCCATTTAATGGAGTAATTGTTCTGCGAGAATAAACTGTTTACAGTGTACAGCTGCATTTTGGTTTTTCTAAAGGTCATTGTATTTCAGTAGTATGTCTTAAGACTAGACTAGTGTGGTATTTTTCCCTAGTCTCACGCACATGCACGCTATTCATCGTTCTTGTCTTTGGTCTGCATTAACATTAAATGAGTGTGAGCTCGGAGTATTTTTAGAAGCTTAGAAACACACCTCACAGTAGTCTGCTGTTTTATTGCCCTGAAAAAGACAGATGGAATCATGAATCGTCTGGCCACTTTTAAAGATAAAAGTTATTCGAACAGATATGCCTAGACATTGTCCCTGAGGGAAACTTTGTAAAAGATTTTACGTTAATGTCTTTAATGAGAGAGCCAGGGCGTTTGTCTATGTTTTTTTTTTGTTCTTGGAAGAGTCAAATAACTCTTCTCAGACTGGGAAACCAACCAAAAGATCCAACTAGCTCTAAGATGATGTCATAAGAGCTACAATTCACATTGTACCAGCCAAATAATATATAGTATATTAAATAAAGTACATAAACGTAACAAGCTGAAGCAGCCTTTGTTGTATAGAGAATTTTCAACAAGATTTTGTTGCATTGATACATTGTGTTGGTGTTTTCTGTTGCAGCCCAACTTGGAGATAAACCACCATGCTGACAAATCTCTAGACAGCTTCTGTAAATGGCAGAAATCCATTCTTTCTCATCAGGGAGATGGAAACAGTATCCCAGAGAACGGGATCGCCCATCACGACAACGCTGTTCTCATTACAAGGTCGGTTACTATTATTTCCATCTGATTTCGGGAGTAGACATGGTTGAGGTTGTGGTTAGGATTGTGTCTGTTTGCAAGGAATGTTGTTTCAGGGCCAAGATGTTGATTCAGGAACACATCCCACTTGGTCACCGACACTTCATTTGTTTAAAATCGTGATTGATGACAACTTTATTTTAAGCTGGCAAATTGGGTCTTTATTAGTACTTATAAAGCACATATTAATGCCTTATTCCACATGACCATATTTTAGTTCTCTTAATCCTACCTTACTATTAATAAGCACAAATTAGGAGTTAGTTGAGGCAAAAGTTGTACTTAATAGTACTTAATAGTTAGTTAATAGTGAGAACCAGTATATTTCGTAACCTACTTGTCTGCAAAAAGTGCAAATACTTAAAGGGTACATAATATACACAGTTTCACCTAATCTCATGTTAATCTTGAGTGCCTATAGAGTAGTACTGTATCCTTAATATCTCCAAAAAGTCTTTAGTTTTATCATATTAGGATTGCCAATAAAACACAGACATTTGATGCCGTTTCACTTACAATCTGCAGTTCTTAATCATGACCGGGATCTTTTATAGCTGGGACCGCTCTATCTTTCAGTATTAAACAATGTGCAAATCCAGCGCCAGACTGGGCCTTGTATATGAAACGTTCGTCAACAAACACACTTGCAAAACTCCACTGCTGCCCTGGAAAAAGGAACTGCATCCACTGTTCATGCAACGCTGGGTTCTTCGGGAAACTGAGCAAAGTTATCTTTGCCTTACAACCAAAACCACACGTCTTTAGAGACATTCTTCCCGAGTTAATTCCTTGCAGCAGTGCAGCCGAATGAAGCGCGTTGATGGGCGCACTCTTTCTCGCGCTCTAGTTTATGTGTGCCAGGCACACTTTTCCGGGAGAAATGCTCATATAAGGAGTTCCACCACTGATTACGTCATTAAAGCCATGATCTAAAAAAAACAGCCGAAACTTGTACCAACCCGGAAGTAAGATTATTTATCTAAATTATTTTTTTTAACTTTGGCCATGTTTAGCGTGAGAATCCAACTCGTTAACACTGTAAACAACTCTAAATACACCAAACACCCCCCTTTAATTTTCACACCTCTCTTGATAAAACTGTCACATTTTCTATTCTGACTTGAGCATTAGTTTTAAAAAACACTGTTTAAACTACGATCATCACTTTTAATTGTTAAAGATGCTTTGATGTTTTGACCACAGAACCCTGCAAAAAACCTACATTTTCCTTTGAGTTTGTCTGTGTTTGTTACATACATAACCTTCTGAAATCCCTGCCTTAATTCATTATATTTATCCAGTAGCCTGTAGTTTGTTTCAATGATTAGTTTGTGGGCGATCAATTGCGGACAGCTCTGTAATTGTAACATTTTTTACTAGCTTCCTCAGTTTAGCTCGAATTAGAGAAGGAAGGCTTGTTTTAGGGTTGGCTGACATTTTGGCATTTAAGTTTGACAGTTTGTACTGGAACGTATATTGGGTGGGTCATTTACAACTGAGACTAAACTGGTTATTAATGTCATTGTTAATTGGTGTTCACTGATGCATGACCGTTTGGTTTGGACAGGTGCGAGCCTTGACACTGTCAGCCGATATTGTAGACGTCACTGCTTGAGCAGAGGTTATTGGCTATTTCTGTTTATGCACATGACATTTGTTTAACTTCTTAGTGTTTTTGCTAAACATTTGGAGACCAAACAACTTTTTTTTCCGAATCGACTGAAACGGGCAGTGCGTCTGACGCTAGTCTGCAGAAAGTTTCTTTTTAAGTTTATTTCTTCAGGACAGACACAAACCTGCCAAAGTAAGCCAGGCGGTAAACAACTAGCCGTTGTCCTGCTAATTTCTGGCAGACTGGTTTTGAGTCTGGGAAACAAACGCCGCTAGTTTGCGGCTATAAATGGATTTCATTCTGAATTAAGTGCAGCTTTAAACTTTAGTCAGAGAATTTTCCTTTCAGAAAGAAAGGAAAACCTTTGTATAATGCTAAATTTGGTGGAGGAATTGACATTTCATATTTCAGTTAAATATAAATGACTCTGAAGCTCATATTGTGTTCTTTGGATCCACAGCTGTTGTTTTAAGAGATCTGTTCTGATTGTTTGAGGCTTTAAAGAAACGAACAATAGTTTAAGTCAAACGGTGGATGGCTATTATATTCGAAGCCAAAAATGTTAATTAGATCTTAAGTCGGTGTGTGAAACCCGTATATAGAGATCTTTATTTGCATCTACAACTCTTTTATTTTTATTTTTTATAGTCTAAACAGAAAAGCCACATATTTACAAACTTTAAAGAAAGAAATAATTTAATGTATATATTCATTTATTTTAACTAAAACATTTCTCATTACACAATTATACTGCACACAGTTGACTATTTGACATTTACTTTTATGACATTTACTTACACTATTTACATACCGAATGAGTCACTGAGTCAGTTACTTTGGACAAAGGAGAATAGTATATTCATAAATATGCTTGTGAGCAAAATGTCATGATGAGCAAAGGTATTATTTGAGGTTTCTGTCCTCTCTTTCCACATTGTGAGAGTCATTTGGCATACACTGGTTATTGACTACACTAAACATGTTTGTCAGTCAGTTGTAGATTAGATTTGAAAATCTGACTGACATGAAGCATGAACAAAGCCTTATTTACATGAAGGCTAATATGCTGATTAGCTTTGTGCGGTTAGCGTATTGTTGAGTCCTCCAGGAGGAAGGTGCCCCTGCAGCGCTGCGATTTTATGACCATTTATACTAGCAGTGCTTAATTTGGAGACATTTATGTGAGGTGATTTCATATATGACTAATGATAGCCTGAAGGAGAGCTTAACAATCGGAGTGATGTTTCCTTGAAAGCCTGTTCAAGTAAACTCGCCAGCATACCATACAACGTAATGTCTTTACTCATTAGCTCTCTAGCTGATTATGATTGTTTGCTTATTACTGGTGAAAGTCAGTGCTAATTAGTCATGCTTTTGACATTGTTTGATGTCATGCATTGACCTTTACTAAATTTGGTAGCAGTTTATTTTATAGTGTCCTTGTTACACTATGTTATGTTATGCACATATGCATTAATATTACTAATACTTGAACATGTAGTTACAAGGACACATTATTATTAATAAAGCGTAACCTAAAACTGTCATAGTGACTGTAGTTTGCTGCCAAGTAAAAAGTGTTTATGAATTTTTCTAAACTTGTTATAGGTGCAATTTACTGTACAGTGTTTACTACAATTTCAAAAGTTGCAGTATTTTCAGAATCTGAATCAGAAAGAGCTTCCAGTGCAAAGAAACGTACAGACATAGTCCAGATATACATATAATATGCATACTAAAATAAAATATAACACTAATAGTAAAGAGAATACACTGAAAAAAGTGCACATGCCTTGTTACTCTTCAACCTCATAAGTATACTTTTTGTCTTGTCATTGAGCTAAAGTATTATTTAGTAAATATTTAGTTAATAGGAAGTAAAACTATGTTTGGTTGGTATTTGGGGGCAGCCGTGGCCTAATGGTTAGGGAGTCGGACTTGTGAATGAAAGGTTGCAGGTTCGAGTCCCAGGTCCGGCAGGGATTGTCGGTGGGGTGAGTGATTAATCACCGCTCTCTCCACCCTCAATACCACGACTGAGGTGAGACCCTTGAGCAAGGCACCGAACCCCCAAACTGCTCCCCGGGCGCTGCAGCGATAGCGATATGGCTGCCCACTGCTCCCGGGTATGTTCACGGTGTGTGTGTGTTCACTACTGTGTGTGTGCACTTGGATGGGTTAAATGCAGAGCACAAACTCCGAGTATGGGTCACCATACTTGGCCACATGTCACTTTCACTTATAATTTAAATTATTTGCTTTAATTTAGCATTTTGTGAAAACCACATGACCACTGACGTCATCAAAATTTGGTTTGGGAATTGTTTCCAGCATGCTTTGCTTGGGACTTAATGAGGAAAGTAAAAAAAAATATGAAATTAAAAGTTATTTTATGTGTGAGCATTTAGCATTCTATGTACTATTTAACATGTTATATGTACTAATTATTTAATACCATGTCTTTAAATAATGCAGAAATCTTAATTATAGTACACTGTAGAAAGAAATCCGTAATATTTACGATAGAAAACCGGCAGGTGTGGTTGCCGGAATTTTACTGTAAAAATTACGGTAGCAACGTTTTACAGTTTACGGTTTTTACTTACATTTACAGGTAAATACCGTAATTTCATTAACTGATATAATGGTAATGTACCAACCTATTGAAGTACTGAAATCTGTTTTATACCTTTGTAATACACTTGTAATACAGCCCTAATGTACAATCCTGCTAAAAAAACTTTATGTTATGTTATCTTTATTTTCAATTTATGGTTATTCACTGTAAATTTTACAGTCTTAACCATTTAACAGGTTTTTACTGTAGCATTTTTACATTTTTTTTTTTTACCGTTAAATTAACGCTCATTTTTTACAATGTAAACTATAATAATGTAGTAAAATTGTGATCGCTGTAGTAATACTAGTTTATTACGTTTTCTAAAATAGTTATTCTAAAATAGGCATCACTCTGATAGTAGACATTATTATATATCCATACATTTGTGTTAAAAATGCTTTCACTTCAGTAGAGGTCACATGGACAGTTTTCTGAGGTCAGCTGTCCTTCTCATTGGGTGGCTCAGAGATGTAAACATTTAGACAGAAGCTCCTGAGTGATGGCATTTGCCACATTTGCTGCAGTACCTCTGCTGGTACATCAGGATGAAACATTAGCTGGATAAAGACTGACGGACGGTCCATCCTGACCTCTTCAGCAATGTTTTTCTAGTCCTAGACTTTTGGCCGGAGCATGAAGGGGGATGCAATATTGCTTGTTTGGAACACGATCCATTGTGAGAGCTGAGGGAAATTAAAGTAACTAAATCAAAATAAATCGATGTCCAAATGAGGTCAGCTTCTTGACACAAGTTCATGAGACAGTGCCTAATGCTGGTGGGCTTGCTTTGCTTGGGGAGTCGTGGGACGGCGAGGGAGCGACTGAAATTGAATTTGCATTGTCCTTGGTTTTCTAATACATTAAAAGCCTGTCTTCAAGGCAGAGACCTTGTTCATCATTCTGTGTGTATGCCATTCTTTTTTTATTATTATTGAATTACCAGTACAGTATATACATCAATTAGACATCCAGTGAAATTGTGGGTCAGTTGCACATACACAGATGTCATCCATCTAATTTAGTCAGATGTTTAAAATGTATTTTTGTTTGAACTTTAAGATAAAACAAGTAATATAGTAATATAGTATAGTAATATATTAGTTATACATACAGATTTAGCAGTTTGATGTAATGCTTAGTTGTGAATGCTTAAGGGATGTATCACCAGTTTTGAGGAAAGTTACTTTTAAAAGTAATGCATTACAATATTGCGTTATTCTTTAAAAAGTAACTAATTATGTTACTTAGTTATATTTTATGGAAAGTAATGAGTTACATTACTTGCTTGTTTGTTTTTAATATAAAAAGTTCTATTTTTAACAAAAGTAAAAGCCCTTTCACACCAAAAAGTGAAATGAATAAGCCTAAGACTAATTCAAATCTGTACAGTAAAATTGTAGGAGAAGGAAGTTCAACACTTTTCAGCAGTGAGGAAAATAAAGCACAAATGTTAGTTAATCTAAAGTAAGTTTTGCTTATTAGTATGGTTGAATTGGATCAACGGAGGTCAGCAGTAAAGACATTGGTTAATAAAATGGGATTAAATACATAAAGAAAACAAAAAGTAACTGGTGTCACTTTTTTGAAAAAGTTACTCAGATATATTCTTGTAAATGAAAAAGTAATGTGTATTTTACTAGTTACTTGAAAAAGTAATCTGATTACAAAACTCACGTTACTTGTAATGAGTTACCCCCAATACTGTGTGTCACTATTAATATTTTTCAAAACCTAATGATTTAAGGAATGTTCTGGGTTCAGTGCAAACTCAGTCAAACGAAGTTGTGGCGTAATGTTGATGGCCACTGAAATTAATTTCAATGTATCCCCTGTTTTCTTTCTTTTCAAAAATTTTAAATTAATTGAACAGTAAGGCACTCACTGTTTACATTTATGGATAAATTCACTTACATTAATCATACATTAATTCTTATGTTGAAACTTGTGTATTTTTTAAGATACGGTCAATTTATAGGGACAATTGACCCAAGAATCAATTACTCACCTTAATGTTGTTTCAAACCTGCAAACCTACTTTATGTGGAAATCTGTTGTTGTTTTTTTTCTCCATTCAATAAAAGTCAAGGTTGACCAACATAATTTACAGTGGGGGAAAAATTATTTGATCCCCTGATGATTTAGTATGTTTGCTCACTGACAATAAAAATGATCAGTCTATAATTTTAATGGTAGGATTGTTTTAACAGTGAGAGACAGAATAACAACAAAAAAATTCAAAAAGTTATAAACTGATTTGCATTTTAATGAGTGAAATAAGTATTCAATCTACTATTAATCAACAAGATTTCTGGCTCCCAGGTGTCTTTTATACAGATAACAAGCTGAGATTAGGAGCACTCTTTTAAAGAGAGTGCTCCTAATCTCAGTTTGTTGCCCTGTATAAAAGACACCTGTCTACAGAAGCAATGAATCAGATTCCAAACTTTCCACATTGGCCAAGACCAAAGAGCTATCCAAGAATGTCAGGGACAAGACTGTAGACTTACACAAGGCTGGAATGGGCTACAAGACTATCGCCAAGCAGCTTGTTGAAAAAGTAACAACAGTTGGTGTGAATATTCACAAATGGAAGAAACAAAATAACTGTTAATCTCCCTTTGTCTGGGGCTCCATGCAAAATCTCAACTTGTGGAGATTCAATGATCATGAGAACGGTGAGGAATCAGCCCAGAACCACACGGGAGGGTCTTGTCAATGATCTCATGGCAGCTGGGACCATAAAATTGGTATCACAATTGGTATCACACTACGCCGTGAAGGACTGAAATCCTGCAGTGCCCACAAGGTTCCCCTGCTCAAGTAAGAACGAGTACAGGCCCAATGAACATCTAATGATTCAGAGGAGACCTGGGTGAAAGTGTTGTGGTCAGATGAGACCGAAAATCGAGCTCTTTGCCATCAACTCAGCTCGCCGTGTTTGGAAGAGGAGGAATGCTGCCTATGACCCCAAGAACACCATCCCCACCGTCAAACATGGAGGTAGAAGCATTATGCTTTCGAGGTGTTTTTCTGCTAAAAGGACAGGACAACTTCACCGCATCAAAGGGACAATGGACAGGACCATATATCGTCAAATCTTGGGTGAGAACCTCCTTCCCTCATTGAAAATGGGTTGTGGATGGGTATTTCAGTATGACAATGACCCGAAACACAAGGACAAGGCAAGTGGCTAAAGAAGAAGCTCATTAAGGTTCTGGAGAAGCCTAGCCGGTCTCCAGACCTTAATCCCATAAACAAATCTGTGGAGGGAGCTGAAGGTTCGAGTTTCCAAATGTCAGCCTCAAAACCCTAATGACTTGGAGTGCGAACCTGGTGGCCAACTACAAAAAAACGTCTGACCTCTGTGAATGCCAACAGGGGTTTTGCCACCAAGTACTAAGTCATGTTTTGCGAAAGGGTCTTATTTCACTCATTAAAATGCAAATCAATTGAAAACTTTTTTGAAATCATTTTTCTGGATCTTTTTGTTGTTATTCTGTCTCTCACTGTTAAAATAAACCTATCATTAAAATTAGAGACTGATCATTTCTTCGTCAGTGGGCAAATGCACAAAATCAGCAGGGGATCAAATAATTATTTTCCCCACTGTTCAAAGTATTTTTCAAAATATATATATGCATTTTTGTAAAATGAAATTCATACAGGTTTTGATCAACTTGAGGGTGAGTAAATGACGACAGAATTTTCATTTTTGGGTGAACTATCCGTTTAAGGTTTTAGGTTTTAGGTGTTATATTACAGTGGTAACAAAGTTGTACAGTTGGATATAATTTGGATATAAAGTGTAAGTGTGTTGCTGTTTGGTAATGAAAAAGAAAGTTACAAAGCTCAAGTCCACTCTAAAAGCAGATATCTCTTTAACAAAAAACACTTTAAGAAATTCAGACTACAGCACAGTTCTTCCGGATATTGTGAAGTGAGAATGTCACTCATTAAAATCAGGGTGCGAGGTCTAGTTGAGCTGTTCTAGAGAACATAGACTATTAAAAAAAACATACCACTTTGAAACGTCCAGTAAAATCTGTGTCGTCTTGTTTGTAAACTGGCTTGAACGTTGAAAATTCTTGAAATTATTTCTCTTATTGAAGCAGATCCTGCCAGGATGGCATCTAGCATTTCTTGTCTCAGGTTTGTAACCTCTTTTAGTAGCTGTGGTGTACTAAAAGCCTCAAAGGCATCAGGGCTCAAATACATGTCTTTAGGAAGCTTTATTTGTCCACAGGCATCTTCCCTTTAATAAGCATTGAAGACTTACATCGATTCTCTTGATGGCCTTTGACTGAACAAAGCTGCACAATGTGGCATCATATCAGTATTTTTTTTATTTTATTTTTTTTTGTGATAGAAATAACAATATGTATAAAACAATGTGTTTTTTTTTAATAAATTCTTTTATGGGTTTTCTACTACATATTTCAGTAAGAGACATAATTTACAGTATCTCACAGAATTGAGTACACCCCATAACATTTTTGTAAATATTTTATTATATCTTTTCATTTGACAACACTGAAGAAATGTCACTTTGCTACAATGTAAAGTAGTGAGTGTACAGCTTGTATAACAGTGTAAATTTGCTGTTCCCTCAAAATAACTCAACACACAGCCATTAATGTCTAAACCGCTGGCTACAAAAGTGAGTACACCCCTAAGTGAAAATGTCCAAATTGGGCCTAAAGTGTCAATATTTTGTGTGGCCACCATTATTTTCCAACACTGCCTTAACCCTCTTGGACATGGAGTTCACTGGGGCTTTACAGGTTGCCACTGAATTCCTCTTCTTCTCCTCCATGATGACATCACGGAGCTGGTGGATGTTAGAGACCTTGCACTCCTTCACCTTCTGTTTAAAGATGCCCCACAGATCATCATCATGATCATCGTGATCATCCATCACATGTACCCTCAGCTTCTTTAGCAAGGCAGTGATTGTCTTGGAGGTGTGTTTGGGGTCACTATGATATTGAAATAATACCCTGCGGCCTAGTCTCCAAAGGGAGAAGATCATGCTCTGCTTTAGTATGTCACAGTACATGTTGGCATCCATGGTTCCCTCAATGAACTGTAACTCCCCAGTGCCGGCAGCGCTCATGCAGCCCTAGATCGTGACACTTCCACAACCATGCTTGACTGTCGGCAAGACACACTTGTCTTGGTACTCCTCACCTGGTTGCTTCCACACACGCTTCTGAACCAAGTTTATCTTGGTATCATCAGACCATAGGACATGGTTCCAGTAATCCATGTCCTTACTCTGCTTGTCTTCAGCAAACTGTTTGTGGGCTTTCTTGGGCATTATCTTTAGAAGAGGCTTCCTTCTGGGACAACAGCCATACAGACCAATTTGATGCAGTGTGCAGTGTATGGTCTGAGCACCGGCAGACTGCCCACTGTGCCACTGTGCTGCAGCTCAGTTTCAGGGTCTTGGAAATCTTCTTATGTAATAATCTTTATGTAGAGCAACAGTTCTTTTTTTCAGATCCTCAGAGAGTTCTTTGCCATGTTGAACTTCCAGTGACTGATATGAGAGATTTAGAGTGATAACACCGAATTTAACACTCTTGTTCCCCATTTACACCTGAGACCTTGTAGCACTAATGAGTCACATGACACCGGGGAGAGAAAATGGCTAATTGGGCCCAATTTGGGGACTCTAAAATGGTGATATAAACCAAACCGTGAGTAAGTTGAACTGTTGCACTCCTAACAGGTACACAGCAGGAGCCACTCGAAACACCTTACTAATTACATAGGAACACCCTGAGAAACACTCACATAACCCTAGAATCATGGCAGCAGGTTTTTGCATGGGCAAGCACCGCTCAATGTTTTACATGAGCGATCTCACAATGAGTTTACATTTTTTCACGTTTGTATAAATTGTATAAGCAGCAACTTACGGGCTTATAAACTGTGCAAAAGTGCACAAAGAAACCCTTGTTTTGATTATTTATTTTTTAGCTGCAATATTCCAGTATGATTTTCCAGATTCAAAGATCTTTTGGCTCTTTTGACCCTTTTCAGCTGCCACAGTAAACAGAGCGCATGGATATCTTCAGATCGACACCAAAATAGAAGGCCGATAGGAACTTTCCAACTACCAGTCTGACTGAATACGTGCATAACGTCTGCACTGTTCCCCCCAAGCCCCTGACGCAAAACACAAAGCTTCTGAGATAGTTTAGTATGATTCAGATCAGGCACTGTGTCTTTCCTCTGTGCTGTAGACAATGTCAAACAAAGCCTGGCTGAATGCCTTTGGCCAGACTCAGCAGCCCAAACTGCTTGTGATATTTTTCAGGAGGTGTTAAATGCCCCATTTGGGGAATAAGAAAATATTTGGCATTCTTTCATATAGGCCTGCCATCGAAAACGTTCACCGACTGACGACAAGTCTCAGTGGGGAAAAAGAAAGAGTTTGGGTTACAAAGTAAACAAAAATAAAAAAGAAAAACTGACAAACTGACAGCAAGTTATACTGGATGCTGTCAATAGATTTTGATTATAATGCATTAGTTTGAAGTAGTAAACTTTTTGGTTACACTATATTTTGACTAAATATCAACTAATTCTTATTCATTTTCAACTACATGTCAGCTAAGTCTCATTAAGAGTATTAGTAGACTATTAAGTTAGGGTTAGGGTTAATGGAACAAATTGACACATACTTGCAACCTTACTTGTAGTCAGTAAAATGTCTGTTGGAGGACCATCAAAATGAAGTGTTAGCAGATATTAGGCTGACAGTCTATAAATGCTTCAGTGACTACTAGTTGACATGCAGTTGCAAAGTTACTTGTAGTTAGTAGAATGTTTAAAGTGGACTGTCAAAAAAGTGTTTCCTTCTTTTGACTACAGCCATTAACCCTTTAACTGTCACTCCCTTTTTTTTAACATAGACGTGAAAATGCACTATCCAAACTTTTTAGAATTCATGAATGAAAACATTTTGTAATATGATTTTGATGTACATTTTCAAAGGATGAATTTCGAGATTTTAAGTTTTCTACTGATATATAATTTCATATGATTTCTAAAGCGTGATAGGGAAAAAGGCAACGAAGAAAGTCTTATTGTGATAAAGGTCAGGACTCCTGTTATGATGTAGATTTTTTGAGGTGCACTTTTGTCATAAGTAAAGAGACATGCAGCAACCCTATTTGAACTCGCTAGCTGCACAAGCAAACTTCATTCATGTTTTCTTTATAAGTCAGTGCATAGAGTCCTGATAAACATCATATCATATAAAGACCTCACTTTTGATTTCTTTTATTTTTTAGGTACGACATCTGCACCTATAAGAACAAACCCTGCGGTACTCTTGGTAAGTACCTGAAATGTATCCTAAGACTAAACATACTTTGACTTAAATTCTGTCATAATTTATTCACCCTTTCATTAAAGTCTGTGTAAAGTAAACTTTGAGAATTGTTTCTAAGCACTTTATAAATGTTAAAAATGCATTGCTGAAACATGCTACAAAGACTGTGAACTATGTTACTTAATTGTGAAGTTAGAATGTTAGAAGTTTTTCACCGTTTTCATGTTCAGGATTTTTTGGCCAGGGTTAAATCATGACTTGATGACGAAACAGAGTCGCTGAGTATGGCCCCCTTCCCTAACACTATATAAGAGGTGTGTTTAACTTGAAGCAGCACTGACTGAACACAGACCGATCGGTGTCTGTTAAAGTACAGTGGGAGCTATAGAGAACAGATGGCACATTATGCTTTTGAATCGCTTTGGCAGTAGTTTGTCATCATACACAGATCGTTCTGCGCAGCGCTGCTTCAAGTCAAACACACCTATTAACTAGAGCGCATTAGCATCCGTGGTGCGTGGCTCAATCGCGAGTTACTGTCATTAATGTTAGTTACTACAGCCTATGCCTTCATCACATAAATGCACATTACCTGGTTGAGATGATTTACAAAACAGCTCCATATTTACATTAAGCTGCTAAAGGAGCATCCATTCAGCTTGTAGTGTATTTGGCTTCAGTCAAGTTTATCCAATCAGCTTGTAGCGAGTGGGCGTGGTTTCAGCGCCAAAAGCGAACATGCCCCCAGCGTTTGAACGCAGACAATACTGCTTAAAGATTTACATACCTTATTTTATTAACGTGCCAAGGTTTCTCATCATTCAAATTTGGCGGGGTGGTTAAATAACACTGTTTTCTGTGGTTTGACAAACTTAAAACACACATTTAATTTTACTTTAAACAGACTTTAAAGGATTAGTTCACTTCCAAATATTCCCTGATAATTTACTCACTACCATGTTACCCAAGATGGGTATGTCTTTCTTTCTGCAGTCAAAAAGAAAGGATTCTTCTCCATATAGTAGACTTCAATAGGAACTAGAGGATTGAAGGTCCAAATTGCAGTTTCAATGCAGCTTCAAAGAGATCTACACAATCACAGCCGAGGAATAAGGGTCTTTTCTAGTGAAGCTAGATCATTTTAGGTCATTTAAGAAAAAGCTAAAAGCAAAATGATATACTTTTTAACCACAAATGCTCTGCAATGCTCATCCGCGACTTCACACACTACATCTTCACATTGGAAAAGTCATGTGTGGTTAGTTCTTTGTCTGTGTACTTTGGTTCAAAAAGTAGAAAAACTCATCTCATTCTCATTTCTTTGCATGCTTGCTTTGTAAACACTGGGTCGGGACTTTTCCAACGTGACTACGTAATGCATGAAGTCAAGCTAGTGCAAGATGAGCGTTTGTGGTTAAAAATAATATACATTTTTATTATTTTTGGAAAATAATGCTTGTTTCGCTTGTTAAGACCCTTATTCCTTGGCTGGATCATCCTTGGCTCTTTGAAGCTGCACTGTAACTGCAATTTGGCCCCCATTGAAGTCCACTATATGGAGAAAAATACTGGAATGTTTTCCTCAAAAACCTTAATTTCTTTTTGACTGAAGAAAGAAAGACATTTTTATTCTGGAAGTGAACTAATCTTTCAAAAATATCTTCATCTTTCAGTGTTCTGAAAATGAACAAATTTCTTATGGGTTTGGAAAGACATGCGGGTGAGTGAATGATGACAGCATTTTCATTTTGGGCTGAAGTAATCCTTTAAACGTGCACCACTAAATGGCAAATGCTACATGCTTCGTTTTACTCATATACCAAATAATTAGTTGAGATTATTGAGAAAGACTTTGCTGCCCTGTCTTTATTAGAGCCGTTTGGCTCACGTTGAGCTCAAACATGGCTCAAAGCCTGCCTGCCTCTACAGACGCCGCTGTCTCTTGTTTCATTTCCAAACATTCCCACTCCTGTCTGCTACGGGACGGAGGTGTTTACCCCTCCCCTGGGCGAGCCAAAAAATAAAAGGAGTGAAGAAAATTAGACTATACAATATATAACAGAGAACAACAGATAAAAGAAGAATTAATATGTTTAAAGAAGTCGGGATAACTGAGGAGAAAGCAAACACTTGGGTTTTTTCCCCCTTAAATGGTCTGCAGGCAGTGTCAAAGCCTCATCTTATCTGAACCAGCCCCCTCCAGGGCTGAACCGTATATCTTAGAAGTAATATTGTGACTCCAGGGGTGGTTTGACAGATTGACCGCATTCGTCACATTCCCCGGGTCCCTTTAATTGCCCTGGCATCTGCTCTGCTTCCTTGCTGCCCCCCTCCTCTTTCTCCACCTCCATCTCCACTTCAACACCCCCCGCTCACCCAGAGGCATCATCGTGATCTTGGGTCAACGCGTTGCCCTCTGGGGGTCACCGGGTAATCTCGGAGCGGGGATAATACCAACGCGACCCTCGGCTTAGGAAAACAAACCCCACCAATGAGCTGTCGACTCAGCCTGGGCCCACTCTTCCATCCTGTATCGCTTTCCTTTTTTACCCTTCTTGCCTCCAGTCGGTGTCTTATTAGCCTTTGATTTGCATGTCCGCTCTTGTTTGGGCCTCTGGATAAGGAAGATAAAGAGGCCAGAAGTGCTTTGTTGGAGCAATGGTTCCCAAGCAGACACAAGCTTCTCTCGGTATTCCATATTCTTGTGCAATATCTTTAATATTATTTTGCCCACAGGGAGGTCAGGTTTATACCTTTCCAATACTCTGTTGTTATATTAGTAACTTTAAAGTGGTAGTTCAGCCTCATAGCATTCCAAATCACTTATTACTGTCTTTTTTTCGCGAATCACGTTTTAGTCGCATGGTGCTATTTATTTTTATTATTATTATTATTAATTATATATATATATATATATATATATATATATATATATATATTTATTTGTTGTTTTTTGTTTGTAACAAAACTACCTATTAATATAAAAAAAAATAAAAAAATGGCCAGTCGTGCAACCAGCCATGTCATGTGGTGCAACCAACATACAGAAAACAATAATAACAAATATAACCTTTGCAGACTTTTAAAATATCAGACAGTTTGACCTTTTTATGTTTTTTAAGGCAAGGTTAGTTCAGGTTTTAAAATGTCATGTGGTGCAGCTCCCCCAAAACATAATGATATTTATTAATGAATAGTTAATTGTCTTTGTAAAAATACTTTTTACTTTTAAAAATTCCAATTAAAACCTTTTCTGAAAAACAAATATGTATTTGTTTACTTGATGGTTACACCACATCATTATTTTTTTATGTTAGAAGCATTTTTTTCCAAAACCAAATGAAACCAATGTAAAAAAAAAAAATAATAATAATAATTAGTAACAGTCTTCTTAAAGCCTTAATGTATAATGCATCATAAAGGGTTTTTAAATGGTGTACTGCATTTTAATTATTCATAATGTGCACTGTAATGCATTATATCTTGTCATAAATAATTCTAACTGAATTTAAATTTAATATTTATTTTATTTTATTATTCATGAGATTGTACAGTGCATTATAATGTTCATTGCAAGGCATAATTAATGCATTAAAGCTACTTTTATAATGCATTTTGCATAAAGGATTTAAGTGAAGTGTTACTGATTTTTTTACTGACCCACACACACATCATAGTATGTTTCCAAAAATTGCCAAGCTGCTATTTTCTGTATACAATGAACATGTAGCATTTAAAGTTATGACACAAAAAGGACAAAAAAAAAACAACTCTAAGAATATCATGAAAATGTATGGTATATATTCTGAGTCATATATGAGTAAAAGAGCAGAATTTAAATGATTAAATGATAATCTCACTGTAGTTCTCAAATTTTATATGTGCCAAGTGGATTTTCAAACTTATGTAAAGGTACATTACACTAGGTTTAATGTCAACTCCTCATTGAATCTCTTATGTCTTGTAATTAAATGTAACACAACAGCGAATATGAGTGTTCTTCAAAACATTTAAAGTTACTTGTTCTTTTGCTGTACCTATTTAATAGCATTCGCCCAGGTAGATACTTTACCCAAGACTTAATTGTTGAATTATGGACTTTACATTAAAGGCTCAGGTCTATGCTTTTAAAGTTTGCAAAGATAACTACCCACCACATGTCTGATCCAACCAGAGACCAGAACAGGCTTCTTGGATCTTGGATGGTCCTGCATGCATCTAGCTTTAGGGTTTTGTGTTCTGCTCCCACCAATCATCAACAGATGTAATCTGGTGAGAATTGTTCTGCTCTCCCAGACTGGATAGAGGGGAAAAAAGAACTAAGAGACACCTGGATTTTGCAAAAGCCCTTGTCCTCACTTCATAGCTTCAAGGGAACCCCCCTCCCCTTAACAGAAGCAGCTGGCTTTGAGACTGTGAAGACTCAATCTTTGCTCCATCTTCTTCTTTGTCAGGAAGAAACATCTGATATTTTTGTAAGACATATTAAATTACGCCTTTGTTTTTAGAAAAGTTAACAGAATGATTTATCAAATGTTGGTTTGTTATCCTATCGTATTGTTTCAGAAAACATGGAATATAGTGCACAAGTGGTGCACTGTAAAAATAGGACACAATATACTGTATTGAAATAAATAGATTTTTTTCCAGGTGGTTTTACCTGTTTTTTAAATTTGCACTTTTTAAACTACTTTTAAATAGTAGCTTTAATAGTAGCTCATTTTGATTTTTTTTTTTTTTTATTTTAAATAATAACATTTTTTTCTAATTGATATATTTCATCTAGACAATTTTTATGCTTATTGGAGTAACATGTTGTTAGCTTACCAAAATGATCCAAATTTATTATCAACCTATCCAAAATTGAGTTGAGTGTTGTTTGACTGTCTATGAAGAGTGTTCTAAATCAGTCAGTTTTTGTTATATTTCAGTCAGCAAGCTCCTATGCAGACAGAGTGTACAGAAAGATTTGAGAAAGTTTTGTGAGATTCAAGTGCTCTTATGTCAGTGCTGCCCCACTGAGGAGGTTTGCAACAAAAGTTGCTACATAAAAACAGAGAGCAGATTTAATGTTTCCTTCATTCCATACCAATTAAATAACAGGCCTGTTTATTTATGGCAAGGAAAATGACAGTGCAACGTAAGGCTTAAAAAAGTACAAACCTCTCCGAAAGCCAAGTCCCTGTAGGCCAGGGACCAAAACACTGTCAGCAGTAAATTTCAACTTATGTGGGTTTTGCGTTAATACCCAAAAATTGTCAACTAAATCTCATTTGGAACAAAACAAACATAACAGGATTAAGAAAACAATGATTTCTTTCACTCCTTTTGCAACTCTGAAACCTTGAATAATAAAAACATCTATATTTTAGGGGCACAAAGTGATGTGTTTTCTTGAATTCCGAGCTCTGGCTTGAATTACTAGGTGGTCCCTTGTTACCAGATGTAGAATTTATAAATCTAACCCCCTTGTCTAGACATTTTCCAGCTACAACATCAGTTGTTTTTTTATTTAATCGTCTAGCCGTCAGTGTTGACCCACCCCCTGGTGATTTAAAAAAACGTTCGCATAAACTTTTCACCAGCTTCAAGTTCAGTGGTGTCGAGGTTAATGTGAAGAATCTCATTTTATGGTGGTGACTCAGTGTAGCACTTCTACACCTTGACCTGACCTCGTGTGTGTGTGTGTGTGTGTGTTTTTTTGTGTGTGTGCGGTCAGGTTTGGCGTCTGTAGCTGGAATGTGTGAGCCAGAGAGGAGCTGTAGTATTAATGAAGATATAGGCCTTGGTTCAGCCTTCACTATTGCACATGAGATCGGACACAAGTGAGTATACTTTCTCTCTCTATTTGTTTCTATGTTTCTGTCTGACTATTTGCATGGTATGGACATATGTGAAAATATATGATATATGTTAATTGTTCTGTATAGTGGTGTTTGCTAAGCCAGGCATCACTATTACAATTGCTTACTAAGTTTGCAAATGAGCACTGTTTCTATCCAATGAGTCAACGAGAACTAAATTGTCACTTTCTGATAAACTGGCACTACATATCTAAGAAAAGCAGAAGCCACCTAATTTTCATATATAATAAATTACTTTGCAGCTCAGAGCGAACAGATGAAGCGCAGTAATTGCTATGGAAGTCAATGGCTATGTAGTCAATGAGTAAGCGATGACGGAATTGTCATTTTCCCTTTAAATCATCTTGTTTACATTAAATTTACACACATATTTGACACTTTTATTCATAGCATCAAAGATGTAGGACAGGAAATAATTAGGGGAAAAGGAAACAAGAATGTTGCAAGCCAGATTCAAACTCACTTTTCCTGTATGAGCACCATGATGCAACGTTTTGATGTCACAATAAATGTGTCATTCATGGGATTCGGTAATATTTCAGTAAGTGGTAGTTCACCATAATGAATTGTTAGAAGCTCTTCACAAAACTTTGGAATGCCCGTTATAATGAATACAAATAATTATTGCATTTTAATATTTCTTATATCTATCTTAAACTAAGGATTTTGTCATGTGCTGAGGCACTTCACTGAGTTTGTACTTAGAAAATTATTAACAAAATGGGCAGAGGGCATAGTTCTGTGTGTTCCTTTCTTGTAAAAAATGCAAATTATTTAATAAAAACAGACTTTAAAGTTATGTCCCTCAGTATGAACTCAGCTCTGTCACACTAACCATTTTACACCCGTAAGAATTTAGACTCCACACTTATGTGACATCATTTACCAGAAATGACATCATCCAGGTCTCTTTGATAATGATGCAGAAAATGGTTAGTAGAATGTTATAGTCAGATAGGGTACTGTCAAGCTTAACAACTCAACCCTGTCACATAAAATTAAGATGGAAAATTATTACTTTTTCAACTTTTTATTTTAATCCATAAGTATATACAATGTACTTATTTTATTGCTGCCATATATGGTCTACTCTGCTACACTACATGAGGAGCAGTGGCCTTTTTGAGTGAAAAAACACAACCCAGTCACAAATATATGTATTTCTCATTATTACAGGGTTGTAAACTTGTGATGGGGTTGAATTATTTGCTTCATATATTACTAATTTTAATAAATAAATAAATAAAATAATCATGGTTTCAGTAAATATATATAAAAATCATGACAATGCATATTTTTGCTTTAAATAGATTTTTTGATGTAATATGTAAAAATTGACAAGCATCATACATCAGAAATTGCACCCACATTTGCAGCAGAAAGACAGTGTTGGGCATGCAGATATGTTGACAATTTGAGAGAGAAACAAAACCAAACATTTAAATTTAAATTTAAGGCAATGTATCCTTTCAAATGTGTTAGCCTTCAACCCCTGTCACGTTAATATTTTAAGAAAAATATAGGAAAGACAGTTAAGAACAAAAGTTTTTCTTGCTGATTACCATCTGAAACATCTGATTACCTGGCTAAAACAATAAAATTGTGTTTTTTGTTGAAATTTTTAATTAAAAATACTTTTTACAAAAATAAAGAGACCGTAGACACACAATTTGTATATTTTTAGCTTGCTAGTGAAAATGATGATAAATGTTACATTTTTTATCATTAAGGGACACACGCAGTAGGTACATGTTGTTTTATAAAAAATAATAAAAAGTCTTTAATGCCTGAGGTGGGAAGATATGATTTTTTTGAGGTTTGAAATGTGCCTAATGATGTGGCATATTTAGAAGTTAAATAAAACGTAGTTAAAAAACATGTATATTCCAAGTTGAAATTGAACCGAATCCCAGGAATGACCCAAATGTGGTTACTGCTTTCAGAGGTGGATGCCTGCTGTTTGGGAACACAGTTGTATAAGACAGTTTTGGAAGGAAATTATACAGAAATACTTTGTTTGGCCATTTCAAAATGACCACAACATTTCATATGCTGTGCAATGAGATCAGCCTGCTGGTTAGTCAAGTTATACCTTCCCATTGCGCATGACAGTCACATGACTTTTTTTGAATTTATTCAGGAAATAGATCTCCATTTCTCATTATTCACTTTTTTGCAAAAGTCAAAAACCACCTCAAGCAAGCGTAAATTTTATTTATTTATTTATTTATTCATTTATTTATTTATTTATTTATTGCCGTTTACAATGTGCCTTAAAACAGGGTGATAAAAACATAGCTATTGTTTACTCATCTTCATGTTATTCCAAAACTGATGAGTTTCTTTCTTCTGCTGAGCACAAAAGAAGATATTTTGAAGAATGTGGGTGACCAAACAGTTGACGATAGCCTTTGACATCCATAGTATGGAAAAATAAATTACTATGGATGTCAATGGTTATATAGTCAATGAGTAAGCAATGATGGAATTGCCATTTTTGGGTGAACTGTCCATTTAAATTGTCTTATTTACTGTGCGTTTATATAAATTTTTGTCACTTTTATTTCTTAAAATCAAAGGACAGGAAACAATTGGTAAAAAAGGATGTTGCAGGCCAGATTCAAACTCATTTTTTCTGTATAAGCAGCATGATGCAATGTTTTGATATCATAATGAAGAAAAAAGACACTTTAAAGAATTAAATTCTCGAAAAGAAAACCTAAAAAGTGGTTTGGTGTAATCTTTTGTTATTATTGGTCAAGAATTTTTATTTGAACATTTTTATTCGGCAAAAAAAGTCATGTGGTGCAACCAACACGCAGATAAATGGAGACCCCCTCATGATTGAGTATCAAAATCTCTTAAAATGATCTTTTAAAATATTGGAACATTTTTAACACCTGATTTTATCAGAGTTTTTTGATATCTATGAATAAGTTATTTGTGATATATGATAAAAATGACAAGAACTTTCATATTTCAGTTTTAAACTAAATTTAAACCAGCTACATTTTTCCAATTCAATTTTTAAAATATACTGTACATATATTGCTTTCTTTTTTTTTATTTGACACCTGTTTCAGAGAATTTAATATCTGGCTGGATTAAACTGTGGGCAGCAAGTGAACTACAGCATGCAAAAGTGGTGCAACTGTTCAGTGAATTCACCCCTGAATGTTTAATGAGATGGTCAGGACTTTATTAAAGCCCTTGTGGTTGAAAAATTGCTCAGTATTCTACATGTGACGCTTTCACATCTCATCGTGTACGTGTGTCTGGATTTGTTTTATTGTGGCCATTACTATGTATAATCCTCCAGCCAAAAATGCAAAGCGTAAACCGGCTGCACACACATCTTTATGCAAATGACAGTCTGGACAAATGAACCCTATCCTGAAAGCTTAGAAAAATAACCATGATCTATTGGTCTATGTAGCTTTTCGGCTAAGTTCAGCGAGATGGCAATTTCCTCTATTATGTCTTGCGTCTGCTTCTGTTGTGGAGCAGTTGTAAAAATAGCCCCTGCTTCTTGTGGGGAAGGTTTCTCCCGCGCTGATTTATATTGAGAGTAGAGTGAAATGTCATAAATGTGCGTCTTAAAAAAACACAGAGGAATTGTGTGATGTGGTGGGGGGTATGTTATATGCATTAGACGCTGATTTTGGATAGACCCTGGGTGACAACGAAAGCTTTGAGGTCTCGCCGTAAGGTGATCTGACTTTTTTATACAATATCCAGACAGATATGTAAGGGAACAAAATTTGCACGGCTCAAATGATGTATTTGTGGAGTTGCCGGCAAGGAATGTGGCTGAATGCTTCAGCAGTCTTGTACGCCGATGGCCCGTGAGCAGATGAAAGCCGCTTGGAGGAAGGGGGAAAGGCAGGCCAGGTTCATTAAGAGATGACTGCCCGATTGAGGTCTGCTCAAACGTGTAATTATTGATTGACAGGCCTGGATCAGGGTGGTGATTACAACTTTCACGTTCCTTCTGAGCTCCAGACAGCCTCTGGCCTTTGACCCGTCTGTCCTCTTCTCACAGCTGTTACCGTGCCACAGAGAGCCTCTCTTTACAGCTTAGCTGAAGGAGACGTCCTCCGCTCCTGATCTTTCAGTGCTGCCCGAGCTTGTTTGCTTGTGTGTGGGGTGGGTGATGTGATTGACATGATCCATCAAAGCTCATGATCTGCCACTTTTCTCACAGTTTCGGCATGAACCACGATGGGATCGGGAACTCCTGCGGGACCAAAGGTCACGAGACAGCCAAGCTAATGGCGGCCCACATCACAGCCAACACCAACCCCTTCTCCTGGTCAGCCTGCAGCAAGGACTATATCACCAGCTTTTTGGAGTAAGTGAAAAGAGCATTTGAATGTAATCATATAATACATCCAGAAGAGTCCAGAATTACTACTTTTTAACTATTAGCATCTTGAAACATCATGAAACAGTAACCCTCATTCTGTGAAAAGAATTGTGTACACTGCATACACTTTACAGCTGGGTGATATGGCCAAAAGTTTTTTTTTTTCATATATTAGATTACATAGCATGATAAATGTCAACCTTTTATTTCTTCCAAGTTTAAAGGCAGATTTTTGCTACAATGCAAAAGTTATAAAAACCAGACAGTTAAATGTGGCTTTAAAATATTCTTTATGGTCAGAACATGACACATTTTTTTAATTCTTAACACTTTTTTCCAGTCATTTTTCATTAATAAGTATCTAATAAGTATAATAGAAAAAAATTTCTTAGTTCCGCATGTTTTAATGAGTAATATTGTTTCAAAGCAAGAAACAGGTTTGTGTTACCCAATAGTATTAATAATAATAATAATAATAATAATAAATGTGTCTCTTAGAAATTCACATTTGGTAACAGCTTGATTTATAATGCAGATGTATATTTACGTTCATTATCAAAATCAGTAATATCTTTAAAAATTGTAGCAATCTCATTTTTATATGGTGAAATTTAATTATTCAGATTTTTTTTTTAATTAACCATTGCTCTTCCATAGTATCATGATAATAACAGTTAAAACCACGAATATAGCACCTAAATACCATGGTAAAAATGTAATATAGTTCCAAGGTATTTGTATGAAAAACAGCAGTTTAATACATTTACCCCCAGTTTCACAGACAAGGCTTAAACCTAGTCCTAGACTAAAATGTAAGTCTGAACTGTTTCAACTGAAAGAAACTCAAACTGACTGATCTTTAAATATATCGGTGCCTTCGTTTTGTCTCAAGATGCACACCAGTTGTGTTTTTTCTAGGGCACGTTTATAAAAATTGCCTAAATGTCCTAATTGAACTATGGCTTAGTCCTGGCTTAGGTTAAACCCTGTCTATGAAACTGGGCCTTAGTATAAATGCATAAACACTACAGCTTAATCACAAAAAAATACTTTTATATTCCATTACTTCCCCTTTAATACATTAAATACATGTCTACATTAATAATATAATAAAATTGGATTTTACAAATACCTTGGAAAATATGGTTCCAAGGTATTTGTTTGAAAAACAGTAGTCTAAATACATTTAGTGTAAATGCGTAAACGCTATAGCTTAATCACAAAAAATACTGTTATATTCAATTACTCCTCCTTCAATACATTAAATACATACACTAATAATATAATAAAATACGACCAAAATATACCCACATTTCTGACACAATACCCCTGTGCAGTTAATGGTACTACAGTAAATGATTTATGGTAAATGATGCCGATCGTTGATTTAAAAACCTTCTGACTATATCATTGAGCACAATGTTTCTCTTATAAACCGAGTTATTTGTGCTCCTCACTGAATCCAAGCAAAGTTCGCACTGTGCCGCCGTTCAAATTTTGACCCGAGCGGGTAAACGGTCCGACAACAGGTTTAAACTGTTCATGTGGATTCACTGTGTTGATGAACAGAAACCGCTTGGTTTAAAAGTGACTTCTATGAGAGCATTGTTTTATAAAGTGCCACACTACTGACAATAGACAATGGACCTTTTTGCATGCAAAATTTCACTTATGTGACATTTAGATAAACAAATGAAGACGGCAACTCAACAACACAAAGCCTGCCGCATGTGGATTATAACTTTGCATTAGTATCTCCAATAAAACTGAATTTCTTTCAAAGATTTAAAGACAAATGTAGTGGCTAGTTTTTCCTCAAAAGTGCTCACTGTAGCATCCTGGTGTACTGTAAATATGACTTTTCTTCCAAATGGATTGATAAAAACCTGTGCACCATGACTTCAAAATCTTGTGTAGCAGTAGTCCAGGCAGATTGGCCTTGTCCCAAATGAGGCCCTTAGTACTTTGAGAAAGGGGGCGTCTGTGAGCACCCTTTTGAAATCTAAATTGCCAAACGGAACATTTTAACTAACTTGATTAAATCTGGAGTGTGCAGATAGAGGATTACTTTGATGGTTTTACTCTCTATTTTAACACCGATGCATAATGCCACTTAACAGTCGCCTTCATTTTTTCATAACCACACAAATTTGCTGGATTTGAAAAAGAGTCATGGCTAGATGAGAGTGTGGAAGTTGATCTGTAGTAGGCAGTCATAGGCCTAGTCTGTGAATTGTTATCCTAACGTAAGACGAAAGAAAATAATAGCGGTTGCCATGGCTGTCAAAAAGTTTTCCTGGTGAATGACCTCATGGAAGAAGATTAACATCACAGCCATCGCAGGCATCAGAAGCTTTATCATCGTGTGCCAACTTCCCACACAAACACAAAGAAACGCTGCTCTGTTGGTTTGGGATGAACTCCCTGTTGTATAATCACACCGTGTCATCTGTGACCATTTTGGATTGAGGTTGAATACTAACCTTCCTTTTTTGGATTTGCTTAGCGCCGAGCAATTCATCAATAATGGACCTTCTCTGAAATCTCAGGTTGATGTAATCTTTGGCAGTGAAACGGCTCTGCTATGATAATGCTAGTCTATTACCGCAACATCCCCATCTAGCAGATTCTGGATGTGTGGATGGATCTTTCCTCGCCAGAAACCGGTGTTTGGCTGTAGATTTGGACTTATTTTAGTGTGCTTGTTTGTACATGTACAGTAGGAACTTTCCGTAAAGAATGCGGCTTTTGGAAAAAAAGCCTTGTGTTTACAGCAGTCATTATTACACTGAATCTCATATATTGGACAGGCAAATTAATTGGCAAATATGCTTATTTTAAGGTAGACACCGGCCATTAAATGTTCCTTTTGGCCAATTTAGTCAGTTAAAAAATCTAAAATGTGAAAGTAAAAAGATGTCAAATTCAAATAGATTTCTGCAGTTTTGTGTGTGTATTCCAAAATAATATGGCAACTTTTTTTTCGGACAAGTTAATATCACTGAACTTACATTTTAGACACAACATGGATGATTATTTTGTCCATTTTTACTCTGTCGAAGAAAGCAAATCCAAATGGAGCAAAAGCATCAACTGTTGCGTGTCGTTGAACCAGAAAAAATGGCACAACTGAGCAATACAAACTGAAGTATCTCTGTGTTTTATACTAAATACCAGCACTCTTGAACTGCTGCTTGTCTAATTAGATTTGAAAACCAGAAATAACAGTTCTGTTAAAAATTATTATAAATCGGAAACTGTTATATGATTTCTTAGGACAAACTGTAATTTTTTGTAATTTCCTATTCAGCTATTTGTTTTTGTGCTCAAATATTGTAAATAGTTACTGACTAAGTTTCCTTTCATTGCTGGCATATCTGCTCGCTGTAATGAGTTTACCCAAGGAAGTTTTGTTGACATGTCAAATAAACATGTCCATTTTTAAAGTGACCATTTTTGTCTCTCTAAAGAAATAAACAGTCTTTGTTTGTGTATTCCAATACAAGGGCACATATTCAGACTCGTCTTTCTCCCCGGTGAGGGGATTATTCTACCAAAACACATGGGAAAAAATAGAAAACTAAATGGATGAAACCAAATACAACATTGGTTACCCCCAGGCTAGAGCTTATGTGTTTCTTTCCTTTCCAATGTATTTGGTTTAGTTTTTAATTAGATTAGACTTCCAGTGTTGTGGTGGGAAGCCAGAGATCCCCGTTTCACCTAATGCTTCCTCTTGAATGCTCTACAGAAACCAGATCCATAGAATGTTTTTTGCAGACATCTAAATATACACTGAGCAAAATTATAAATGCAACACTTTTGTTTTGTCCCCATTTTTCATGAGCTGAACTCAAAGACTTTTTCTATGTACACAAAAGGCCTATTTCTCTCAAATATTGTTCACAAATCTGTCTAAAAATCTGTCTAAATCTCCTTTGCCGAGATAATCCATCCACCTCACAGGTGTGGCATATCAAGATGCTGATTAGCCAGCATGATTATTGCACAGGTGGGGCCACAATTCCTTAGGCTGGCCACAGTAAAAGGCCGCTCTAAAATGTGCAGTTTTACTGTATTGGGGGGTCCGAAAACCTGGAATGTTGGTCCACTCCTCTTCAATGGCTGTGCGAAGTTATACCATAACCTCACTACCACTCGATCCACAATGTTGACATCAGCAAACCGCTCACCCACATGACTGCCATCTGCCATCTGCCCTGTACAGTGAAAACCGGGATTCATCCATGAAGAGAACATCTCTCCAAAGTGCCAGATGCCATCGAATGTGAGCATTTACCCATTCAAGTCAACAAACTGCAGTCAGGTCGAGACCCCGGTGAAGACGACAAGCATTCAGATGAGCTTCCCTGAGACGGTTTGTGCAGAAACTCTTTGGTTATGCAAACCGATTGTTGCAGCAGCTGTCCGGGTGGCTGGTTTCAGATGATCGTGGAGGTGAAGATGCTGGATGTAGAGGTTCTGGGCTGGTGTGCTTACACATGCTCTGAGGTTGTAAGGCTGGTTGGATGTACTGCCAAATTCTCTGAACGCCTTTGGAGACGGCTTATGGTAGAGAAATGAACATTCAATTCATGGGCAACAGCTCTGGTGGACATTCCTGCAGTCAGCATGCCAATTGCACGCTCCCTCAAAACATCTGTGGCATTGTCCTGTGTGATAAAACTGCACATTTTAGAGTGTCCTTTTATTGTGGCCAGCCTAAGGCACACCTGTGCAATAATCATCAGCATCTTGATATGCCACACCTGTGAGGTGGATGGATTATCTCGGCAAAGGAAAGTGCTCACTAACACAGATTTAGACAGATTTGTGAACAATATTTCTTCACAAGAAAGATGCCTTTTGTGTACATAGAAAAAGTCTTAGATCTTTGAGTTCAGCTCATGAAAAATGGGGGCAAAAACAAAAGTGCTGCATTTATAATTTTGTTCAGTGTATTTTCGATTACCTTTTTATCAACCACATTTAGCTAATTTATTATATTTAGCAAATAATATGATAGGGTAAAACAAGGCTAATTGTTAAACCGTTTGCTCTAGTAAAAATAATTGAGGGTGGGTTTACTTTTATAATTGTTTTTCCTCATGACGATGATATTTTACAATATTATACAATAATTTAGAAACTAAATAAAGCACCAGTGACAACAAATAGTTGTAATTTAACATTTAAAGTCATGCCTTCCCATTTTTCCGTCTTCAGACCAATAAATGTGCAAGTTAGACACATATTCCTTGTAGAAAGTGTCTGAAAATGTAATGGCATACCGTCAGAGGGTTAGTGTGTCTTGGCTGATGCAATGTAAACTCACTCTCTTTAGAGGCAATGTTGCTTTTAGCAGCACGCGGTGGGGTGGTTGGTTAACATGCTTTAGGTTGCGCGTTCAGTTGCAGCAATCATGCGAATGCCAGACAGAACCTAGAATAGAGCCGCCTGCTCTCCAGCAGTATGAAATGTTAGCGTTTATGTTGTTAGCGAGCCCACTATTCCCTCAGAGAGAAGGAGAGCGTATTCCGCGGCATGCTGCTGGAAAAGCCAGCGGGATAATAATTGGCTGTTTTATTCCGGCGGACAGCAGCGGCGTGGGGCGGACACGTCTCTCAGCCGCTTGCGCACGCCAGGGAGGGGGGAAAAGCATCCGTAACGGGGACGCCGAGAATAAAACAAGATCCACTTCTGAACCCAGAATAAACACAGTCCAACAAAACATGCACCGCCTGGCCTCTGCTTTGGCTCTATTTTTTCACTTTGTTCGCTGCAGACGGAGCAGTGGCCCTTTTTTGAGGGTTTCTTGGGAGCGTTCATATTTCTAGCTGACTGAACAGACTAAACACAACTTTGACTGGACGCGTGACCTCCGGTACCTTCTGCGTTTTTTTTGCTCGTTCAGTCTCTTTCGTCATTTTATTGGCTCTTCAAAGGATTCCATAGGAACACCGCAGTACCATATAAGTCCAAATCTCAGCCTTTTATGGCCACTGTTTGTCATTCACGCTTCCCTAATTTTGCTGTTCTGTATTTTTCAGGTTTGTAGCTTGCTGATTCCCGTTAACAATACGCCTTTCCTTTCCCTTTCATGTCAGATTTTGTCACAAGACTTCTCTTGTTGGACACAAATGAAACCTCTGTAGAGGAGCCAATCCCATTGAAGGTTTGTTTTTTTGACAGCTCAGGTCGGGGAACGTGTCTGGACAATGAGCCTCTGAAACGAGACTTCCTGTACCCCACTGTGGCTCCAGGGCAGGTGTACGATGCAGATGAGCAGTGTCGTTTCCAGTACGGTGCCTCCTCCCGTCAGTGCAAATATGGGGTAAGAAGGCTGCAACACACTATCATGCTCTGGGAATGTCATGCTCACATAGTGACATTTGTTGGCTCAGACAACTTTTTGTGCCAGAGAACGAAACAGTTCTGCTTTAAACATTGCTTTTTAAAAAACTGTAAACCTTTAGTGTCCATTGAAAGTAAAAATTACAAGCTTTTAAAAGTTAATTGTGTAAAATCTTTACCACTAGTGTCAGCAAATGGTATTGCACAAATAATACCTGTTTTCAAACAGGTTTCCCAAACATTGGCTGTGCCAAGTTGCTATGTCAGGGGCCTTTAGACTCCTTGTGGGGAAAAACTGATAGTATGGCATTTGGTTTAAACCTACACTTATATCCATCACCATCTGTAAATGCTTTCACTAGCTGTGGTCATCGTATCAGTATTTTATCTTCAGAGTTGTGTTGCGGTAAAAATAGCAATAGGTAGCGACAGTAGCTCACAGAGTGCAACCATTTCACATCATCAAAACAATGGTGCTCCTCATTGTCCAAAAGATGTGGATTTTTTAAAATAACGTAAAGCTTTCATGGGTTTTCTACTACATATTTTAGTAAGAGACATAATTTATGTTATAAACCTGTCAAACATGATCCTGGACCACAAAATTTGTCATAAGCGTTGATTTTTTGAATTTTAGATTTCTGAAATCTGAATTAATAAGCTTTCCGTTGATGTGTGGTTTGTAAGGATAGTACAATATTTGGCGGAGATAACAACTATTTGAAAATCTGAAATCTGAGGGTGCAAAACTTGAGAAAAGTTCCTTACTAATCAAAAATTAAGTTTTGATATATTTACTTTTGAAAATGTACAAAATATCTTCATGAAACATGATCTTTACTTCCTAATGATGTTTGGCATAAAATAAAAATCAATAATTTTGACCCATGCAATGTATTGTTGGCTACAAATATACCCATGCTACTTAAGTCAAATAAACATTTAAAACTGAATTAACTACAAATAAGTTGATCAATTATTTCAAGTCAGTCTTAAGACATCAAATTCAAAACACATGCAAACATAGAAGTTACACAAGTCACAAGTTCACCACACACAGAACAATACCTAATTATCAGAAATATCCAACCTCAAAATGACCCAGTCACACTGAAATCAGTCAGACCACTTTACCATACTAGGTGCTCTTCACTGCCACTATTTTTTATTTTTCTGATGTTCCCATGTTCCATAGTGATAATCTCTCCATATACACTGCTAATTAATTGTTGGTTTAATAAACAGCGGGATAAAGTCTAATGCCTCCCACATCCTCCCTAGTCACTAGATCTAAACACCACTGATCTGAAGCAGAATAGGTTTAGGAATAGATTTCCACTGCCTTTGTCCTAAAGACCCTCAGGCTCAAGGGCTTTTTGTTTCTTGAAGAATAGGGTAAATTCCACCCCACACCGTTCAAGATGTGTATGACAGCATTCCAGGAAGAATCGAAGGCAAAAGGTGGTCATACTCCTTATTAGGTCTTTGATATTAATTTATATTTTTAGGTTTCAAAATTTTCGTCCACCCCCTGGGTGTGTGTTTATCTCTCCGTAACAGTTTTTCCAAACCAAATTCAAACCTCTGGTCTGCTGGTGTGGTTATAATTCTCCAAAGGCATGTATTAAACAGATGGTTGGCAGAAAAAAATAAGATTGTCAGAATCCACTAACACTACACGCTGTATTAAACTTGAGCCAAGGGAATGCGAGACTTTTTTTCTTTACATGACCGTCTTCCATGCTGATCTATACCACAGTTATGAGCTTAAGAGAGAAATTACAGGGTTCTCTTTTTGGCACGCGTTCACCCACTGTCGGATATATCTCTCAATGAAACAAAAGAACTCTGTAATCTCGGGTAATTTAATTCTTTTCTGGTGTAGAAAGCGAAGCCGCATATTTGTACTAAGCAGTGCACCATCTCTTATTGATCATTAATTTTCCTGGCTTCATTCAAGCCTTTTTTTCTCTCCCCGTGTCAGTTTATTTGCTTAAGTTTGTTATTCTTTGGGTAAAATCATTATCATTTCCAAAAGTCTGGGGATTCGGCAGGAAAAGAAACAAACCTCAAGTATGGGCTTTCTCTGAAAGATATGTGGCCCGACTTCAAACGGTGCTTGGCGAAGCTCGTTTCAGGTGCTGATAAAACAACGATCTTTAATTTCGACAACATTCACGGCATCATGTGACCTGCTACAAGAGAGTATCGACTTGGCAGCCTCACTTCTGGCCCTCAAAGGAAGTGAAAATAATCTCAGCTGATTGCTATCACCTGTGTTTCTCAAAGCTTCCAAAAGTTCTCCACAATCAGGGCAAGTGTTACAAAAACTTAAACTCGATATATTCTTTACAAGTCCAAATGAGACACCACAGCACTCACTCACAGCACGTTTTTTCCCCCCCGCTCACTGCTCTGTACATCGGAGAGCTCTTCTTGTAATGTTGCCTGCTGAACAAATCATGTCCTTTGGCTAGTCTCCTCTGGGTCAGTGGTAAAAATAACTGCTTGACCTCCGGCATCATGTCTCCTCAGAGTTCTTTAAGTAGCGGTCTTGCTCTCTTTGTCCAAACCACCTTCTGAATCAAAATCTTGGAGCTCTTGGATTTTAGCACATATATAGCAGGTTTTGGCATCACAGGTATCAAGAATATAGCAAACGTCTGATCACACCTGATGCATTCATGTTTCAAGTTCCTGGCATTGTCTTGCAAATCATGCTTGGCTAGGACCAAAATTTGTATTCACATTGAAGATTTAGCACTTTTCACTTCATTGCATTGGTTGTAGCAAGGTAACGTCTCACTAACATTTTTAAAATGTGTTTTTTTTTTTTTTTTTTTTAACTCAAAATGTCAATATAGTGTTTACCAATTTACCTATAAAATCAATGCACTGATATACCTAGAAGATGTTGTTTGTCCTAGATTTTGAGACTCGCTGGTATCTAGCGATATTTAATAAGCAGACTTTGGCTACTTTCCATTGAAAGGGATCCCTGGGTATGACATCTATGATTAAAAACACTGTATACAGGAGATTAATTAAATATATACTAGTGGTGTCAATCGATAAAAAAATAAATAAATCTAATTAATCACACATTTTTCCTGAAATTAATTAATCCTACCTGACCTTAAAGTTTTATATTGCAATAATTTGACATTCATGATTCAAATTAATTTAGATACAATATAAAGAATGTATATATTTATAACATTTGTTTAATCTTTTTATTATGACTGAAGCCAAGTATCACTGATTCCAACTGACGTCTCTATTTTCCCCTTAATATTTAACCAATGAATATAACCATTCAACATTACAGTATAATTGAGAAATATCACTTTAACATTTATTAGATTAAAAAAAAACTTCTAATTTAAACAATCCTCACATAAACCCATTATAATAATAGTCATATAGGCTAACTACCTGTGCCCTTCAACAAGCATAATATTATCAAAAAATAAATCATATAAAATTAAATTATAAAGATAAAGCCTAAAACTACAGAAGTTATTAATTTACTATAATAAATACTTACATGCACAGTTTTAAGGCAGCTTTAATCGCCTTTTTTGTAACTTCATGTCTTAACAGACGACACAACATAACTACGACATTGCATACTCACAGTTTCATTTGGGTTTGAATATGATACAGTGCTTTAATATAGGCCTAAGAGCACGGGCTACGAGCACAGTATAACGGCTGACAGGACAGGTAAATTCCTTTTTACTGACATATGGCCTGACAACATCTCATCTGACTGCAGTTCACTGATGTTCTACTGAAGCTCCTTGTCACCGGTTCCGTTTCCACGCTGAATAAGCGCAATTCTTTAGAAGTTGTGAGTGCCTAGCCCCGCCCATGCGTTAATTGTGTTAAATATTTTTAACACGTTAAAATAAAAATAAAAATTTGCCTGAGTTAACACACTAATTTTGACACCACTAATATATACAGAAGGAAAACATAATATTACATTTTCTAGCACCTGCGCAAAATGTTATATTCATATTAGTCATTCTTTCTCTTTTAGTACAGGTTTACTGGCATGGAATGTAATTTTAATCAACAAAAAATTTAAAAACTGCAAAACTGAACAATATAATTCAATAGCGAAAGAGAGAGACACAATTAGATAGAAAACAGCCCACGAACACAGACCTCATTTTTAACCACAGTTTTTGGTTTGGTTTTGGGTTTAGTTTGGTTCTGATGGCTTGGCACATTCAGAGTGTTTTTGTTATTCTTTGCCTAGGCGAAAGTAAAAGGCTTTTTTTTAAAAATTCCAACATTCTTTCTTTATTTTACTTAAAAGCCAAATAAAACTCCACTTGTACACATTCCTTAGTGTATTGTATAATATAAAATAAATAGATGGTATATAGTAGGCATACACCAAATAAAATTTTTCATGACCAGTTCAGATTGCTGATTCCAAGTGCAGCATGGAAAAGTTAAAACAAAACAACAAAAAAAGTGTGTATTGAACTGTGGATGTTGTACTGAATGGTTTAATATTATACTGAGAATTGTGGCATCCCTAATAGATAGATAGACAGACAGACAGACATGCCTAGGTCCAAAGATGATAAAGGAATCCCGTTAAGCTAAGAGGGGAAGCGTGCAATCTGCAGTTGCATACAGTTGCTGATGCTCATGAAAGCATGCAATCAAGATTTTTTTTTCCTTTCACTTTAGTTTCTGAAAGGAATCTTGATCAGCAGGTAGGGGAAGGGGGAACAGTAATTAGTTTCAGGGGGCAAAGCCCAAAGGGTGAAGTTGATGTACCCGGCCAGTGTCTAGCAGGGGTTTCACTGAGGCATCACCAGCCCGATGTCATCATCCAGTCTGACCCAAAATCCCTCAATAAGCCAATCAACGCTGCAGATTGTAAGGTGGATGGCGATGATGAACTTCTCCACATATGCCTCCAGGTACCTTCCTCCTTGGAAAATAAATGTTGTTGCCCTATTGGGCAATGTTAATCGAGGCAAACTTTTTCTTTGTTAGTGGGTCCGGTATTCAGTCACGTTTAGGTCTAAGGATGACGAAAGTAGACAAAGTAATGAAAGTGAAGAAAGTGACTCAGGTAATCCAGTAGACATGAAACAGCATGTAAAAAAAAACATGACAAAGGACTTAAATACGCTGGAACTAGTGTGATAATCGACTAAGCAATAGGTAAACAGAATGAGTAATTAGACAGAAAGTAGGTCAAATGACAAAACAAAGAAGACAGAACCAAAACACATTGAAAACACGATAAAAAAAACTGTAGTGCTACATAGAAATAAATATTTAAAGGATATTTCCATCAAAAGACCAAAACTATGTCTGAAATTAACACAGATAGCAACAAATCTAAATAATGTCTTAATTTTTTTTTTAATCCATATTGGGATTATTATTCCAGCCCCTTAGTGCTCCATAAATTCTTCTATTTTAAAATTGTTCGATAGCAGTAATTACTTTGGTCTTAGTGCATTTGGCCCATTTTTTATCGCCTGCACTCCCAGCTTTAAGCCGTCAGTACCGGGGTCTCGCTGGTCAAGCCTACCCCTCTGACCTTCTCAGCATGGGCGTCTTGAATGGGCCAGCAGGAAACCTTATTAAAACCAGCCGTAGAGGTGGAGCTTTTGCAACCTGAGAGTGGCAGTTTGCCGCTTTATTTAATCTGGATGGGCTGGGCAGCTGAGTCTTATTTACTGACCTGGGGTCAGCAGTGGTGCTCCCTATCATAAGTCTTTTTCATTGCAAATACAATGCAACCAAATATAGAAACACACTGCAATTACTCGCAATGCAACTAAATACAAAAAACACACTGCAAATACTCACAACACAGCCAAATACAGAAACACTCTGCAAATACAATGCAACCAAATACAGAAACATGTTACAAATGTTCACAACACAGCCAAATACAGAAACACACTCCAAATACAATGCAACTAAATACAGAAACACGCTGCAAATACTCACAACACAACTAACTACAAAAAACACACTGCAAATACTCACAACACAGCCAAATACAGAAATATGCTGCAAATACAATGCAACTAAATACAGAAACACACTGCAAATACTCGCAACACAACTAACTACAAAAAAACACACTTCAAATACTCACAACACAGCCAAATACAGAAACACGCTGCAAATACTCACAACGCAACCAATTACAGAAACATGCTACAAATACTCACAACCAAATGCAGAAACACGCTGTAATTACTCGCAATGCAGCTAAATAAAAAAAAAACACACGCTGCAAATACTCACAACACAACCAAATACAGAAACGCTCTGCAAATACAATGCAACCAAATACAGAAACACACTCCAAATACAATGCAACTACATACAGAAACACGCTGCAAATACTCACAACACAGCCAAATACAGAAACACTCTGCAAATACAATGCAACCAAATACAGAAACATGTTACAAATATTCACATCACAGCCAAATACAGAAACACACTCCAAATACAATGCAACTAAATACAGAAACACGCTGCAAATACTCACAACACAACTAACTACAAAAAACACACTGCAAATACTCACAACACAGCCAAATACAGAAACACGCTGCAAATACAATGCAACTAAATACAGAAACACACTGCAAATACTCGCAACACAACTAACTACAAAAAAAACACACTTCAAATACTCACAACACAGCCAAATACAGAAACACGCTGCAAATACTCACAACGCAACCAATTACAGAAACATGCTACAAATACTCACAACCAAATGCAGAAACACGCTGTAATTACTCGCAATGCAGCTAAATAAAAAAAACACACGCTGCAAATACTCACAACGCAACCAATTACAGAAACACGCTGCAAATATTTACAACGCAACCAATTACAGAAACACGCTGCAAATATTCACAACGCAACCAATTACAGAAACATGCTACAAATACTCACAACCAAATGCAGAAACACGCTGTAATTACTCGCAATGCAGCTAAATAAAAAAAACACGCTGCAAATACTCACAACACAACCAAATACAGAAACGCTCTGCAAAAACAATGCAACCAAATACAGAAACACACTCCAAATACAATGCAACTACTTACAGAAACACGCTGCAAATACTCACAACACAACCAAATACAGAAACGCTCTGCAAATACAATGCAACCAAATACAGAAACACGCTGCAAATACTCACAACACAACCAAAAACAGAAACCTCTGCAAATACAATGCAACCAAATACAGAAACACACTCCAAATACAATGCAACTAAATACAGAAACATGCTGCAAATACTCACAACATGACCAAATACAGAAACACGCTGCAAATACTCACAATGCAACCAAATACAGAAACACACTCCAAAACTGGCAACTCAATGAAATCAAGAAACATGCTGCAAATACTCACAATGTAACCAAAAACAGAAACGCACTGCAAATAGTCACAATGCAACTAAATACAACTAACAGTCTGCTAATACTTACAACACAACCGAATACATAATTGCACAACAAATACTCACAGAGCTACTAAGCACAGAAATGCACTGCAAATACTCGCAATGCAACCAAATACAGAAACGCACTGCAAATACTCACTACGCAACCAAATACAAAAACGCACTTCAAATACTTGCAAAGCAACCAAATACATAAACATTTAACAAATACTTACAGCGCTACCAAATACAGAAACAGGCTGCAAATACTCACAACACAACAAAAATACTGAAAGCTTACAACAAAACCAAAAAAAGAAACATGCTGCAAATACTCACAACACAACCAAATACAGAAATTCCCTCCAAACATGCACAACGCAACTAAATACAGAAAAACGTATCATAGACCACAACAGAAATGTTTCAAGGGGACCCCAACAACCCTTACGAAAATTAAAAATGGTTTTATTATAGTAGAAGTGTAGTAAGCATGTTTTTTTTTTTTGTGTGTGTGTGTGTGTGTGTGTGTGTGTGTGTGTATTGATTAGTATTTATATAACCACAATGAGTATTGTGAGTATTTGCAACGCTTTGCTGTGTTTGGTAACATAGTGAGTATTTGCTTCACATGTGCTGTCAAACTGATGAAGATGTTTTCTTTATGTCCTGGTGTTTCTTTTATTGTGTTTTTTATTATTATTATTTGCAACACATTCTCTCTAATTGGCTATTAAAAAGGGATTGGATTCATTCAAAATGAATTACCCAAACATCTTGTTTCAGTGCAGAAACTAAGCAATTTCATGTGGTCTTTTTAAAAACTTTGGTGGGGAAACCAGCTCACCAAACTATGCTGGCTTTGTGTCCATTTTTTTCGGGTCCCTCTTGAGAATTGATATATTCTGACCAACTTGCTTTTGCCTTCTTTCCTAGGAAGTGTGTAGAGAGCTCTGGTGCCTTAGCAAAAGTAACCGCTGTGTCACCAACAGTATCCCTGCCGCAGAAGGAACCCTGTGCCAGACCAACACCATTGAAAAGGGGGTAAGTCAGTGTGCTTTATGGAATGGGAAGGGTTATGAAATGGCAGGTAGTGGGAAATGGACTCCTGACAGATTAGAGAAGAGAATGGCTCCGGGTGTGGCGTTTGGCCCTGCTCTCATTGTACCAGATATGGGAATAAGAAAGCCTATTCCCAGTGTTCACTCATGCACACAGCGTTTGGGTCATCAGTTCACATTTCTGCCGGTCCAGGTTAGAGAGACAGTTTTAACAAAGATTAGGGTGGCCATTGTCCTCGTTCGTAGGATGGCTCAAGAGGAAGAATGGACGAGGACCACGAGCTGTCGGCCTTTGTTACCATTCGCTCACTGGATCTATTTACTGCCAAGCTCTTGTGCGTTGTCTTGGACAAGCAGCGAGCCCCAGGTTGAGCCGCTGTTTTTTTTTAGCGGGTGGCGTACTTATGTCTGCCCCTGGCTGGGTCCGCATCAAAGGAATACGAATGTCAGCCATTTCTCACCCAGCGTGTAATGGAGTGGAGGCCCTGCCAGCTCCAGAAAGACGAGAAATGGAAAGACAGAGAAAACGGAGTGACCACACATGCTACTGAATGTGCTTTCCACCATCGGCACTGATAATGAATTTGTCACATCGTAAAAAATGACCGTCAAACACTTCTGGAAGCACAATGACAGAAAGCCACCCATTTAAAGGCAGAGTTCATTCTTAATCCGTCCCTGAAGAATCTCTTCCACTCTGTTTATGTGATGTGACAACATGAAATCTATTTACTTTCTTAATAAATGCACTTATTCATCGATAGTTAACCCAAAAATTTTAAATTCTGTCACTAATTATTCACCTTCATGTCGCTCCAAACCCATAAGACCTTCGTTCATCTTCAGAACACAAATTAAGATATTTTTTTATGAAATCAAATGAGTAATAATGAGATTTTTTTTTTTTTGGGTGAACTATCCCTTTAATAGTAATAAACAGCTAATTTTGACTATCTGCATTGGCCAACAATCACCACTGAGCAGATTAATATATATATATATATATATATATATATATATATTTTTTTTTTTTTTGCCTTTTGTAACAGTTCCATAATCTGCTGACAGTCTTATCTTTTGATAATCAACGAAATGTATTCAAAATTATTCATTTTTAAACACTTTTATAAAACAAAATGTTAAATGAAATAAGATTATTGGGTTGGGGTTGTTATAGGGTTAAGGTGATTAATTATTAATTATTATTTTTATTAGAGTAATGAAAATTGGCAAAACATAGCATATTTTAAAAGTCCATAATCTGCTGAATGTCTTGTCAAATGATGACAATTTCTTTATTTCTATTTTAAATTAATGAAAAAAAATCTAAACTTTATATGTAAATAAAATTAATAAAAAATACATTACTTATTATTTATTTAAATACATTATTTTATTTAATGTATTTGTTAATGTTTTAATTTAGTTTGATGTATTAAAATTAATTGTGCATTTAAATCATTTATATATTTTATGTATAAAATAACGTATATTATATTATATTATTAAATTGTTTGTGCATATCAGCAAACCATTCAGCAATAATTCACACAGCAAAAAAAAGAGTAAACCTTTTTTCGATTTTTTCTAAAGACATCTCTTTATAATTTATGAACTACATAATATATAATTAATTATTACATTATATGTGTTTAACATATGTTACTTATGTACTTATATATATATATAATTTACTACAGTTCTAAAAAATAAGTTTTCACTACATTTAATTGTAAAGTTGCAAAGCAGTATAGGTCTTTGCAATGCTGCCTTGGAGTGTTTAAAAAAAGTACAGTTTGTTAGGCAGCAACATAATCATGCTGCCTCCTTTTTAAACAGCCTTCAAAGCATACATATGATAAACTACCTTAAAATGATGCTTACGGAGGCCGCTCAGTAGGCCTTACAACAGTGGGTCTCTTAGATAAGACATTCTTTAAGAGGTTATTTTAGACCTGCCTGCTAGTGTCTTAGCACACTACCCTGATTTCAGACACTGGTAGCTGAGGACACAGCCTTTCCCTTGCCAAGTTCTCTGTCTGTGGACGAGAGAAAGAAACAGAGTCTGAGAGCAAGAACAAACCATCCAGATCCCTCCAGACAGAGAGAGAGAGTGAGAAAGAGCCAGAACTTAACCTACTGACACAGTTGCACAGTGACGACAGTTTCCAGCGTCATCAATCCCTGTCCTCGTGTCCCCTGGGCTGGATGGATTATAAGATCGTGCGTCGAGAAGATTCCATGTGGTCCTGAGACATTACAAAGCCTTGAGTCTGTTTTTATTCTGGAGTGGATTCAGATTAGGGACAGCAGGTGAAGATGCTGTTTACACAAAACAAGATTCAGCCTGGAGACGTCTCTCAGATGAGAGCGGTGTTTTATTTTGGAGGACATACCGATTACAAGAAGGTTTAGCAATAAAAAAACACTCAATCAGATAGTTTCTGTCATTAATTACTCACCCGCATCGTTGTTCCAAACCCATAAGACCTTCATTCATCTTCAGAACACAAATTAATTTTTAAATTTTACTAAATAAAAATACTTTTTTTAGCAAAAATAACAACTTTATCCAACAATTTCTTCTCAGTTTAAATATAGAAATGCAATTTTGAGAGCTACAGCAGAGGAGAACTTTTCTTTAAACGTAATTTTTCTATCTGTGTATTAGTGGTGCTATCAGGGTGAATGTGTGACGTTTGGAACGTGGCCACAGAGCGTGGATGGAAGCTGGGGACCTTGGACAACCTGGGGCGAGTGCAGTCGTACCTGCGGCGGCGGCGTCTCCTCATCCATGCGACACTGTGACAGCCCAGCGTAAGTAGGCAAAGTAAGCCAGAACAAAACTGAACAGGTCCCTATTTAGTCCATCTCAATACAGCTCACACTAGTCTCATTTCTGTCTCACTCTTCTGCACAAAGATGTGCACAGATTAAAACAACACCCGTTAGGACATACTATTAAAGGAATAGTTCACCCAAAAATGAAAATTACCCAATGATTTACTCACCCTCAAGCCATCCTAGGTGTATATGACTTTCCTCTTCCAGACGAACACAGTCGGAGTTGTTTTAAAATTTGTTATAAAAGTGGTGGATAGTGGCTATTATTTTGAAGCTCCAAAGAGCGTATATATCCGTCGTAAAACTAACCCATACGCCTGTCTTTTGAAGCAGATCCATTGGTTTTTGTAACAAAAACATTTCTATTTTTAAAATTACAAGCTCAAATCACAGACTTCCGGCAACGATATATGCACGTTCGCAAGAATCAAGTTCTGGCTTCTTCCTTGAGCTCTGATTTGACGTATGACGTAAGCCATATTCGTAGTATAAGCTCAGGTGATAAGAAACAAACAAGGATAGAGCAATACTAAAAGCCGTTAACGAATTAAAAGTCGAAAACGAGTAAAAAAAAATGTTAGCGGATTTCACTATAAGAAAAGAAGAGCTTGAGTTTTTTGCACCCTTATTTGTTTTAACCGGAGTAATGTTACACCGACCAGGAACTTGCGATTGAGCATATGGCTGTAAGTGATTTAAGTTTATAATTTTAAAAATATAAATATTTTTGTTATAAAAAACCCATGGATCTGCTTCAGAAGACATGTGTTAACCTCCCGGAGGTGTATGGGTTAGTTTTACGACGAATATATGTGCTTTTTTGAGCTTCAAAATAATAGCCACTATCCACCACCATTATAAAGCTTGGAAGAGCCAGGATAAATTTTAAAACAACTCCGACTGTGTTCGTCTGGAAGAAGAAAGTCATATACACCTAGGATGGCTTGAGGGTGAGTAAATCATGGGGAAATTTTCATTTTTGGGTGAACTATTCCTTTAATGTGTGGTCGCATTTACTGGTGTTCAGCCATTTTGTTTGTTTGTTTTTGTGGGCAACATCCAGTCATTTCAATAGGAATTCACACAGTCTGAAATTTGGTGTGAGGGTAGAATCGAGTAGCCAGACCTTCAGACTGATGGCAGAAGGTCTGGGAACTTTGGCTGCTTTAAATGGCCAAAGCCCGCCCAAGAGGCCATATGACTGACAGGTAAAGCAACAAATCACATTTAGTTTTGTGCCGCGAAGTGCATTTAAAATGTCATGTGTAGGGGCGTGGAAATGTCACCACAATAACAGACCTGTGTTCTGATATATTTTAAAGATTCTATGCCACAAACTTTACATTTTTCATACTTTTGAAAATCCAGCATTTAGTTGATTCTAATAGGCGCTCGTCGTCACAGTTGTAAATACGACAGCTTTCTTTTTTCGTGAGGGGGCTGGGCGCCACGGCATTTTTGTTACCAAGTGGAAAGTTAAAGAACACGACAGACACGTTTTCCGGAAATCCTGTATAATCTAACCAATCTGAGAAATTTCTGAAGACTTCGAAGCTCCTGAATTGTTTCCAGCTAAGTGTGACTTATGCATCAGACATTTAGCCAATGTTCTGTGGGCGTGACGTCTGAGGCTGAGACTAGTGTGAGGGTGAAATATTTCCCAAAGAAATATTTCCCAATTTAGCAATGGGTTCAAGTTGGTCATGTGAATTCACCGCATTGGCCAACAGAAACCTCCTTGGTTTGAAAGTGAATTGTGTTGTTTCCTACATCATTACACTCTTGACAATAGACAATTACCCACAAACTTTCGCAAATGTGCACACATCATTATGGTTCACTGGCGACCCAAGTGTTGCAGTTTCAGGTACACTACCAGTCAAAGATACAATAGAAATAATTATGATTTTTATTGTTTTTAAAAGAAGTCTCTTATGTTTACCAAAGCTGTTTATTTGATGAAAAGTACAGAAAAAATAATGTTGTGAAATATTATTACAGTTTAAAAAAATACTAATAATTGGATAAACTGTATTTAATTGAGGGCAGGATTTCCATCCAATAAATATGTGTGGCCTCTACTCTGACGATTAACAACTTAAAAACTACATGACATTTCTCACAAGCGAGGTAACAATGATGCAGTTCCTGAAGAAAATTAACTTAAAGTTTCACTGTAAGTAGAGACGCTGCTGCTGATCACGTTTAAGAGAAGCACAAAACTACATTATTAACTGCATAGTCTGCTATCAACGGCTCAAGCGTCGTTACTTGGTCTAAAATGACATTTTGGAATTAGCAATGAAGGAGTTGGATGAGCTGCGTAAGAAATTAATCCTACTCACAATAGTGTTTTAAGGACAAAAAACAGACGAATGCCTTGAAATATATCATCTGATCAATATCTTGAAGTGTGGTAACCGTAGTATAAGCGGAATAATTGACTGCGGCCCACTGAATTCCTAGAAAATAATGCACACGCTCCTCTTTGTGTCGTGGCCGCATCACCACCTCGGGTGTGCATTATTTTCTAGGAATTCAACGGCCCGTCGTCAATTATTCCTTACTTACTGCACACCTGCCAGCAAATCAGAATCCAGTATCCAGACATTCCATAGAATAACAATAATTAAGCATCAACAATAACTTATAAAATGAAGCACTCAATCTAAAACTAAATAAAGCAAATTATTTATTTTGAGTAAAATTAAGAAAATGAAGGAGAAAGTTGTAGTAATATTGTAACAATATATATAATAAATGTAATAATATTTGACTTTTTTACTTTATTTTGAACAAATAAACAGCCTTGGTAATACTTCTTTCAAAAACATTTGTAAAACATCTGATATTCTAAACTATTGACTGTGTTTTAACTGCAGAAAAGGCATGGCATTCACAGGCACTGTATAATTTTTTTTTTTTTTACTCAAAAATAGAAAAGGTTGTAGCACTAAGTCTTTTGGCTAAACCTGGACGAGTACGGAACTTCTTCATCTTTGTATTGTTTCGATTTTAAATAAAATATTAAATATTGATAACAATCCTAGACCGTGTAGTAAAAATGTTTTAATTGTATACAGTGGATACCCATTTACTCACCCTCATGTTGTTCCAAACCAGTAAACATTGCTTTCTTCTATTGAACACAAAATACGTTTCTGGTAGCCATTGATATCAATGCTATTTCTTTCCATACTATGGCAGTCAGTAACTGTTTGGTTACCAGTGTTCTACAAAACTGTGTTCAACAGAAGAAAGAAACTCATACAGGTTTGGAACAACATGAGCGGGTGAGTAAATGATGACAAAAGTGTCATTTTTGGGTGAACTATCCCTTTAATATGAAAAACCAAACTCAAGTTTGTCATGCCAACATACTAGATATTTGTTGATTCAAAACCATTTTTTTTTACTTTCGACTTTTGTTATTTTCTTCTTGCCAGTTCCTCCAAAGATTTCATAGGTAGCCACAGGAGCTCAAAATAGGTTTGGATGTAGCTGGAGTTTAGGTTTCATTCCCGGTGGTTGCGGAAATGTCTATCCTCGCGCTCTCGCTGCAGACAGTGGCGGGAGTGTGGCCGGTGTAATATGTAACACCTGTGTAAGATGATCGGCCCTTAAAACCTGGCTACCCGAGAGAAAGGAAACCCAAGCACTTCAAGCCAAGCTGCCCTGGAAAGCATTCATTAAGAGCGGGCCCTGAGAAAACAGCACAACCAGCCGTTCTCGGTGCCAGACGGCATGGGGGGAGGCGGAGGAAGACGGCCAGAATCGCCTAAGCCTTGGCAAACCTCATTACACTGCCCTCCTGGGTCAGAATAACCTGCGGAGAAATGGCCAAACAGCTTCACTGAGAGAGACCTGGATACATACATCAAGCATTTATAAGACAAAGAGAAAAAGTGCATACTGCCCTTCTGGTCATAACAACCTGAACAGACACTGGAGATCTGGAGCTCTCTGTCAAACAAACACAAATGGGAACGGCTTTTCATATTTGCTTGTGGCTTAAGAGTTTTCTGAATGTCCATTTATGGAACTGAAGTCAACCTTGATAGAACACGTGGATATTCAAGGGGCTTATTAGGGGCATGGCTATTAATTATGAGGATTATTGTTTATAGAATTGGAAATCACTGGCCTGAGGGGCATCTTGCTCTCAAACAATGGAACTCCATGTAAGGCTGAAATGAATTGCACATTGGTTTTAGCATGATATATCAGTGATCTGCAAGAGATGCTTTTTTGTGCTCCTACTGGCATAGAGCGGAATTGCAGACCTAAATATAGCTGCAAGTGAAGACTACTGGCTTTAAATAAACAACTGGCTGTGGGACAATGCATTTAAGTGGGTAAATGTAATAGGACTACTTAAAAGTCTGATTTGAGTGGCACACTTCCTCCTACCAGCTGGTGGCGCAATGATCATGAACCACAATTGCCTTATTCATGTTATCAGCTGGCATGAACAAACCACAAAATCAGTCTTAAGCAGCATGGGTATATTTGTAGCAATAGCCAAAAATACTTTGTATGGGTCAAAATTATTGATTTTTCTTTTATGCTGAAAAATCATTAAGATATAAAGTCAATATCATGTTCCATGAAGTTAGAAATATAAATATAAAGTTATAACATAAATATATTAAAACTTAATTTTTGATTAGTAATATGCATTGCTAAGAACTTTATTTGGACAACTTGATTGATTTTCTCAATATTTAGAATGTATTTTTGCAATAGTTGTATCTATTCAGCTGAAGATGTACAAATATATATATATATATATATATATATATACAGTCAAAAAAAAAAAAAAAATATATATATATATATATATACACACACAGACAAAATTATTAGCCCCCTTGTGAAATCTTACTTTTTTTCTTTTTTAGATTTCCCAAGTGATATTTAACAGAGCAAGAGAATGTTTTCACATTATTTCCTATTATTTTTTTTTCTAGAGAAAGTCTGATTTCTTATAGTTGCTTGAATAAAAGAATTCAAAAATAAATAAATAAAAAACTGCTAATTTGCCTGATTAATCTAATTAACCTAGTTAAGCCTTTAAATTGCTCTTTAAGCTGAGGATTAGTATCTTGATAAAACAACTAGTAAAGTAATATGCACTGTCATCATGGCAAAGACAAAATAAATTAGTTTGGACTTGAGAGAAGGATGGAGAAGGATACACACGTTTATCAAAGCGTTTTCAAGTGTCAAGAACTGCAGTGAGATGCATTATCAAGAAGTTTAAAGAGACCAACACAGTAGAGAACAAGACGGGCAGAGGCAGGGAGTGAAAGATTTCGAAAACTTTGGAAAGAAAACTAGTGAGAGAGGTTTCTAAAGACCCAAGAACAACTGCCAAGACACTAGTGAATGACCTAGCCAAGTCTGGAATTGATGTGTCAAAGAAGACGGTTACTGGAGCCCTGCACAGGAATGAACTGCGAGGTTGCAGACCAAGAAAGACTCCAGTTCTGAAGAAGAGACACCTCCAAAGTACAATGAAGTTTGCTAAGGACAACCTGGGGGAATGTGGGGTCAGATGAGACAAAACTAGAGCTTTTTGGCCATAGAGATGTTGCCTATGTTTGGAGAAAGAAGGGAGAGGCATTCAACCCCAAAATCACCGTTCCTACAGTGAAACATGGTTGTGGGAGTATAATGCTGTGGGGATGTTTCAGTGCGTTTGGAACTGTGAATCTCGTCAGGGTTGAAGGAAACATGAAAAAGGAAGACTATTAGAAGATTTTGAAAGACAACCTCAGACAGTCTGCAAGGAAACTTGGTTTGGGTCGACATTTTGTCTTCCAGCCTGATAACGACCCAAAGCATACCTCACTTCTGGTGAAGAAATACCTCCAAATGAGCAAAGTGAGTGTACTTGACTGGACTGCACAAAGCCCAGACTTGAATCCAATAGAAAATATGTGGGGAAAACTAAAGTCCAGAGTTTGTGCCAGAAGACCAACAAATCTGGAGGAGCTTGAGAGATTTGCTAAGGAAGAATGAGCTGTCATTCCTCAGGAGGCATGCTTGAAACTTGTTGAGAACTACAGCAAATGACTAAAGGCTGTTATCAAGCAAAATGGATACACTATTGACTATTAACATCAGAGGGCTAATAATTTTGACCAGTAGACTTTTTAAACTTCTTGGTTATACATTTATGTCTATTTGTATTACAAACCCTAAAAGCTTCCTGAATAAAGTATTATGTTTAAAAATGCTGTGTTGATAAAATCGTCTTTCTGTTAAACAACACTTGGGAGTTATTTGAAAAAGAATGAAATATTTAATAAGGGGCTAATCATTTTGTCTTCAACTGTATATATATATGAGAACTTGTGAGAACTGGTACATTTAAAGCATTGAGATGTTGAAAAAATGGCACACATTACCTTTAAGCTGATCTGAGATCAGCACAGGCTATATTTGTGTGATCTGATGACCTGATCTGATCTTTTGTACACTAAACTTCTGCAGACGACCTGGAAGTATGTGTTTGCGTGTAAGTGACGGGCATGTTGAGATTGAGCTTACTGGACCATTTACCCTCCTCAGCTAAAGCAAATGCAGCACAGATGCTGTCTGGTGTTGACTGGAGTGGCGTGTTGATGCATTTTTACTTAGATTCCCTGTGTCTCATGATGGTACCTCATGAGTCTTTTTTATTCCTACTCTTTCAGGCCGACAGGCGGAGGGAAGTACTGTCTCGGAGAGAGGAAGCGCTACAGATCGTGTAACACTGATGTGAGTTACAACTCTTAGTTTTTCTTTGTCTGTCAGCAGAATCAGTTTGATTTATTGTTGACTTTAACATTTAAAAGCAACCAGTATTGTTTATAATATTACAAATAACTGTTTTCTATACACAATATATAAAAGTTTTTTGTTTTGTTAAATATATTTGAAAATGTTATTTACTCCAATCTTCAGTGTCACACGTCTTCCTGTTTCAAAGAAAATACAGGACTTTATGGGGTCTTTAAGGTGAAAATTGAGCTTGTCAGGCAACCTTTCTACCACAAATCTTAAAAATAACAGTTAAGCAAAGTGAAGTAAGAAAATGAACGTGTGTTGTCCAACACAAACGTGTTGTGGATATGGACTATTGGTGACATCCGGTCAAATTCTGTGGGCTTTCGACATGCGCCCGGAGCTGGTTCGGCGCTTATAAAACAACGAGCCCATTACAGATATAATGTAATTAGTTCTTTGACCTCCTGGAATCCAAATGAAGCTTTTGAAGGGGACAACCTAGGGTTGAAGACCAATCTCTGGCGTGTTTATGTGGGGCATTCCAACGTCTGGATTTATTATGGCTGTGGCTTTGAAATTATTAAGTCATTGAGGATACAGCCCCCCTATGGCTCTGGTTCCAGCCACGGCCATTGTTCAGTACCAAGCAAAGGTCTGCTATCATTTGTTCTACTTCTCAAAACAATGAGCTAATCCGCACCCCTTCGCTCACTGCTGACTCCATGATCCGCCAGTTTACGTGGTGACTAGGGTTAATAACAATGCTGTGATGGAAAGAGGCCAAGTCGAGTTGCATATTAAATATAATTGGATTTAAAGCAATAATGTTTAAATAACTTTGAGAGTTCATTACACAATGCACATCATTTTTTACATCAATTTTTCAGAGAGTGGATTTTTTTTTCTAATTGCAAGAGGCAAAAAGACCCTGAAAAGTGATAACTTGTAGTCAGAAATGTTTAATTATTATTCAACTTTTATTACCAATTCTCTAAATATATATATATATATATATATATTCTTTCTTTCTTTTTTGCAGATTTACCTTAAAAAATAAATAAATAAAAGGATACATTTTGTACATATTCTTGTTTAATAATATATATATATATATATATATATATATATATATATATATATATATATTATAATAAATATATATTAATAATATAATATTGTATTGAATAAAAATAACTATATATATATAGTTATTTTTATTCAATACAATATTGTATTATTAATTAAAAATAATGTCTATAAAAACTTGTCTGTAAGTTGAAACAATATTCAAGTGTTTGCTCGCTTCAGTGAGCATGGTTTCTTTAATCACAGCGAGCAAACTACATAAAAAAAAATTCTGAAACTGCCATGAAAATATTGCTCAATAAAACTCACATCACGCTGAAGACAATGGGAAGTTTGAAGGAGTTGAGTAGTTGAGAATGGAGTAGAGGTGAACCAGTCAACCATATCAAGAGCTCTGCACAATATCGTGGGATTGTGGTACAAAAATAGCCATTACTTAAAATTAACCTTGTGTGTCTGGAGTTTGCCAGAGAGTGTTGTATCAACCAGTGGAGAAAAAGATCATGTGGTGAAATGAGACCAGCAGAGCTTTTTAGCCAAAATTAACTATAATATGTCTGGATCTAGTGCCCAAATAACGCTGGCCGCCTCGAAAAAAACAACTATACTCATAAAAAAAGTCTCCTAAGTGGCATCTGTTGTTCCATGGAACCCTTTGAATTCTACATGAAGTTCTTTATAGTAGAAAAGGATCCTTTGAGTATTAAAAATGTTCACTCACAGGTTCTTTGGGGAACCCAAAATGGTTCTTCTATTGCATTGCTTTATTTTCGGTGTGTGGTGAGGTGCTATATAGTGGTGGCAGCATCACACTATAGGAGTTTTATGAAGATGTTCATGCCTTTCTTTCATCAGTTGATAAGAAATTAAGGTTTTTGAGGAAAACATTCCTGATTTTTCCCCATATAGTGGACTTCAATGGGGATCAGCGGGCTGAAGGACCAAACTGCAGTTTCAGTGCAGCTTCAAAGGGCTCTAAGGAATACGGGTCTTATCTAGTGAAACGATGAGTCATTTTCTAAATAAACGTAAAGATTTATATACTTTTTAACCTCAAATGCACTGTAAAAAAACAACTTAAAAACTGCAATTTAGACCTTCAACCTGTTGGCCACCATTGAAGTCCATTATATCGAGAAAAATCTTTGGAATGTTTTTCTTTTTGACTGATGAAAAAAAGACATGAACATCTTGGATCAGTGAAGGATGAAATGAAAGTCTTATAAATACTCTATAAGATATAGTAAAAATGAGAGTAGCATCTGAGTGTTTTTTTTAACCGTTCATTCGCCACCAATTATTTTATTGTTTGATCGCAGGCTTGTCTGGCAGGATCACGTGACTTTAGGGAGAAGCAGTGTGCAGATTTTGACAACATGCCTTTCCGTGGGAAGTACTACAACTGGAAGCCGTACACTGGAGGTAGGTTCCCAGCCCAACAGCAGAGCGATAGGATACAGAGGGAGCCGCTCTCTCCCACAGCCTTTCCAAAGTCTGGGCTTCAGTGACAGTATACATACTGGCTTGCTTTGTGTACCCTGCTAACACCAACACTGTGAAAGTCTCTTTGATGGGCTGAAAATTCTTTAGATTCCAGCTAGAATACCATGTATCGCTAGTCTGTGTGTGTGTTTGACTGTGTATGTACACAGGTTTCTCAGAGAGGTCAGATCCGCAAATGAAAGTGTGACAATTAGGCCTGTCAATGTAATGCAATAGTCCACCCAAAAATGACAATTCTGTCATCATTTGCTCACTGGCATGTCATTCTAAACTTGTATGACTTTCTTCTGTGGAGCATAAAAGTAGATATTTTTTGGGGGGAAAAAAAATCTTTTTTTTTTTTTTTTTTTTTAAACAACAAAAGTCAATGGAGTCTAGTGTTGTTTTGGACCATAAAGTTTATGTTATTAAATAAATGCGATTTGTTAATTTATCAGCATATAATTGAATTAAATGAATATTTGTGAAAATCAAATCCCACCACCATCGCCCAACCTTTGACCCCTTTGTGAGTCTTTCTCTGATACATTTTCAGACTGCTTTAAAGGAGAAGTTCACTTCCAGAACAAAAAAGTAACTGATAGTTTCGATAGATAAGGATCGTTTAGAGCCCCTTGAAGCTGCATTTAAACTGCATTTTGGAAGTTCAAACTCGCGGGCACCATTGAAGTCCACTATATGGAGAGAAATCCTGAAATAATTTCTTTAAGGTTGAAGAAAGAAAGACATGAACATCTTGGATGACAAGGGGGTGAGTAAATTATCTGTAAATTTTTGTTCTGGAAGTGAACTTCTCCTCAAAAAAGTACAGCAGGAAACCCTGAGGGAAGGGTGCATTTCTTGTTTACAACAAAATGGCCCGAACCCAATAAACAAAGAAAAACTGCAAGAGATCGAGAGGCATTTCCAAAACATTCTGACAGGGAGTTCACAGTCGACTCAATCATCTCCTTATCTCGCTGCCCTATAATAAGCATTATCATTACCAATTGTTTGGCTCTTAAAACTCATTTTGGAGGTGAACTGCGCTTGTAAAGTCTGCGATAACCTTTGTCGATGTCTCCATGATTTTTGTTGGCAGCTCTGTTAATCTCTCCCCGTGTCTTTGCAGTAATGATGTCAGGCTAAACGTTCAGATTCCACTATGAGTAATGCCTCTCTTGTGCTCGAGTGCTTTGACTGGATTGTTAATATCAACAAAGGCATAAAAGAAAACCGTGGGCCCCGTCTGAGAGGCCTGGCTCGAGACAGTTGCAAGGAAAGCAGTCTGCGAATCACTTATCAATGCACTGGTGAGGCGAGAGATTGACTCTGTTATTCCGTATAGATTTTCGGTTTATCGTATGACATAAATCGTGGCCGCCTCTTTGACACCGCTGGGCCGTGAAGGAGTTCTTGAGGACCTTGGGACCCATCAATAACCTGATAAAAGGTCCCTCTGGTGTTCGAGAGAGTGACATCAGCTGTTTGATGATAAACTTGCTGTGTTTCTCAGGTGGAGTGAAACCGTGTGCGTTGAACTGTCTGGCTGAGGGCTACAACTTCTACACAGAGCGTTCGTCCGCTGTCATCGACGGCACGCGCTGCCAGGCCGACTCGCTGGACATATGCATCAACGGAGAGTGCAAGGTCAGTCTACAGCCCTAATCCCAAAACCATTTTTTACTGAGCATTTACTGTGTGAGAAGTACCATGTCATTTTATAGTACTTAGGCTACATCCCAATTCCCAAATACATCCTAATGCTTCAGCTCACTAAAACACAAGTCAGGGTGGGCCTACAGCAGTTTTGAGACATGAATTACATCTTAATACCTTACACACCCTTGATATACACTATATTGCCAAAAGTATTGGGACACCCCCTTCTAATGAACAGGTTTGAGTACTTTAGTATTTTCCATGAGTACTAATCTTAATGTTTAAGCATATAATGATATTCTAGGGAAAATAAAGGCACTTCACGATGCCATAGAAGAACATTTTTTGTCTAAATGGTTCCATAAAAAACCTTTAACCTCTGAAGAACTTACTAATTCACAAAAGGTTCTTTGTGGTGAAGGAAGGTTCTTCAGATTCTAAAAAGGTAAGAAAAAGATGGTTCTTAAAAAAAAGGTTATTCTATAGCATTGCTGTGAAGAACCGTTTAAATCACCTTTATTGTTAAGAGTGTAATCCCATCTGAGCACCTCTGGTGTGACTTTAAATGCAGACCTTGAGCCAGAAACTCAGACCAAACACCAATGACTTGTGCATATGGGTACAGTCATTTTAGACACTTCCAAAACTGAAGCAACAGAGATGGAAATACAATTTTGCTTCCATCTTTGTTGCTACAGTTTTGGAAGTGCCCTTTTCTGCTCTAAAGAAGGGGGTGTCCCAATACTTTTGTCCATATAGTGTATGTACAAGTCATTGGTGTTTGGTGATGAGTTTTTGGCTCAAGGTCTGTGTTTAAAGTCACACCAGAGGTGTTCAGCAGGGATTTGAACCTGTTTATTAGAAGAGGGTGTCCCAATACTTTTGCCAATATAGTGTACTGTTTGGCATGTTAGCATTAGCATCTAGCTGAGGTTCTTACATATTATTACCTAAAAACCTATACAATTTGTGGTAGATTTGGCCTTTTATTCCTTAGCATTTTGTTTCAACAACTGAATATAATCAAAAGAGATTGATGACTTCTGTCATTAAAGGGTAAAGTGAAAGGGTATATGTATATATATATATATATATATATATATATGTGTGTGTGTATAAAATTTTACTTTAGCACTGCACTTTACAGATATCTATATTCTGAAGGGTTTTACAGAGGTTCATATTTTGTTTGCCTGATTTCTAATTTATTTGGGGGTCACATATTTCAAGGAACTGGCAAAAAAAATTATAAATGATAGTTTGGTTAAATGGTTGGTTGTTAGAAACTAAAAACCAAGGACAGTGTCATAGGTTTGATTCCCAGTGAATGTATAAACTGATAAAATATATACTTTGTTTGGTATAAAAGCATCTGCAAAATCCATAAATGTAATGTAGAAATGTGTGGCTTGTTTGTACTATATTTCATAGATTTCTGTTTTTTTGTGCCACTTGTAGTCTACAGTGTTGCATTATCTTTGTTTATCGGACACTAACGGACTCAGACAGACAGTCTGCAGAACATAGCCAGTCAATAACCCAGAACAATGAAGCTTAAATAAAGCTATTGAAAGGGCTGAACCTCTTATCAGGACAGTACAGTTTGGAATCGAATTGTGTTTTCCCAAGTTAGTTAGAAAGGCGGGTGAGCCGCTGGAGAGTGATATTTTATTCACTTACAATATCATTTGTATAACAAACCAAATTGACATAATAGTGCAATGCTTTGTTTATTTTAGGGTTAAATGGATTTTGAAATCTGTAGAAAAGATTTGGTCTGGAGTTTGGTATTTGTTAGTCTCACACATTGTTGTCGGCATCCTTGATTTATGAGGTTTAAGATACTATTCTAATTGATCCCCAAGGTTTCCTCTTTGATCTGATTCTGGAGCGATGAAATGCACACAATGTTCTTTTATACTCGAAGGAATCGATCTGTGCTGCGCCCAACAACCTCTCATTGCATTTTGGATGAGACCCTTATGGTTTAATAATAATGTAAGTAAAGACATGCACAGGGGTTGCACAGGGAATTTCCAAAACAAAATAAAACATTAATCAATCTTATGTCTAGTTCAGTGATTTGCAGCTGGTCAGTCAAAATCAAAAAATGGGTCACCTGTCTTTTCGGAGCAGGGATAAAGCAACGTTAAATTCAGTTCATAAAATGCAACTAAACATTTTATTTTATTCAGACACCTTCAACATTTACCACATTATCACAGTTTATTTGCTATAGTTTAGAAAATGTTAATTAAATATGCCAAAAACTCTTGATAATATCAGATAACTTTGATAGAAAGGTATGTAATGGATTACAATCAACCAAAAATGTTGTCAAACTGTTAGACAATATTGACAATATTTACTATCAATACTTTGTTGACCAATTACCAAGTAATGCTTAATTTTGTTCAGTCTGTGGTGTAAAAAGTTCGCATTAGCAGTTAAAGAAAGAACACTTAGAAATTGCTACTAAATTAAAAAAAAAAATCAATAATCATTAAATGCTACAAATGAATTAGGGCATCACAACATTATAATGTGCAATGTAACAATATTGATACTGCTAACAAGGACATTTGATAGTCATGCACAAATATGACCCAAAGCATCATCATATTTTAATATAAGACCTGAAAGTAGACGAAGAGAACCCAATTAAACAAGTGAGAGAAAAATATTTGCTTTGTCATTTATTTATTGAGAAAAATGATCCAGTGTTACATATCTGTGTGGTGCAAAAGTATGTGAATCTGGTGTGACCTCCCTTTGCTGCAGTAACTAAAGTTGAAGTTTTTTTCTCCTGCACAATAACATGTAGGAGTTTTAGCCCATTCCTTACTGCAGAACCACTTAAACTCTGTGTTGTTGCTGGTTTTCCTCCTATGAACTGCTTGCTTAGGTTCTTCCACAACATTTTAATTGGATTAAGGTCTGGACTTTGACTCAACCATTCCAAAACAATAACTTTGTTCTTCTTTAAACATTCTTTGGTAGAATGAGTTGTGTGCTTGGGGTTGTTGCATGATATAATTTAGAATTCATTGTTCCATTAATGATGGCAGGCTGTCCTGGCCAGGATGCAGCAAAACAGGCCCAAGCCATGATACTACCACCACCATGTTTCACAGATGGGATAGAATTCTTAAGCTGGAATGCAGTGTGTTCTTTTCTCTGAAAAGAATAGTTTCTCATTTAAACCAATAAGTTAAATTTTGGTTTCATCCATCCATTAAACCATTCTTCAATAGTCTTCTGGCTTGTCCACATGATCTTTAGCAAGCAATTTTCTTTTTGGAGAACCGTGGCTTTCTTCTTGCAACTCTGCCATGAGCACCATTAACATTAAGCCAATTAACTAATTAATTAACTAGTTAATTAAGCACTAATTAACATTAGCCAATGTGAGAAACATCTTTAGTTGCTTAGAAGTTACCCTGGGAATTTTTGCAACCTCGCAGACTATTACACGTTCTGCTTTGGAGTGATCTTTGTTGGTCGACCATATCCAAGGAAGGTAACAGTGGTCTTGAATTTCCTGCATTTGTGCACAATCTGTCTGACTGTGAATTTTTTGTGGAGTCCAAACTCTTTAGAGATAGTTTTGTAACCTGATGATGCACTTCCACAAACATGATCAGACTTTGCTAGATCCCTGTTCTTTGAATAAAACAGGTCACGCACTGACTGAAAACACATCTGCACGGATAGACTCTAATTTCACCTTTAAATTAACTGCTAATCCAAGAGATTCACATACTTTTGCAAAGCACAGATATGTAACACTGGATCATTTTTAAAATTAAAATCTGATGATATTTTGGGTCATTTATGCAGAAATATCGAAAATTCTAAAAGGTTCACAAACTTTCAAGCAGCACTGTATATATCTACAATATTGGCAGTTAACCAAAATAGTAGCAATTTAGCACATATTGCCATTTTTGTACATCAAAGATTGTGTGTGCCCAGTCAGACTCAGTGGTATTTTGGCACAAATTTGGTAGAAGCCAGTCAAGTTAGACAAATGCCAACATGAACAGGTTGCGTGACATGCCCTCATGAGCAAAACCACGCAAGATGAAAGAAAATTTAACACAACATGAATAAACCTGGTTTGTGCCGACCACAATGTGTTTTGTGTGGTGTATTATTGGCTGCAGAGAGCATAAAACCAACAAAATTCAATTGACATTTAGAAACAAAACACTAGAAATATAAATACTGTTACTCATGCTTCTGCTATTGTTTATGGACTTACAAAAATGTCAATTTTCATAATCAGCCTGTCATATCAACGAATTTCACTGTTTGATTTAAAGGACATTTTTATTTAATTTTGTACGATGCTGTAAATAATTTTGTTACTGTGTTGATGTCCAGTGTAAAATCACGTGCTTGAAGCAAAACCAGAACCATTCATCTTTTCGTGTCATATTCTGACTCAATACAGCTGTGTGAATGACATGTTTTCCTTGAATCAGATAGTCACGGTCTGAGAATGCCTTGACCGTGTTCCCCTGCACTGAAACACCCTGCCTCTGTGTCTTTCCAGCATGTTGGCTGTGATAACATCCTAGGCTCGGATGCCAAAGAGGACAGATGCCGTGTGTGCGGTGGGGACGGCAGTACGTGTGAGGTCACCGAAGGACTGTTCAACGACTCACTGCCCAGAGGAGGTCAGGAAGCCACTGATTATACACTCATCATAAATAACACAGATTCAATATCTTACCATTTCACCATCTCGTATGAACTATTACGCATTGCCATGAGAATGTGTTGGGCAATATACTAGGTATATCAAGTTGGTAAGTAGGCGTTTAGCGTAACACAAATATTGAAAGGTTTGATTACAGGCCGCATTGAACCATGAACTGGAGAATTACTAAAGAACTCTATATACTCCAGGTCAGGTGATGTCATTCAAGCAAATTCAGGGCAAAACTAAATTCATTTGGAGTTTGTTTCTGGACTTTTTAGAAAAGGTCACTTCGACAAGTAAACATGTTTAGACATTTATGTATGTGTTTTTGCATTGCTATGACCATTCTTTTTAGATTCCGCCTTCTCGCACACCACGATTGGTCAGTTACGCACAATGCCTGCTTACTAGTGGTTGTACTGCTTTTCAGTCATTTGAAAAACCCGGACATTTCAGGTAATTTACAAATCTCGGCCAGGGCATGTCCGGGAAAAAAATGGACAATGGTCACGCTGCTTAAAAGCAATATATTGTATAGTGTGCTATATAAATAAATAGGGGTGTGACGAGACACTTATCCCACGAGACGAGATGAGACACAGGACTGGGTTCACGAGAACTTTTTTTAAAGGATTTTTAAAGAAATCCTTAATAATGAAATATATAGGGAAAAATAGTATTTTATTCAACTGAAAAACACAAAAAATATAGGTGCATTTTGATGTGAACTTGTACTTTATGAAATTAAACTTCTATTTTAATGAATTATGTGCAGTAATAAACATGTAAACTAATGCTGCATGATTCTAGATAAATTAAAAAACTTTTTTTTTTATCTAAACAAAATAACAATTTACTAGTGATTCTGACAGAAAATGAATTGCTTAAGTCTTAAAAAATATATATATTTGATCAAATTAATTAATAAAGACTTAATTTACTATTGGAATCTCCTGAATTAATGATTCATTGATAAATGCGTTTTTAACATGCAGTTGTTGCCACCTCCTGGTGGAAGAGGATAAACATTACAATACATACACGTGTTAAGATACTTTCTTTTCTTTTTACTTTTTTTTTATCGCTATTATAGACATTAAGTGTTTATCCCCACACTATAAACTTTTATTCTAGTACTTCTGTTATTTAAATGTCTGTAACACAGAAATAATGATCATTATGTCATTGAAAGACAGGAATAAGATTGCGTTGGAGTTCGAACAGAGATTGCAATCTTTTTAGGACTAATCGTGCAGCTCTAATGTAAACACTGCATGTACTATTACGTTCTCTGGAGACCAGACAGATCTCGCGAGATCTCGTGGCATCTCTATAAATAAATATGATGTGACTTGGTGCAAATATCCAAATCACTTTGATTAGATTAGGGCTGCCCTCAACTAAAGATTTTTCAGGTCGACTAGTAGTCGTTAATTTTTAGCTTTAATCGACTATTAGTCGCACGTTCATTAATAAACCATATAAATTATAATACTGAGGCTTTAATAGCCTACATAGCCTAATAAGTGCTCAAGCGCACGCATAAAGCTTGCCACAGTGCACCGGCAGATATAATAATTGTGTCAACAGCTATTGGTTCATTAAATTGGTTCATTTAAAAGTAGACATTATGGATATATTTTTCTTGTATGTAAGCAAGCAAATACACAGAGGTTCGGAGTTCCACATTCAAGTTCACAGAGAAACTGCAGAAAATGCATCCTGTATGCTTTCATTATTTTACAAAAGCACAATGTTTCGTTGTTATTGTGAGTGCACACAAATAAACATAGAATCTTTACAGATTTGAGAGATGTATTACTCTTATTTGTATGACTAAAAATGACGGAGTATTTTAAGAGCAAGTGACCGCAATCTGTCATGCAGTTAGCGTGCTACTATTCTGCTTCAATACTCCACACAATTTTCTAGGTTAACATTAGATTGAGCTGCCATGTACAGTTGCTACATATACCTTTCAGATGAAAAGACATATGTTTGGATTTCCTGGCCAATGTACTGTATTACCACATACACCAGCAGTTAATGATCTCTCCGTCAAGGACTACATGTACTGCACTGGATTTTTTTTTTTTGCGACTAAGCAACTAATAAAATTTTGGTTGACCAAGCCTCTTCTTGTAGACTAATGGTTACTCAACTATTGGGGGCAGCCCTAGATCAGATGCTTTCTTAACTGCTATTTTCTCACCACTGTATTTTCTTTTCTTTTTGTTATTGAGAACAAAGTACACAGCACACGTGTAAATAACACAATTTAAGGAATTATATTACTTTTCTCAAGTAACTACTGTAGTAAAGTAACACAATACTTTTAAAGTTACAACAAAAGTTACTTTTTTAAATAAATAACACAATTTACTTTGTTTTCCTAATTTCACTTCTCCTGTCCTTGTGTTGAGAGAAATCGGGAGTAAAGTGCAGTCTGAGGCTTATTCATTATAGTTTTGGTGTGAAACGGTCTTTACAGTGGGCAAAAATATAACTTTAGGGCTTTTTGTTAGTAAAAAAATCAAATAAGCAAGCTAGCCCAGGGGACAAAAAGTAATGCAAAAGTAAGTTTCCATTTAGAGTAACTAAGTAAAGCAATTAATTACGCTTTTTGGAGTGAGACAGTAAGTAACTTTTGCTGAACAGAGGCATCACATACATATTTTGGTGTCAGGGTTTTCACTAACAGTAAATCGTTCCTTATGTACATCAAACTTCTTTTTACCCCTAAATGGAGGACAAAAAAGAGCTTTGTCTTAAGTATATTAGGTTCTTAAGAATGCGAATGTCCTTTCACCTTTGGGCTTTGAGTGTATATCTAGAGCAGTTATCCCTACTGTCATTGTCCATCTTGCTTTGAATATTTGACATTTCTGAAGCCGTTCAGAAACATAAAATACAATGTGGTGAAATCCACAAGCCACTGCTGAGCTGTATGAAAGAAGAGGAGCACCACGACCGATCTCTCCCTTCAGAATCTCATTCCAGAGAGCGGGCCGCACGCTTGCCAAACGCGACAAGTTTTTAATCGCTTTCCACTAGAGAAATCCCACTTGAAGAAAGCACAGCACAAGCGAGCGGAGGAACGCATTGTCTTTTTGGCAGTGGCTCCTGTCAGGGGGCCAACGGGGTGCTTTGGCCAAACTCGACATTTTTCATGGAAATGCTGTGGGGTTTTTTCATCAGACAACCAATGATAAAGCTTTTGTTTTTGGGTCAAGAAACAAGTTGTCAAAATAGAAGCGGTAACACAATATATGAGTATTAATTGCATCATCCAGTGAGAGAATCAATAAAACTTGTAATATTGCACACGTTGTCGGGCCGCATCCAAAAGTATTCTCTGTAGTAAGGGACTGTTTTCTCCTTTTAAGGTATAGCTGGTAAATCATCTGAAACTTTAAGGGGGAGTGAACGGTACGGTGTAGATTCTTCTCTTGTAATGAATTTGCTGTTGCTAAGTTAGTTAGGTTTTCTTTGAACATGCTGGGATTCTATTCAAATTCTCCTTGTCTGTAAGAGTTTACAAGAAACACTAGATGTAACTAATAAGAAGTAGCCATGAAGGTTTAAAGAAGGTTTCAGAGTTATGATTAGGAATCTGCAAAAGCACAACTTTCATTAAAAAAATGCAAAATCTTCACAACTCTTGTGGCTAGACACTTAAACAATGGCCAAAGAAGTCTACAATGTGCATGTTGTAGTATTAGTGCTTTAAAAGGAATAAATTCAAAGACAAAACTAGATAAATAGATGATAATGCTAATTTAATCATAGCATGCTAATTTAAGTGACACTAAAAATATATAAACTAAATACATCTTTTGGGTAGACTAGTTGATTAGGCAACCATCATGACCTAAATATGATGGCATTGTGGTTTGCGGTACTCGTGATGCTAGGAACATGCTGCTAATGCAGACTACTGCAGACTACTGCTATTATATGAGTGAAATTCAAGTTTTGCTTTATTTTCTAAAACAAATTGTCCATTTTGTAGGTTATATGGAGGTCGTCCAGATACCAAAAGGATCGGTTCATATTGAAATCAGGGAAGTGGCCGTGTCAAAGAACTACATCGGTGAGTGTTTGTATTAATCTTCTTGAAGCTTTGTTCATGAAGCTATACTGGGTACAAAAGTGCTGAAATGGTTTGTTTTAGGCTTTGTTGTGGGTGTAAATCTGGATCAATCTGACAGCCACCCCTTAAATTTGTTCATTGTCTTTTGTCTTTTTCCAACCGCAAGCTAAGTAAAACCATCATGGTTCTCAGCCATGTAACTAATTAAAACAATCAAACAAGCGGGTCCAATTAAGTTGTTTTGAGTGCAAACATAAATATAGCTATTGTGTATGACAGCTTGTTGGGTTTTGTTGTCTATCATGTTGATATAGAGGCTTTTCTCGCCGTTTTAAAGGAAGATAAGTTGTCTGATGTTCTAGCACAGCGGTGGCCAACGTCAGCGCCAAAGGGCTTGCGAGCACCGTATTTAAGGAAATTGTAAAACACATTTTGTCTCCTTCAGACTTTCACATGCATGCCACATTTGTCAAATATAAACACATGGCCCTGTTTAAAGTGAGAATCTTTTGAAATGGCCTTGAGATCTTTAATGTTTGACAAATATTTGGCTAATAATGAAAGCATGCTTGCAGAATTGGTTCATTTGATGTTTAACATCAGTCAGTTCTTTTCGTTTCTACCTGAAACAACTGTCTTCTTATCTTACTGGATGGTTTTGCCCAATGTGTTATATAACTGATGGTTTGAGGGCAATTCTATTATTTTCAATTATTTAGTTCCAAACAAAGTTTTGAAGAACTTTTATACAACTCTTTTGCATATGGTGTTATGCATTCACATCAAAACTTGCCAATTCACTTTTAATTATGAGACTTGCAAGAATCAGCTGGCATTTGTTATCATTGAAATACAGTTGTGCTCATAAATTTACATATCTCTTGCAGAATATGCTAAATGTTAATGATTTTAACAACATAATCATGAAAACTGTGTTATTTTTTATTTAGTACTGTCCTGAATAAACTATTTAACATAACAGATATTTATATATACCCCACAAGACAAAATAATAACTGAATTTATATAAATGACCCAGTTCTCTTATATTAATCGTAATACTGTGTGTCATTTCCTGGATGATCCATGACTGTTTTTATCATTTGTGATAGTTGTTCATGTTCATCTGCCTGCTGTTCTTCAGAAAAAAAAAAAAAACTCCAGTTCCTGTACATTATTTGTTTTTTTCCAGCATCTTCTGCATATTTGAACACTTTCCAAAAGTGACTATGATTTTGAGATCCATCTTTTTACACTGAGAACAATTGATGAACTCATACATAACTATTACAAAAGGTGAACACATTTACTGATGCTTAAGAGCCAGGGGTATAAACTTTTGAACAGGATGATGATGTGTAAATTTGTCTTATTTTGTTTTCTTTTTTCCATTTAGTATTGTACTTCAGAAGCTACATAAATATTTACGTCTCCAAGAAGACAATATAAGTACAATTTACCCTGATCATCCAGTTCAAAAAGTTTACACCCCCCAGCTCTTAATGCATTGTGTTGCTTTCTTGATGTAAGTGAATCAAAAAACAGTCGTGGAAACAACACACAGTATTAAGATTCAGGGGTATGTAAACTTTTGAATGAAGTCATTTTTATACATTCAGTTATTATTTTGTCTTGTGGAGTATATATAAACCTCTGTTATGTGACAGCTTATTCAGGACAGTACTAAATAAAAAATAACAAATACAAAATAATAAATGCAATTTTCATTATCCCTCTTATTTTGTTCAAATTATTAACATTTTGCATATTCTGCAAAGGGTTAGTAAACTTATGAGCACAACTGTATATACCCTGCTGTGATACACTATGTAAAAAAAAAAAAGTTATGTTTATGTATGGAAAAGAGCAGTTTGACCATTCTGCTAAATATCTCCTTTATTGTTCTATGGGAAAAAAAAAAAAAGAAATTCATAGTTTCATTCTAATTTGATGTAATTCACAACTGCTAGTGGGCTACAGTTTGCTTATTTAGGCTAGTTTAGTAATATTTGGCTAAAATTTTTGCCTGAATATTTCATTCCACCATGAAGTTTATAATAAAACATCTTCATCTTCATTGTAAGTGTTACCATTTAAATGATTTATTAAAAATACTATTAATTTTTGTTTGGATTTAGAAAATACTTGGTGTACCTTTATGAAAAATAAATGCTGCCTTTTTTATACTTGAGTACAAAAAATAAACATCTGGATGGTTCTGCTAAAATTTGGCCCCATCTGAATCAAGACAAGAGTGAATATTTTAAGGTGTGTTATGCTTTGAGATGAGATCTTTGTTTTGACAAAACTGAGCAGTTACGGTATTTGTAAGGAAAGCAGACTTTCACCTGAACTTGGTAAGTTAGATCTACAAGCTGCACAGCATCTGAAAGCGAGAGGGAAAATTGTCCATGACATCAGGAAGCCTGAGCTCCCCTGTAAGATGATGCTCATCATGTTGATGAATGACAGCGATGACATCACTCTCTCTGCTTGGCAGCATCTCGCTCGTGTCGGGTTATTAACTGGAGCTCTCGCTTGTCACAGCTTTGAAATCGGAGGGGGATGACTATTACATCAACGGAGCCTGGACCATCGACTGGCCCCGCAAATTTGACATTGCAGGAACAGCCTTCCACTACAAGAGGCCGACTGATGAACCTGAGTCGCTAGAAGCTCTAGGGGCCACCACTGAAAATTTGGTGGTTATGGTGAGTAGATCTTTTTTCATATAAAGAACACAGTAGTGTTAGTAGTGCTAGTGTTTTAGAAGTATATGTTGGATAATCTTTACTTTCCTTTCAGTAAAAAATATGAAAATAATTACCAGACTTTTTATGTAAAATACATTTTCTGTCATGGTTAGTTTTTAAAAATTATTTCAATGCACAATTATTTGTGATGCTTTACAAAACATTTATGGCTAGTGTTTTAAAGTCAAGTCAGCTTTATTTATATAGCGCTTATTACAATACAAATTGTGTCAAAGCAACTTTACAATATCAAATGAGAAAATAATATATAAATAATGTAAAGTATTCCATAAAGTCATTACTACTGTGCTGTTTGGAAAAATCTGTTGGTGCTTTATTTTTGGTAAATTTTGCCACTGTATTGAATAAATACCTAGGGTTATGTTTGTTTTCTTCTAAAAGAGATAAGAAGTAATCAGTTCTAGCAGTTTTTAATGCTTTTCTATAGGATTCGGTAGCAGGATACGATTAAAACATGTAAAGTTGTTTGAAGAACTTTTTGAAAGCACATAGCAATTATTTGACAATGTTTAAGTACTTATTAGTTAACTAAAATTTTGGTAAAATGTTATTTTTTACAATATAACTGGTGTTTTACAACATAGTTATTTGAAAGTACATAATGTAATTATCAGTTATTATTAAAATGTGTGAAGATGTTTGGAAGTGCATACAAATTTATATGTGTGACAGTGTTTAATTAGTTATTATTTTTAAAGTTTGAAAGTTTTTTGAAAAAGTTTTTTTAAGTAATGGATAAGGTTTTGGAAAATTGTTTATTTAAACTCGTAAAGTTGTTTGGAAGTACATAAATATTAATATTTGTGGCAACATTTGTGTTATTAGTTGTTTGTGTTATTAACTTGTTTGCAATTGTTTGTGTTTAATTAGTTATTAGTTACATTGTGGCTAGTGTTTTAAAAAGATGTAACATCATTTAAAAGTACGTAACAATCTTATTTGTGACTATTTCACAGTTTCAAAGTTTTATGTCAAACTCATTATTAGTGTTATATGTAATATAGTAACGTGACAACATTTCTCTAATTAAAGTAGCTAGTTTAAAGTGTCTCTTTAAAGTTTTACATGAAGTATATTTCATGCTATGGAAAAATGTAAATACATATTTAAAAGTACAGAATGCAATTAGATGCATGACTAAATGAATTCATTGAATTATATTAGTTTTACAAAATATGGCACAATTTACATTCTAGCTACATAAAAACAAAAAAAAACGTGGAAATTAAATCTACAGTTAAATACAATTTCCAAATGGAATAGGGCTTTTGCATAACAATTGAGAGCTTTCCTTTAAATTACTGTCAGACTATAAAATGTCATATAGTCAAGTTGTCCTATAGTAAAGTCACAGTAGTGATACTGTAGAGCAGGCTTGTGTTTTGAATGCGCAGTTTGAAATTACTTGGCTCATGCTAAATAAAGTCCACATCTGTGTACAAACCTCACATGAACTCTGGCTAGCGGTTTCAGAGTTAACCGTTATATATGTTTGCACTAAAAGCCTCTGTCTGGCCAAATGAGAGTGCTCATGTGCACATGTTTTAGCACGCGTGTGTGTGTTCATTCTGAAAAGCCCCGTCTCGGCAACCACAATCGCTTTCGCCTGGACAAAAGTGCTGGAAATACCAGGTCTGGTCACAGCACCGCTGGAAAACATACAAGTGGCCAGTGCACCGCAAGCCATTCCATTGTGGCCCACACTGGTTAACATGGCTTTCCAATTTATAACACACACACAATTACAGCTCTCTGACTAAGTAATTCAGGAGTGAAGCTGATGTGATATGCTAAATATGTGTTCGTTCAAGCTGAACTGAGGTTGGGCTCATCCAAAAAACCTCCCATTCTTAATGATTTGATTGCTCTATTCCATGCATTTTTAAGACCTCAGTATTTGTCTTTCTGTCACTGATCCAAGACCAACTTCCTTTGCCAAAATCCTTGGTGCAAAAGACCATGGAGGTCTGTAATACCTGGAGAAATTCCCATTCATCTCAATGACAGTTGCTTGGTCGGTGCATCCAGCTTCGGACGTACGCAACCTGCATCCATCTTTGCTCTCCATCCAATTAAATTTTTCTTCTTTGAGTCAATCCGGCAGGGAAATGATATCACAACACTGTCCCTCTAAAAGCTACTCTAAAATTCCATCTACTATAATATACTAAAATATTTTTGCACTTCAGTGTGCTATTTGCCATTATTTGGGAACAAAACTAATCAGGTAGACCCTGAACTCTTCGTTAATCAACAGAAAAGTAACCTGCCATCTGTTTTTAATGTTCTAGGTGCTACTACAGGAACAGAACCTGGGCATCCACTACAAGTTCAATGTGCCGATCCAGCGTACAGGAAGTGGGGACAATGAAGTGGGCTTCTCTTGGCACCATCTGCCCTGGTCTGAGTGCTCAGCAACATGCGCAGGAGGTAAACAAATCATTCATTCACATCCTTACTAAGGGAACACTGACACAGTACACGTTTTCGTTTTGATAAAACACTAGACATGGGCAGTGGAATGGGAAAAGGTCTTGTGACGTGTTTCTTTTTTAAGTTTGGCCGGTAATTAACAAAGTCCCCAGAAATGCCCCAGAAATTTAAGACAAATGGGCAAATGTTGCGATTGAAATGAAATATGAAAATTCATGAAAAGTATCAATTCACGGAATTACATTTACATTCGCTCACACATCAGTTTGCTTTTGCGTGCTGTTTTGTCCTGCGTTTAGCCTTATAACCAATCATGCATGTTTCTGTTGAACTTAGGAATGCATTGGCCAATCAGAGGTGCTTAGATTAGTCAGTGCTGAAAACTTCAGATCTGTTTTATATGGTTTTCTATATTAATATTAATCATTATTACAGTATAAAGAGCAATAATGTACAATAATGATATTTGGCATAATATTGCAGCCCTATGAGCTCCTGTTTTTTATAATTTAGATAAAAAACAGTCTGTTGTTATTGACACCAGTTTAAAACATTGATTAAATTAGGTAAATGTAAGTATTTGATATTAAAGACAACATAGTGTAGTGATTATAATAATAAGGTGAATATAAATATTACCCTCAAATATGTAAAAATTGTCCCTAGAAATCAATTCCAGGGGGCAAATATTCATTTGGAAAAAAAATGGAAAAGTTCATTTCTGACTCTGGAACAGACCCTATGTAACTACTGATCATTAATTAGAAAATGTGAAAAATAAGTGAACAGACTGGACAAAAACCTGTCCCTACAAGGCTTCATAACTGGTTTAAAGGAATAATTCTCCTTATAATGACACTTCTTGTCATCATTTACACACATTTACACCTTAGTAGTGTACTGGTCATTCCTTTTGTTCAGTTATAGTGAACAAGAACTGAGCTTTCAAGCTTTAAAAATGAGAATTCTTGAGAAAAGTAGCAAAGTCTGATTCTTGAATAATTGATCTTTTAAATGAACTTGTCTGCTTCATAATTATCAGTGAATACCAGCTTAAATTTTGTTTTTAACTACTTTGATACTTTCATATGTTCTTTTTAAGTCTTGAAAGCTCCATTTTGCTTGGCTATGTCTTGTTTGTGAACTGTATTGGAGTGGAAATTCATTCTGCAGTTTTCAGCCGAGTCATCTTTTTTTATTAGTAATAAAATCCAACAGAATGATAAAATGCATATTTTATCTGACATATTACTATATGGTCCATCAATTTGTACTACTAATGTACAAGTTATGCAGTGAGCAGAAAGGCTCCTCTTATTTCAACATCTGAATGTCGTAACCACATGTAAATGTGAGCCCTCGCCTCAAATATGACCAGACTGTTCGGGCTGCCCCGAAATAAATGGCTTTCTTACAACAATAAATAGTTTTCCCCTCTGCTTTTTTAAAGTGTGGCCATTGAAAACATTTGAAATACTTGTTATATTTCACCAAAAAATGCAAACATCGCAGGCTAGTCCACGGAGGGTTTTCTCCGGGCTCAGTGAACTCGACCTCATTTGTTGCTCAATTCATTTGAACACGTTTTAGTTTATATGGAAATACCCCAGAGCAACACTTATGTCATTTGTGAAATTTTGTGTTATTAATACAACTCACGGCTGTTCTGTTGGCAAGCCACACAGGGAGCGCTTAAACACCGAGTGCACTGCCATAAAAATTCTGCAATATTCTTTTAAAGATGATTCGTGATTCACACCGCTACAGATGCTTGGACTCAATTCCTGCTTTTCTACAAACTCCTATTAAATTTCAATGTTGCTGTCTTATTATTTTGATCGTTATGTGCAACAACACTGATAACGGTCTTACATCATGAACTGATGTCATGGCATTTTACATTTACCCCCTAGTTTGAATTCAGCGAATCAAATCTCTTTTCTCAAAAGGGGTCATCGCGCTCCCACCGGAGTATTTCACTATTTCGGTTACCCAGTCAAGAATGCCGTATTGGCAGCTATTAGATCCACCTCACAAGGTGGCCTTGCGCATTTGCCAAGCTTGGCATAAACCGGCTTAACTGGAGGCTAATGTCTTTCCTTATGGGCCCCAAAGAGCCCCTGCACCAATGGCTCCTAGCGCTGAGTATATAGCGTAGCGCTCTACTCTGCCATTACTGTGGTAATGCTCACTTTTCGCAACCAAGAGCCAAAGAAAAGATTGGCTTCTCTGTAAAAGTCATTCACTAAGACACTCACTTCAACCGAGGCATTTACACACCTAGATATAATACTGAGGGAAAAATAATATCGCCTCCGTGCCTCTATCCTCACAGAGTGCTCTGTCAGCAAGTGGACCCCTAGAGAAGAGACAGAGAAGTAGTTTTACCTCAGGGATTGACGTCGACCACACAGCGCTTTGCGCACGAGCTGCTGAAGTGTCGAAAACGATCCCCCAGCTGAAAGCGTGAGGCAGATGAATGAAGTGATGTTTTATTGTCTTTTTGCAGGCTCGCAGAAGCAGGAGGTGGTGTGTAAAAGACTGGACGACGGTTCGGTGGTCCAAAACAGCTACTGCGACCCGGACGGCAAACCGCCAGGGAACCAGCGACCTTGTAACACCGAGCCTTGTCCTCCAGAGTGAGTATAGCAAATTTGAGGTGTATTCCCACATTAAAATAAACTTTCTTTCAGTACGCTTAGTATTTATTAGTATGTATATATAATGTATTGCCCACATATTTTTATACATTAAATAATTCATTTCATGTCTTGTAACTATGTTAATATTCCCTATATATGATATACTTAACTACATATTATGGTGTCTTTAAATAGTACAATCATGTACAGTATTAGTATGTCATTAGTAGCACACATTTACAGTACACAGTTTAGCCTGCGTGTTTGCCACCAAAAATTTTAGCACCTACAGTGTTTTACTTGTAATTAATACATTTCTACTGTATCTCTATTTTTCATGAAAATCCATTAAAATAGAACTTAGTATATATGAAAATCCGCTAAAATTTCATGTAAAGCATTCATAGCACACTTTTAAGTAATGCACTTATAAAACACTTTATAAGTGTATATTTGGTGTACGATATCTGACTACAAACAATTTAAGCATTATTGCTAATTGCATTTATATTAAGTTATTAACTTAAGTACCACATTTGGAAAAATGAACAGTTCCGTTTATTGTTAAAGATTAGTATATAAAAGTCTACTAAGATTTCACTCATTTTAAAGCATTCAAAGCACACTTGTAAGAAATACACTAATAAAACTCTTCTGTATATTTTTGCAGTAGTACACTTTAAAAATCATTAGAAGTATTAAGTTCAATACCTCTAATGCACTTTTTCAAGTGCATTGAAGTACTACTGAAGTAAAAATATTTGAATTGGTGAATTTATAGTGTATAACTTTTACAATTTTATTTAGCACACATTTTAATAAGAATGTACTGCAAATGTATTTGTTTGTTTTTGAATATTTTTGTGCATTTAAGTATATATTATTTATTCCTGGGTTTTAAGGGAAAAAGCGCACTTTGCAATTTGTGATTCATATCAGGATGATTATAGCCTATTTATAATAATTACTACTGCTGGAAAACAATTAGAAAATACTGATTTATTTTTTGCAGTTTGACATTTTTTTTGTGACAGTTTTCAGTTTTTCTACTGAATTCTCCTTCTAAATAACTGTATTTTGAAAAAAAAAATCATTATCAATACTGTAATGAAGTACGAATAATAATATATACAATTATCATTTATTTAATTTTTATACCAGTATCAAATCATTCATTTTTGCATTATACTCTTTGCACATTGACAATGAAAATGCTGCACAACATGACATAATTTCAACTGTTCATCAGAAGATATTTGATGTACAGTTATGAGTAGCAGAATTATGAATAAATGATTTTTCACAATAAGCAGGCTACCCAGCATGACGCCAAAGTAAAAGAAATCAAATAAGTATCAAAATGTCCTGTCTCTTGTCACTTGTCATGGTCACAGCTGGTTACAAGACTTAGATTCCCATGAAAAAGACTTATTGCATCCACAATCATCTCAATATGCTATTGAGAAATGTGGTTTAACTGCCATGAAATTAATGTCACAATGTAAAAAGAAAATCCACACATGTTATAAAAACAAGCTTCAGTTATTTATATCATACAAAATAAATTATAAATATATACATTTCTTTGAATTCTAAGGTAAAATATATCTAATTTCCTACACATGTGGCGCTCAAGGTTTTGCTCTCTTCGCCAGCCTAGGATGAAAAAATACAGAAATTTTATTCTGTTTTGATGAGCCTTATCAAAATACTACATAGCTGCCCGGCAATAAAAAGCGCAAAGGGCCACAACCCGTAATGTTTAATTTGTCTTCATAGCACCCCAGCCATAAAGAGGCTCTTTGAAGACAACTTAAAAACTAAGCAACATGATTTATTCCTTCATATGTTGCCTATTTTCATTTGGACTTTGGTGCCAAAATCCTAAAGGCGTCCAAAAAAAGTATGAGTGATCACCTGCGTTTAATTGTATTGGCGAGCAGAGTTTATGAACCCTCAAGGGACAATATCCATAAACGTGTGGAGTATGCGTGTGTGCGGGGGCCAGACGCACTTAGCGCTCATTTTCAATGGGGCGAGCAGCTGAGCAAAGTTCACTTGTGTCTGCAAATTTTAAATTGGAAGGAGGAATTAAATGGTTTTGGCCTCTGCGCTCCTGCGTCTTGCCAGTGGAGGGTTTAGTGAACCTGAACCCCAAGATGGGCATCGCTAATAACATCATCTAAAATCTATTTCCATCTCCACCTGATGTCAGAGGAATGCAGTCTCAGGCCCAGAAAGGGTCATAATGGTCATTCGAGAACACCCTGTTGTTTTTGGGGAGGTAATTTCTCTCTAATGATCTTGCAGATAATGACAGAATTTATTTCATTAGTAATTTATGTCCGACTTTAGTTTTATTTTACTTGTGGTGTTTCATAAGACACATCGTCCGCTGCTTTATCAGAGCATCGCCAAGAGAATGCAAACAAACTGCACGAAAGTTAATTCAGCCGTAACAAATGATAAAAACTCTGACATTTAAATAAAAATGCCTGTATTCCACAGCGCTGCTAAAAGTGTAGAACTCATTTTGCCAGAAATAAAGACAAATTGAACGCAAATTTGGAATTGGTGTTACCATTGTGTGGAGTTCACAACCCATTGAACGTTAACAGTGTGTATTTGCTGCGTCCAGAATGAAATGAGAGTACAAATATCGCTTTGGCGAGTAAATGAAATGGTGTTTCAGACCATTTATGCCAGAAGTTGATTTTCCTGGTAATCTCAGACTGCCATGTGGCGAAACATTTTTTTTTTTTTTTAAGCTGTTAAGCTCTTGAAAATAACATAAAAATCAAGATCTTCTTGGTTTTATTTAAGGTTTGTAAATGATGCTGCGAAAAAGAAAATCTATTTATTTATTTATTTACTATTTGTAATAAGGACAACAAAAATATATATTTATGAAATAAAGCAAATACAGTTCTCTGGATGGTGATAAATATTTATGGATGGAGAATTATCTTTTTGTGAAAAAGTAATGTTTTTGACTCATCAAGGCCTAATCAATGCTTCTGAAACAGTTCTTAAAATCTGAACACTTTTTTTAATATGCTATGCATATTTCACCAAAATATATTTTATAATGCAGAATACAGTTCTGTGGTAAAATTTAGTAAAAAATAGTAAAATTTTAATATTTTGAAATGTTGTTATTATAATACAATAATTGTTTTCTATTGTAATTTATTCCTGTGAACTAAGCTGAATTTTCAGCATCATTACTCCAGTTTTCACTGTCACATGATTATTTTTATCAGTGTTGAAAACAGTTGTTTTTCTGCTGAAAACAGTTCTTTAAAGCCTAAAATCGTATTGACTCGGAAACGCTTTTTAAATATGCTATGCATATTTCACTAAAATATATTTTAGAATTCAGAATACAGTTCTGTGGTTGGTAATAAATAGGTGTTTGGAGTCTGAAGAAAATTGTTAATGTAAATTAATGTTTTGGTCTCACACTCATCAAGGCGTTTTTACTTTGATAAAAAAAAAAAATTAAAAATACAGTAAATTGTAAATGAAATGTTATTACAATTTACAATTATTGTTTTCTATTGTAACTTATTCCTGTGGCATCATTACTCCAGTCTTCAGTGTCACATGATTATTATTATGAGTTACAGTTTTTACAGTTTTTATGTGGAAACCATATTTTTTTTTCAGCATTCTTTCAGTAATTTTCCTAATCATATTGACCCCAAATATATTTTATAATGCAGAATACAATTTGTGGTTGTTAGGAATTATTCATGGATAGAGAATTTAAATTTTTTAAAATCAAAAAGTAAATTTTGGAACCATTTATTTGTGTTCCAGATGGATTATCGGTGACTGGTCAGAATGTGGTAAAACCTGTGACGGAGGCATCCGAACACGCACTGTTTTGTGTATCCGTAAAATCGGACCCGCTGAGGAAGAGAACTTGGAGGACAGCCACTGTCTGACCCATCGGCCAATAGAACAAGAGTCCTGTAACAATCAGTCCTGTCCGCCCCAGTGGGTGACGCTGGACTGGTCTGAGGTGACTCGATGTGTTCTTCATGTATCTGTACTTCCTCTAGAATGCCTGGTAATCTTCTCGTTGTAATATTGTTGTGTTTTTGTCTATAGTGTACCCCAAAGTGTGGCCCTGGCTTCAAGCACCGCATCGTTCTATGTAAAAGTAGCGACCTGACCAAAACCTTCCCACCAGCCCTCTGTTCTGACCATAACAAACCTCCAGTCCGTATTCGCTGCAGCCTTGGTCGTTGTCCGCCGCCACGCTGGATTCCTGGAGAATGGGGACAGGTAATACAAGTTTACATCTCATCCACAGTTTTATTCATGCTGTTGAGGACAGTTTAATTGAAACAGAACTTTTAAACATGGTAAAAGGTCCCATGAAATGAGTTTTTAGTTTTTAGACCGTTTCTGTTACATTTAAGTTATTCTATATCAGGGGTGTCCAAACTCAGTCCTGGAGGGCCACTGTTGCTGAGTTTAGTTCCAGCCCCAATTAAACATACCTAAATCAGTTAATCAAGGTCAAACTAGGCATACTTTGGGAGCTGGTTGGAGCTAAACTCTGTACAGCCGAATTTGGATACCCCTGATCTATATCCTATGAAACAGTCTTTCTTTAACCCAAAATATTGATGAGAATTTTTTCCATTGTGGACATACATTTGTGTCCTATAAACTGCAAGAATGAGACTTTGGTTCATGGCTGAAACACAAATGGACACCTGAGACATTTTTGTCCCTTCCACCATAACTTTTAGACTTCAGAAAGTTCACAAAGAGATCGTAAAAGGAATTCATATGAAACAACCGGTTTATTTCAGGTCTTCTAAAGAGATAATCATTTTATATGATTCAACAAAAGCATATACCAGCTCACTGAGCTCACAGTAGGTCTGCCTTTAAAGGTTTGTAAATTATTGTTTAAACAATTTAGAAAATAATAAAATGTTTACTTCCAGAACCAGTTGCGCTCTATAGAATCTAGTACCATCCTACTTTTTTTCTCTCATTGAACAGTGTTTCACTTAAATTGGTTGTGAATACAGCTCAAATTGACTGTAAAATACAATCAAATTTAGCCTTAAATATAAGTATTTCAGGTGTCATTATGATTTAGAATAAATAAAGAAAACAGTTTTGTCTTTACAGTAATTCCTGGTCCAAAGGGCTGAGTAAAGACTGTTTTAATACAGCATGAAAAAGACCATGTGTTGAGTTGACGTCAACAGAATTTACACTCGCATGATAAACTAGGGTCTCTGGAAAGCCAGTGACGTGTGTATCTGTGAGTGACAGCGAGTATAACAGCCCAAGAGTGTGTAAGTGGTAGTAATATCATCCAGATTTTTTGAAGTTTATCTCTGCAGTAGACAAGGTTTTCTGTCAATGCCAAGAATATGTTTTAAAAAAGACAAAACACATCACTACCAGACAGATCCTGTGGTTTCTCTCTTTAAAATAATGTTACAATCAGAATAACTGTGGTGGCTTATAGTAAATCTTTTTTAAAATGCCACAAACCAAAAAATTGACAGGTAGTACTCAATACGAGGAAACAAATGTATGTCAGAATATGATGTTATACATCAGGAATTGATTTCTTGAAAATTAAAAGTTTAAAAATAGAGTCCTGCTGTGTATTTTTGTAGGCCAACCCAGAAGTTTGCATTTGTTTGGTGTCAACCAAAATTTTTACTTATTTATCATTTTTTACATTGGCTTTTGGATTAACTGCAGAAAATAATATCTGTGACTGTAACCAAACTAAACATTTTGAAGTTTAAATACAATCACCAAAAGTAATTTTGTAGTCCCATTTAGCCAGTTGTTAGCAACCACTAAACCTTTAATAAAAAATTCATAAGGGGGTATTACTGATGTATTTCATGTCATACAATAAACTATGAAAATATCTTAAGATTGTATTCAGCACAGACATTATTTCAGGCGTTCAACCTAAAACCCATTTGAAAAACCCGTGGACTTAAGGATGATGGAACCAGAAGTGCTAGAACACACTCATTTTTGGGTTTTGGCCAATAAGACAAACATTAAAGCACATATTAATATAATCAAATATATAAGCTTACTTACTCAGATGATTCATTTATTCAACAGTTTGATGGCACAAGTGTGTAAAAAAATAAGAAAAATAAGTAACAAAAGAACATTGAGTTGCTTCATTAAAAGCATATTGTTTTACTGTATTAAAAGCTCACTGTAGTATGTAAAGTATTATGAGAGAGATGGATTGAGTGAGTGTGATTACCTGAATCTGATACAGCATTCATTCTTCAGCTTAATCTCATATTCACAAAGCATCATTAGTTTGAATGTCCACTGAGGAAAGCAATATCTTTGTCATACTCTCATTTCATCTGTTACGGCTGATTTCAGATGACAACGCTGCTCAGTGCATTTGTAGGTTGCGTCTTCCTTGTAAAACCAAAAACTTGTTAGCCTCCTTGTTTACAACATTGTGTCTTTCAATATAAAGTCTTTACCGCTTATCTAATGGCGGAACATGTAACTAAAATCGCTACCACAAACACACTGGTATCCCTGTCATTATAGGTAAAACGATTTTTATACTGAACAAACTGTATTTTCTATCCTCTTACCCTAACCCTACCCCTAAACATACCCCTCTGGAACAAATAATATATTATGCTAATTATAAAGCATATAATAAAATTTAAAATGATATTTCATGTTAAACCACTATAGAGACATCCGAGCCAGTGGCACATTTCAGAAGAACTGGCTGAGGTGATGCTGCTCTCGTTGGTTCATTAGCGCTGAACGGCTGCTGACGCCTTGGAGCTCACATCTACAAAAACCTACAAAATCTAACAAACCACATATTTGAAGTCTAAATAACTACATTCTCGCTTTAAAAAACTCTTAAAACTACATTCTTTTATGAAAATATAACGGATTTGGACGTCCTCCATGACACTCATTGTAAGAAATACTACAAGTGGAATGTGAAACGGTTCTGATATCACTAGAAGATTGCACTCTTCTCAGCCAATCAGATTCGAGGACCAAAAAGAACAGTTGTTTAAAATGTAATATAAACCATCAATACTGACTTCAAGTAAACAAAAAATGCAGGTTACAAGGTTACAAGATCAACAATAAATTGTGAAAAATATATCAAAGATTTATCCATTTACCTGAATGAAGCTGCATTGTAGTATTCTTTTCGCCATCCCGTGATTCCTGCATTGAACTGGGACCCTCATAATGGAGTGGCTGTTGAAGGGAGCCATGGGCCAAAAGGTCGCTGGTTCAAATCCCACTTAAGGCCCTCACTGACATATCCCGTCTGTCAGGGGCTCGCGCTCTAATAAAGTCTGTTTAATTTAAAGGGGATGAAATGGAAAGGCTGCTGGAAACTCATCTGAGATGTCCGCACTCTGAGTCCCATGAGGGGTCCTTCACTGTTGGTCTTACACGTGTTTATGACTAAATCCACATCAGATCCTTGTCTTGGCATGCAACGTCAGCGTTTTTTTGGCATTCACACTAGGTGCTACAGCAGAGTGACTAATGAGCGAAATTTGTGTATTGTATTGGGTTGCTAGGCAACTCTGGTTTTTCCATTGAATCACTGAGCTACATCATGGTAGGAGACTACTGGAATACATCTCAGTTTCACTTCAGACAGTCGCAATTTACTCCCTCCAGCAATGTCGAGACCTCTAATGTAGAACAGCTGACAGTAGTCAGAGATTCAATTAAACTATTACAATGACATTCCGCAAGTAGCTCTCGCTCCTTAGTTTTGGAGCACTGATTTTGGGCCAGAATTCACAAGCGTGCCACAGACTGATACACACTGCACACAAACATGCCAGGAGTTGACTAAAATCGCTTATACCAGTCTGATTGGTTGGCTTCTACACAATGGACTCTCAGTGCCAAACAAGTTTCCGGGATAGTATTGTCTCATTGCAAACTGCGGTAGCAGCAAATTCTTTTCACATATACATATATGAATATGAAAAGCCATCTCGGTCAAAAATTAGATAATGATATTGAGTGAATGCTCTCGACACATATTATACGTCCATCAAATACTTTTACTTCAAACTCGCTAAAATCCCAGCCTCAGCCCAATCAGAAGCACCGGTGCTTAGGTAGAAACCTATACATCGGAGCCTGATAAAAATGCATTTTTAAAAGAAAGACGTCAGACAGATTCAGAGGCTTTTGCATCTGAATTCTTCATATGCATATTGATGTGTAACTACCTCTAGATTTAATTTTGTGCTCATTTTTCTCACAATTTCCATACACTGCACTGCACCGGAAGTTGCAGTGACCACTGAGTGCCACTAAATGCGGAAGCAATCATGTATAGCGTGCATTTATAGAAGGCAACATGTTTTTATGATTATAAGAAATAACCAGTTGCTAAATTCCCCTGCGGTTCTGGCATTGAGAGTTCAGGAGAGAGAGTTTTGTTGGCGATACTTGGTAGAAAGTAAAGGAGGTACCCACACGTGGATTTTGCACTTTGTTTAATAATTGCATTTGATTTCAGATTTGTTTGGCCTTAAATACTACGTTAAATTAACTAACCATTGTTGGTCGTGTTACATATTGTTCAGATGAACCTCTTCCAGTTTAAGTCAATGGTTCTTGGCTAGAATAATTTGCAAAGTGGACAAGGCTTCATGCTTGTCTAACATAATTGACTCATTATGGCAGAGTGGCTTAAAATAGATTAACCTTGGTTTTGCTTTTTATTCAAACATGTTGTCTCATATTTCATCTTAAATATGCTCTTCACTAATAATAGTCTTTAAGGGTGTGTTCACACTTATGTTTGATTCGATTAAAATGAACTCTGGTGTGATTGCTCTGTTAGTGTGGTTCATTTAAGCTTTAAGTCGAACGTACCTTTTTCTTTTGTTTGGAGTGTTTGGTGAGTTCTGTCACAAAATACATACGTCATTCAACCTGACCAATCAGGCTATGAAAATATCACTATGACTTTAGGTTTGCTGTCAAAAATGCCAGTGTGAACCATAGACTGTAAAAAAAGATGGATGACACACCTTCACTTCACAAAAGTGAAGCCGTCAGTGCCCCAATAGGATGCAGGCATATTGCGCTAATTTGGGACCAGAGCCTGCGCAGTAGAGAACTCGGTACCCGAGTCTGCGCAGTAGTGAGCAAAGTGGAGTGGCGTCCCGCCTACACTCCCACAGAGTCGATTGAAGGCGCACACCCCTAAATAGCCTGACTGCTCCAATTTTTGTCTGCTTATTGCTGTACCAGAGGCTTGTGTTAAAATAAGGTAAATAAAACCCCAATCTCCTAATGAAGATGCTGAAAACCCGAAAAACTACATAAAATGACTAAAACCAAATTTGGAAAACAATTATTTGAATTGAAATTTAATTATTTAGTTTGCCTCACGTCCCATTAGATTACATGGAGAGGGCAGGGTTTATGACCTATAATGGGACCAGTCACCTGGGGGCGATTGAAGCGCGATGGCTTCACTTTTCAAGACTTGTGCGGCACACTTGATGTGAACGACAATTGTGTGAAAAACTATTAAATCATTAATTAAAGGAACAGTTCACCCAAAAATAAAAATTATGTCATTAATTACTCACCCTCATGTCGTTCCAAACCCGTAAGACCTTTGTTCATCCTTAGAACACAAATTAAGATATTTCTGATGAAATCCAAGGTCTTTCTGACCCTGCACAGACAGCAATACAACTGACACATTCACAACCCAGAAAAGTAGCAAGGACAACAGAGAGGATAACTAGCAATTTTTTGCCCAGCCTTACTTATTAGAACCAGAATACACAGACAATGAACTAAGAGAGATGGATCGTGCTACTCTTGTATATGCAAATCAAAGACTGACATTGAAGAGAAGAAATTGTTGAATAAAGTCGTTATGTTTTTTTTGTTTTTTTTCTTACAAAAAGTAATCTTGTAGCTTCAGAACATTAAGGTTGAACCACTGATGTCTCATGGACTATTTTAATGATGTCCTTAACTACCTTTCTGAGCCTTGAACGTGGTAGTACTGTTGCTTTCTATGCAGGGTCAAAAAGCTCTCAGATTTTATTAGTGTTTTAAAGATGAACGAAGGTCTTACAGGTTTGGAACAACATGAGGGTAAGTAATTAATGACTGAATGTTCAATTTTGGGTGAAATATCCATATAAAAGTAATTTGCAAAGTAGTAAAATAAATGTTGAAGGCTTGGTGAAAAGTTTAAGGAAAAAGTTAAAATCTGAAAAAGTTGAAATCAACAGTTACCAGAAGATGAAGAAATGGCTTGTAAAATTATGAGTAGGTATATCAGTTAATGGCAGATCATTTTTTACATTTTATTTAAAAACACTAATAATTTATAAATTTTATTGTACATTATACTTCACTTTCAGGATTTAAGTATAATGTACTATTTAAAACAACTGATTTTATTATTGGATATTTAGACTAAATAATATATAATGTTAATATCAGTAGTGGTTGTAATATCTCTGCATCCCCATTTATGATGTATGTATTAGAGGCTGTACTAAAGGCTCGCTGTGTGTTTTTTTTTACAGTGCTCTGCTCAGTGTGGACTGGGGCAGCAGATGCGGATGGTTCAGTGTCAGTCATATACGGGACAGCCCTCCACCGAATGTCCAGAGTCACTACAGCCCAACGCCATGCAGCAGTGTGAAAGCAAGTGTGATGCTACACCCATCTCCGGTGGCGACGGTAAGTCAATCACCCTTCCGCTAATCCCATGAAAGAGCGGCGATATGAGCATTTTGTATGAACTGCATCTGGTTTTGATCACAGTGTTGACATTTACAAAGTTTGTGGCCTCTGCGTTCAATTTTGAATTAACAAAGGATTATATTGTTCCGTTCTTGCCCGTTATTAACTACCTCAGTTTGGAATCGAGACGGGACACTGTTTAGGCGATCCTGGATTCAATAAAAGTTCCATGACCCTTGCGAGATGGATCCCTGTTCAGATTTCCTCACTAGGGAAGCAGCGATAGATTATCTCTCCTAATGGATCCTAATAGGATTAGTTGTATCCTAATCAACAACAGTGACAGAATGTCTACTTTCATCGTCTTCAGCCATGGCAGTTTAAAGACTCTAATAAGGAAGACATATTAATTGAGGTAGGGCCAGTTAGCACCGTCAGCACACTGCCACACTAATGCAGATGGCCGTCTGCCCGCTCCGTGAATCAGGTCGCTCTCTTTTTACGCTTAGATGCTGTAATTACCATAAGAGGCTTGTGTCCAGGCCCTGAGTCATGGCCTCTTTTGAAGGAGGACTCAGAGTTTTGGCTTTGACACAAAGGAAGTCTATTAGCTTTGCAGTGCTGCAGGGTCATACAAGTTTCTGTCCCCATCCTACAGAATCTCCTTTTGGAACCGCAAAGAACTATTAATTGGTACTCTATTCAGTGCCTGTTTAGAAATCCCACAGAATTCTTTTTGATGTTTTTCATGAAAACATCAAAAACATTTAATATCTTCAGACTGTGACAGATACGGGCACATATTTGTAATGATATCCCCAATACCATAGTGCCACATTTGCGATTTTAGAACAATTAGTGGTATGACCATCAACCTGCTAGATTTAGTTCAGATTTTGGGTAACACTTTATTTTGATAGTCCACTTTAGATATTCTACTAACAGTAATTAACTTTGCAACAAAATGTCAACTAGCAGTTAGTAGAGTATTAGTAGACTGTCTGCTTAATATCTTCTAACACTTTCTTTGTCAACTTATTCAGCTAACCCTAAACCTACCCTAAACTAACCCTAAAGTCTACACTGAGAGTTAGTGGACATGTAGTTGCAAATAATGTGATTTAGTTGATATGTAGTTGACAAGTAGTTGACATGTTGCTACAAAGTTACTTACAGTTAGTAGAATGTCTAAAGTGGACTATCAAAATAAAGTGTAACCAGATTTTGCACCTACCCACAAAAATACACTGACTGTCCTTCATATTCACGCAAATGATGTTCTCAAGCAAAATGTTTATTTAATGTTACAGACACAACCACACACAAATCACAGAAGCTTCTTACTTTGTAAATTTATTGTTCATGACCACACCCTAATGCAGGGTTGCCAGATTTCCACAACAAAACCCGCACAACTGCTACTTAAAACTAGCCCAAAAGTAGCCCAATCGCGTTTTGTGGAGGATTCTCCATTAAAAATCGTGTTCCGGAGGTTAAAATGCACGTTTTTGGCAGGGTTCCCCTTGTAAAATTAGCATTCCAGGGGCTAAATATTATGTTACTACAGTCGCTACAACCCGCCGCAACAGTGGTAAAGTAGCCCAATTCCGCGGGAAAACCATGGACTTGGCAACAGTGCCCTAATGTCAAAATGTCAATGTCATGTGCTTTATGTGCTATAAAAACAAGTGCTGGGGAACATTCAGGGTAAAAAGAACATGTGGGTTATATTTTAAGTATCGTATAATCAAAATTCTAAGTGGTCAAATTAAACTTTTGTCAGTCTGTTTTTTTTTCCGGTTAGCTTATACTAGCTTTGAATAGCGCGGGCAGTTATACCCTAAACGATTAGCTTGCTAGTCTACCATACTGCTATTAATCTGCCAGCTTAGTATTCAGTTTGCTAATTAGCCTGCTACCTTCTCTCACAAAAATTAACTTTGGTTTTATTATAATAAAAGTGTAGTAAACATGTTCTTTTGACGGCATTTTACTGCCATTAATAACCGGGGGCACAACTAATGCCGGCGAGCGCAGTAAGTCTCTTCCGCGAGAGGATAACAGATCTACACGTGAGGAAACAGGAACTCGTGAGCTCATTTTAAACCTGCACGCAAATCAAGCCCTCCCGTGCTCGGACACAACTCGCAGCATGCGCGTCATCATTCCCCACACTCTCGCGCTTGATCTTCTATTCCGCTCGCGTGAACACTTTTATTTTTGGCAGTCGTGGGGCAGGGCTTACTTTAATATAAATGTACAGATTAAATTATACTAATATAGAATAAATTAATACATGATATATATATACACACACACAGAGACATGCATACATGCAATAAATGAAAATAAATTAAATATTATTATTTATTTTATCAATTAATAATACACTACTATACTAATAGATAATATATGTTATATATATACATAAATTATACTTTATTTAGATTTTTATTTAATGTGAAAAATATATAATAATAATAAATAATTTAAAAAAAATCTAAATCCAAGACTATTTAAAATAATGCTGTTCTTTTCAACTTTTTGTTAAAGAATCCTGAAAAAAAATAAAAATAAATAAAATAAATAAATAAATAAATATTAAGCAGCACAACAGTTTCCAACATTGATAAAAAAAAAAATCAGCATATTAGAATGATTTCTGAAGGTAATTGCAATTTCTGAGTAGGGATGCTAAAAATTTGGTTAAAAATTTGGCTTTAAATCACAGGAATAAATGACATTAAAATATATTCCCATAGAAATCTGTTATTTTTAATTGAAATAATATTTCACAATATTCGTTTTTTTTCTGTATTTTTGATCAAATAAATGCAGCCTTGATGAGCATAAGAAACGTCTTTAAAAACCATTAAAAATCATACTGATCCCAAACAGCAGTTAAGCAGCAGTGTTACGTTAAATTATATATATATATATATATATATATATATATATATTTAGTATCTATTAGTGTCATTTTAATGCAAATGCATATATTTTTTGAAATGTATACTTTTTATTTAGGTTTATATTTATTGCTAAAATAAGATATTTATTTATTTAAAAATATATTTTTAATGTATTGTATCTAAAATACACACACACACACACACACACACACACACACACACATATATTATCTATTACTATAATAGTGTATTATTAATTGATAAAATAATATTTTATTTATTTTCATTTCTTTCATGTATGCATGTATATGTATATGTCTGTGTGTGTGTGTGTGTGTGTGTGTGTGTGTATATATATCATGTATTAATTTATTATATATTAGTATAATTTAATCTGTACATTTATATGAAAGTAAGCCCTGCCCCACGACTGCCAAAAATAGAAGTGTTTGCGTGAGCGGAATAGAAGATCGAGCGCGAGAGTGTGGGGAATGATGACGAGCATGCTGCGAGTTGTGTTCGAGCACGGGAGGGCTTGATTTGCGCGCAGAGAAGATGTCAAATGAGCTCGCGAGTTCTTGTTTCCTCGCGTGTAGATCTGTTATCCTTTCACGGAAGAGATTTACTGCACGCACCGGCATTAGTTGTGCGCTCGGTTATTAATGGCAGTAAAATGCTGTCATAGATTAGTTTGTTTTACTACAAAAACCATGATTAAACTATGGTTATATGGTAACGTCTAATCTCAATGTTAATTTAATGTCCAATAATGACACCAGCTGATGTTAATATTTTGTTTTTAGGTTCTGTTGTAAAGTAACCAAGATCCAGTGTTAAGCCAACATCAAATTAACGTCAAATACTGACGTCAACTTGATTTTCATTCTCAACCAAAATGCAACATCTATCCGATGTTGGAGTCCAACATCAACCTGATGTTATAAAATGTTATAAATAGATTCTAAATATCCTTCTAGCTTAGCATGTATGCAATTTACTACACTATCACTACTTATTGGTAGCTAATTGGAAAGGCTAATTAGATTAAAAAGGAGATACATTTACACATTTTTGAAGCAGCCTATTGGGGTCCTATAGGGACAGAATTTTATACAACAAAATGGTTAGTGGAAATTTGTCACGTCGCATCTGTTTAGGACAATATGTAACAAGGTCGGAACAGAGAGGAAATAAACATTAGCTCAGGCCAAGTTGTAAAACATTCATCTGACAGTGTACCAACATTCAGTGTCATTACAGGCATGACAGGACACTGAGATTTATATGGGCCTCTAATTATAGCCCATGCGATGAAGATGAAAAATTCCAAGTTTTTCCATTGGCACTCGCTTTCACTAGCATATGTAAACTTGAGCCACTCACCACTTGATTACCACCTAGATTCACACAGACATCTGCAATATGACTCGCATTCTAAGAACCCAAAAGTTTGTCCTGCAAACATGCTTTTCATTAAAAACGATGAGGGATATGAAGTGAAAAAAAAAACCCTGAAATGAGTTCTTCAGTGTTGTCAATATAGAAACTCAAACGACTACTTTCGAGAGGCTAGCTTGGCTGTAGTTTAATTACTTTAAGCTTGTTCCGTTTCAAAGTAGCTGGTGTTTATTCCAATGAAGAGCTCACCAGAGATTTGAGAGAGAGAATTGGGCCCAGTTGTAGATCCAGCAGTCTCTGGGTTCTGATCAAAGTCCTGAGTCATTGTTCCACACAGACTTGCCTATCATATAATTGGATAGTTCAACCAAAATTAAAAGTCTGTCACTATTTACTTGCCTTCATGTCATTCTAAACTAATTTGTCTCATTTTTCTTTAATGATACATTGATTCTGATTTCCAACTTAATTAATCTTGTGTGTTACACTATAACAAAAAAGTCATACAGGTTTGGAACAACATGATGGTGAGTAACCGATGACAGACTTTTCATTTTAGGGTAACTATCTCTTTAACAAGCCTCCAAGTTTCCCCTTTGAGGTTCCCCAGCATCAACCACTTACTCACTCCTTCACATATCCTTTCTCATTCCACCTTTTTTTCTCTTCCCTTAGAGTGCAAAGACGTAAATAAGGTGGCATATTGCCCATTGGTGCTGAAGTTCAAGTTCTGCAGCCGTGCGTACTTCAGGCAGATGTGCTGCAAGACGTGCCAAGGACACTGACCCCGTGGAGAGAAGCAGAGACAGATGCTGCAAACAAGGAAAGAGAGAGAAAACTGGCAGAGAGAAAAGCCAATGCTGGGCACAGAGAAGGAAGCCTCTCTCTCGCTAATCAACACACACACAACTGCTTTTAGCCCTGTGGAACCCAAACCACTGCTCAGCACTGCGCTGACACCTGTTTTATTTTCACTTCTGTGAAGTGGGAATGTATAAAATGATCATTATTGTTGTTATTTTTATAATAATAATAATAATTGCTATTGGTTATTATTATTATCAATGTCTTTCTGTTGTTATAATCCAAAGTGCTGGACACAACACTCACAGAAGTAGCATGGCAGAGGTTTACTTCAAGGCGCCCACCTCGGTATATCTATACATTGGTATATCCCTGTGTCTTGCATACACACTCCTAACATGGTTCTTTTGGCAACGCTGCATTCAGGGGCATTCAAACTGACAACTATTACTCACACTGGCAGCATCGGATCAATTGGAAGTCATTCGTTTTTAGTAAGAGTTGGCGATTTGAGGCAACATGAGTGTCAGAGACTGTTGATGGGGTAACAAAGTACCGTAACCAACAACCGGAGTGCAGACACTGTCATTTACATGATATGGCATCTGATACATCAGTCAGATAGGAGTCTCCAAGCATGGATAAGCATGGACAATGTGAATGCCCTTTTAAGCTGAAAAAATTTCAAATGGTTCCACCCAAATGAGTTTTCGCTCTTAAAAACAAAGAAGAAGGGTAACCAATCCTGCTCCTGGAGAGCTGCCTTTGTGCAAATTTCAGTTCCAACCTGGTTCAGCAGACCTGCCTGTTATTTTTACTAAAATTGACTAAATTGATTTGGCCAGGAGCGTCCAATCCTACTCCTGTAAGGGTCAATATCCAATAGAGCAGGGGTCTCTAACTCGGTCCTGGAGGGCAGGTGTCCAAACCTAATTAAACACACTTGAACCAGCTAATCAAGGTATTACAAGGCATGCTAAAAAAGTTCCGGGCAGGTGCAGGTAAACTCTGGACCGAGTTTGGAGACCCCTGCTATAAAGTTTAGTGCCAACCTGCCCCAACACATGTCTGGAAGTTTCTAGTCATCCTGAAGATCCTGATTACCTCGTTCTGAACTCTGGCTGTGCTCCACTTCACTTTCACAATACTTGCAAACCTTCCTAAGCACTTCCACCTTGGGGAAATCGCCACTGCCATTTTGAAGTGCATGTGAAGTTGACGAGATACGTTTATATAGGCCAGGAGTAGGCAAGTTTGTTCCTAGAGAGACGCAGTCCTAAGAGTTCAGCTCCAGTCCTGAAAGAAAAAAAAACCTCACCTGCCTATAGCCTTAGTCAGTGGCTCTCAATTCCAGTCCTGGGGGGCCCCCTGCTCTGCACATTTTGCATGTCTGCCTTATTAAACGCATCTGATTGAGATCATCTTGTTAGGAGAGAGATCCTTGAACTGAACTAACAAGCTTATTATCTCAATCAGGTGTGTTAAATAAGGGAGACACGCAAAATGTGCAGAGCAGGGGGCCTCTAGGACTGGAATTGAGAACCACTGGCCTTAGTAATCTTGAAGGCAATGATTAGCTTGTTCAGGTGTATTTGATTTTGGTTGGAGCTGAACTTTGCAGGGCTGCGGATCCCTAGGACCAAACTTGCCTACTCCTGATATAGACCCTTCCACACCTCGGCATGAGTCTACTTTTATGTGTACACTTCAGGCATCTCCATATAACACAGTGCAACACAATACTGACAACACAGATTGTTTAATTAGGAATGGGAAAATGTAAATAAATCAACTCCATAGTGGATTCTAAGTGATCAAGGGTTCCAATTCAGCCTGTTGCAAGGGTTCTGCCAGTAATGGGCTACGCACTCGTACAACATAATCAACGACCTACATCTGAAGGATAGGCCATAAAAAACTAAGTGGAACACAGCCAGTGTAGGACAGTGGCCCTCCAGGAGCAGGATTGGACAGCCCTAGATGGTTAGCCAATGTTGTTCAGCTTGAACTGTTTCTTTTTGCGGTCAGATGAAGATTGTACTCGATATACATGTGGTTTAATTGAAATCAGTAACTTGGAACTTCTAGTGCATTTATTCACTTGCCAGACATTTTTATCCAGAGTGACTTACACTGCATTCATAGTTTACAACCCTTGACCAGCTGTACCAGTTGAGGAACTTCTAAATTTGACAGGCCTAGTTGTTTTGACAATAGCTTTCGAAAGTAAGGCCTAAGGGCCAAAGCCAAACAAGGTAGTGTGATTGGGAGCTTTGGTGCTGAGTTTGTGCAGAAGAAATCTCAATTAGAGCCTCAGAGTCCAGATGTTCAGTTGAGTTAGCCACCTGTTTTACTAAGCTGAATCACATGACCACAGGCCAAAGAATTCCACCATTGTCTGACACTCGAACAAGGCCTGAAAATCAGATCAGTTCCAAAGGGACGTTTCTACTATTGTGTCTCTAGAATTATTGTGGACACCAGAGAGACATTAATTGCGATTCTGACGTGATTCTGCTTTATGGATCCATATTCTGCTTTAAATTCTGGGGTTCTGACATCTATGCGTCTGTTCCGGGGACCGGCGCGTTCCAGACGCAATAATTTTCACATAAAATGCGTGCTGCAGCCACACTCCGCCACATTATCAGAAGAATACACAGACAATTCATCAGTGCAGGGATGACTTGCTTGGAGATCTCCAGGTCTGCGATGCTGATGCATTAGTAAAGTTAAGTGAAGGGCCAGTGCCTGGGTAACCTGCCAGACCCCGCAGATCCGGTCTGCCATCGACTACCTCCAAAACACCCCCTCTTCCTCCTTCCCTGAGATCATAGTGCTTCCAGCCCACACTCCTAAACCCTCCACACTCAATGGTGCTTTTCTTCCCTCAGTGGAGGACTGTTTGTTCCACTGCCCTTCTTCCGTTCATCTTTTGAGTGGGTGGCTCTTCTGGCCCCATGGTGCTATAAGACCTTGATGCATTCTGGGTATGCGGTCTGACAGAAAACCAAGAATACTTTAACCCTGTTCCAAATCCTAGTGAGCTCCCCACCTAGACTGGCTTTTTAAGACATCATAGGTGCATTTCTGGTGCAAGTAGGTCCTTTTTTAAACAAATTCAAAGGCGGTGTGCTGTGTATTTTTATGTTTGTTGGTCTATTGTGTCATTAGCTTAGCCACATGCTACTGGAATCAATTGTGAGTCATGTTTACTGTGCACTTTACGAATGCTATTTGTGTGGCATGTGGGGTTGTTGCCTACATAGTGTTCCAGTCGATAGGTCCTATTCCCGTTACGATGCTGCTTTAGGCCTGAAATATACTCTACACAACCTCACAAACTTGCAAACTTCTAGCTAAGCTCAAATGTTGCGTTATGAAACGTGTTGGAACATGCTGCATTCTTAGCATTGCCACAAGTGGTGCTATATTGCACATTAATGTAGAATATTGTCTTCTAGAGTCAGTCTCTTCAGGTCAACCTCACTTAAAGTCAGTAGGCTTATAGCTGAAAAATACATAATTGAGGTTTGCTACAACTAGAACAACTCAAGACCGCATGCTAAGTATGTTCAACAGAACCGCATGTTAGCATACTTGCCTAAACCATGTTTCTTGACATGGAAAGCAGCCGACTAAGCCACACAAAGGAAAGCAGCTTACTAGGTTTTGGAACAGAGCTTTTTGTCTTTTTTTCTGTGCTTGTACTTCACATTGGTTTAAACATTCCATCAACTACATGTTGCAGTTTTTCTTCATCCATGACTGAGTGACTTTACCCTGCTCTCTCTTAGCCAAGGGAACATCAAATGATAGAGCATTCATTTGTTACAGGACACAATAGATTATTGCAATTGAGGAGTTATGGGACATTTTATGTTTTTAATCATACAACCATTCTACTCTTGCTGCTGCTACTCTTTTGTAGCCACAAACACAATATTAATCGATTATGTATTATGAAATGTTTATACTGGGATTATTCAACAGTGAACATCAAACAGCGGAACTGTAGGCCCAAAATGCTGAGCATCCGGATAATTGTGCTTTATAAAATCCTAAGGCTTGAAGTACAAGTTTACTGGCTTTGGGACACGGACTCTCAATAAGACACTCAATGAAACTGGTACTGATCGCTGTGAACTTGTGTCTTTGAATGTCACATTGTTTAACCTGTACCTATAGAAGAGAGTTTTGCATTTTTGTGAATAGTTGCTTACATTTTATATTCAGTATTATTAATGTTGGTACACTGTTACTAATTTTTTTTTTTTTTTTTTTCATTTGTAAATTATATGCTAATTTATTGCCATGTGTCACCTGTCTTATGTATGTTTCACTGCATGCAAACTGAAATCTAGTCTAGTGAAATCGATGCAGTGGAATAACACCCTTCACGATCTTGTTTTAGTCTTGGTAAAATGTGAGTTTGAATGTGTCTTATTTGCTACTAGAGCGCTCTTAAAACTACGTCAGAATGCTTTTGTGTGAGTAAGTGCGTTTGAGTGTGCGTATGTTGGTATGGTATTACTGCACTGTTTCTCGAGGGCCAGTGCTCACAAAAAATAATAATAATAAATAACGGTAAATGGTGTCAAAGGGTAAGGAAAAAATATTCCCATAGTAACTTTAACATTCTCAGTCCTTTGGCTTGTACCCTTGGTGAATCCAACAATATGTAATGGATCCTGAATAAAATGACTTTAAAAGGGTTGTGTTTGCTTAGATGTTCTTTCCTGTGGTCTCCCACAAATGGCTTGAGTATATCTAAATGAGTTTACTGCCTGAGAACAGCAGGCTTTTTCATTAAAGGGACAGTTCACCCAAAAAGGAAAATTCTGTCATCACTTACTCACCCTCAGACTTTCTTTCTTTCATCAAGCACGCAAGAAGATATTGCTGAATGGTCCTGAGTGTTCTGAAACTTTAAAGAGAGAACTAAAGAAACAAGGCAGAACACAGGTCTCCTTTAAATGGCTATGAGTGGAAAATGATTCTTTTAGGCCACAAAGTGTGTAATTACGACAACTACTGGCTAGCAGGGCCATGCTAACAAGCCAAACTTGGACTTAAGATGTTCACAATGCTGCGTGGCTATTTCTCTGGTCCTCACTGGGAATTTACAGATCAAACATGACACTCTAGAAACATTTATCATCACTTATAACACTGCTTTCTGGACTACTTGTTTTTTTGTCTCTCATATCACTCAGCAGACTTGCTATCAGTTGTTTTGTACAAATGCAACTACATACATTTTTGCATCATTTTGACCAACTGTAGTGAAAATTACCTCAGATAATGTTAGTATTAATATTACGGTAATACTCTTGCAGTGTTCATCTTGTTAGTCAAAAGATTGTTTTGCATAGTATAATGGACTTTTTTTTTCCGGGCCGAAGCTTTAAGAAAACATACATGTAAAATTACATACATACCAGGGGCATTTCCTCAGAGGAGGCAGTGTCTCCCTAAAATATTGGATGAGACAAAAATTGTAGTATGAAAATAAAACACCACCAATCTAATCTTACTTAGATTTTTTTGTATTGTTTCCAGCCAAAATATCTATAAAATCTTAAATCAAGAAGGATTTTCTAGACAAATAAAAATATTGTCTTTTTTTTTTTTTTTTTTAGAAAAAAAGAAGTCAAAATTAAGTGAGTTTTTGCTTAAAACAAGCAAAATAATCTGCCAATAGGGTAAGCAAAATAATCTTATTTTCTAGTTTTCAAGCAGAAAACTAGATTATTTTGCTTGTTTAAAGCAACAATTCACTTAATTTTGACTTCTTTTTTCTGAAAACAAGACAATAATTTTCACTTGTCTAGAAAATCCTTCTTGATTTAAGAATTTAATTTGTTTTTCTAAAGAAACATTGTCCAACAGGAGGTAAACTTACAGAAGGAGTCCACATCTCTCGCCTCTCCTGAGCCCATTGAGTTTTAACAGACCACCTAAAGCATGCCGTGAGCTTGATGGGGGGTAATTGGGAATGAATAAGGGAAAGTCACATGAGGGGAGGCAATCTCTCCATCGCGATATGATTGGATATGACTGGTTATGTTTGATTGTGATAGGTTCATGCGATAAATCCCGCCCCTCTTGTGTTCATGCATTCAGTCTGAATGAACAATATATGACTAATTTAAGAAATTAAGTAAACAACTCACACACTTAGATATAACCACTCAAAATAAGACTTAAAATGGCATGAAAACATAATCTGTGGTAGTTTTTATTGAGTAATAAAAAAAAAAGTCTGTGAAATTTATTTACCAAGCTTTTGATGACTGATGATCCAACATTTTCACAAATAGTAAAAGTTAACTATAAAAAAAAAAAAAAAAGGTGAACATAAGTAGTAGTTTAACCAAGAAAAATGTAACTGGAACATTAATTTACATTTGATTAAAAACATTTGAGGACATTTCAGAGAATTTTTTATTGCAATTTTGTGATAATAGCCATCTGACTGTACATTATTCCTTATTTATCATATCTCATCTCATATGTGACCCTGGACCACAAAACCAATCTGAATTAAGTAGCACAGGTATATTTGTAGCAATAGCCAACAATACATTATATGGATCAAAATGATCGATTTTTCTTTTATGCCAAAAATCACTGGGATCTTAAGTAAAGATCATGTTACATAGGGTGACCATACGTCCTTTTTTGGACTTAAAAAAATGTGTCTGGCCGGGATTTTTAAAAATTTGAAATATGCATATATGCCATTTGACTGAAATGCTTTTATTGAAACATTTTGCATTCTATCTGTGATATAACTGTGGCATATATTAGTTTTGTGAAGGATGGCCATTGTGGTAGGAAGCTTTTTAGCTGTGTTTATGATCAATCTGCAAAATATGTAGTTTTGGTATGGAAATGACATATTTTGATACTAAAACAAGGACCCCAAACCCTACCCCCCTGTCCAACGTCCTCTTTTTTGAAAACTAAAATATGTTCACCCTAATGTTACATGAAGATATTTTGTCAATTTCGCACTGTAAATATATCAAAAGCTAATTTTTGATTAGTAATATGCTTTGCTAAGAACAGCAATTTTCTTAATATTTAGATTTTTTTTACACCCTCAGATTCCAGTTTTTAGAAAAGTTGTATCTGAGCCAAATATTGTCCTGTTCAAACAAACCATACATCTTTCTTACATGGAAAGCTTATTTATTCAGCTTTCAGATGATGTATAAATCTCAATTTTTTTTTCAAAAATCGACCCTTATGAATGGTTTTGTGGTCCAGGGTCACATGTCATAAAGGTTTAATAGCTAAAAATTTCACTTAGTTTAGATGCCATACTGAATTTCATGAAAATAAGGCTGTGAGGGCCAACCTTTACAGTCTTCACAGTAGCACACACTGTATAAAGGTCCTAGATCATGTAACTTTACAACTTTCAAAACTTTTAAGGAGTTTTTGACTTTTTTTTTTCGTAAAGATGTTTTGTCAGTTGAACAATCAGTATGCTGTTAAACAACATTACAATGAACAGATGTGCTTCTATTCCTCCCAGCCTTGTTTTCATTCTTGTTAAAATGTAAATACGGCGCTATCCTCACTCAGGCCTATGGACAAAATGAATGTTTTACCTCTCAAAAACCCAGCATTTGTGCTATTTGAACACCTATGCCCTACTTGGCGTGATGCTAATGCTAATGAATTACAGAGTACAGATACTAGCAGCTCTGTTTTGTCTAAAGCAACTGCTTTTGAATACCTGAAAGACTGCTTGGGCTTCTGTCTCGTTTACTTGGAAAAAGAGAGAGAGCGATTGAAACAGAGACCGAGAGAAGATTAAGAACGTCTTAGCAGCTGGCTGCAACTGTCAGCTACAATTCGGCTGTTTACATGTCGACTCTCAGCATAGCCACAACAAAGACGAAGCAAGACAGCGGAGACACTTGCCAAGAAACAATTCCATTCTTTATCTCTTTGTAAACTAAAGAGACAGACGGAGATGTCAAACGAAATAATGATATAGCATAACAAGGCAGCCCTACGTATGCATGGAAGCCAAAAAATGGCTAGTTTGAATCCGCTATGTTACAACTGCGTAAATGAATGTCAACACATTTCTGTCGATGGCAACATGTTGTGAACAGCATTTTGGTTTTGCGCCCCCAAGAGCCTGAGCGTTCCCATTGTTAGCGTAAGGGGGATGTGCATAAGGCCATGGTGATCAAAGACATGCTGATGGCAAGATTGCACTTGCATTTTGTACTTACCCAAAACAGATGTTTATCTTTGAAGGTTCTCAGAGAGGAACAAAGGCTTTGTTTACTTGGGAGTATGTGGCTGAGCGTTTGCCTGAAAGTGCCTGACCTAAGGGGGTCTTGGTTTAACGCTGTCCCTATGTGGTCTTACCCTCATGCAGGCTAGCCAGGGTTTGTGGTCTTCTTCACTAAAGAGTGGTAAGGATGACAGTTTTAAGCTTAAAGACAAAACCAGCCTTCTGTATCACACTTATAATATTTGCGCATTGGGATTATAACAGATTAGGCAGAGTAAACAAGCTTTCAGTTCTGGCACACGTGCGGAAGACTATAACAATGACAAATAACAATAGCTCGGTTCCAGAATCTAGTGAGCTGCCTAACTAAACAGCATGTGTGTTCACGGCCTGTCCAAAAGTAAGGAAAGGAAATCAGACAATGCATTCCCTAATGAAAATGTTTAAAAATGTATATTAAATGTATTTATTTATTATTATTTATTTTGTGATAAGTAACATTTGCATATTTGTGTGCTTAATAAAATACCTTGCAGTTGTACCTTTGGTATACTCAACATTATTTCATTTACAAGAAAATATCATTTACATGATACAGTTACACTTGCAAAAAAAAAGCAACGCCAGTTACTTTTTGTTTCCTTTATGTATTTCATTCTAATTTATTAACCAATGTCTTTGCTGCTGATCTTTGTAGATCCAATTCAACCACACTAATAAGCAAAACTTTAGATTAACTAACATTTGTGCTTCATTTTTCTCATTGCTAAAGAGTGTTGAACTTCCTTCTACACCAGTTCTACTGTACAGACGTTAATTTACTTTTCCTTCAGCCTTAAGCTTATTTATTTCACTTTTTGGTGTGAAATGGCTTTACATTTGCTAAAAATTTAACCTGTTCTATTAAAAACAAACAAGCAAGCCCTTCCCAGATTTAAAAAGTAACGCAAAAGTAATTAAACATTACTTTTCACAAAAAGTAACTAAGTAATACAATTAGTTACTTTTTAGCGAGTAACGCAATATTGTAATGCATTACTTTTTAAAAGTAACTTTCCCCAACACTGATTAATAGTGATATAAAAACACATTCTAATGCATAATATTTAAAAATGTGCATTGTGGAATAAAGAAATACTCCAAATAAAGTTTATGTCAGTAAGTCAATGTTAACAGATTTGAAGTATACTTGGTATAAAATAATTGTATTTTATATAAATTATAGGAAAGGATTTTTTTTTTTTTTTTTACTAGGGTTGCAATGTGATTATACTGGGGAAAAAAACGAGATGGCAGACATACAGGTTTCAAATACGGTATGTTATTCAAAAACCAAAAGGTACTGATAAAATAGTTTTCGTTTTATAGTTTTTAGATAATTTAATTACAAAATATATGTAACTGCAATCTGTTACAGTTACAGAGAAGACACTTTGTAATTAAATTACAGTTAAAATTTACAAAAAAATGAAATGATTATAAGTGGGGTAACATCTGAATACTTTGTGTAATCATATTTACTAAATAGTAACCTCAGACACAAAAAAGTAATTTAGTAGCTCCATAAAATTAATGTTCAATCACAGATGCCACATGGACTATTTTTGCTGTCTATGCAGGATCAGAAAGCTCTTGGATTTCATCAAAAATATCTTCATTTGTGTTCCGAAGGTGAGCGAAGGTTACAGGTTTGGAACGACATGAGGGTGAGTAATTAATAACAGAATTTTCCAACCCGATCTCATGACAAACTTTTTCGCAAGACACAAAATACGTAGCGCCATGTATGTTTTGTAACATATTCAATGTTCACTGAGTGGTGCTAAAAGAGTGTTTTAGCACACTCTTTCCCCTCCAGGACAGATGAATGTACATATGGTACATTTTATGTGACATTGGTTTTGTACCGCAGTTCTGACTTGAAATGTCCGTTGAGTGGCGCTATAACTCTAATGCTTTGTGACGTTTTAAAATACCTTCTGCACTACACCTAAACACAATCGTAAGCATGCCGTTTTAGCTTTTCAGCTATTTCATCAGGAAGTCATGTTTTCCACTGGATTTGTATGGAAGGATTCCACATCTTAAATCCAATTCTGTGCCGGCTTCACTCTTATAAATAAAGGTGCTTTAAAAGATTCTTCACAGCGATGCCATAGAAGAACCATTTTTGGTTTCACAAAGAACCATTCAGTCAAAGGTCTTTAAAGAACCATCTCATTCTTACCTTTTTATAATATGAACAACCTTTGTTTGCCGCAAAGAACCTTTTGTGAAACAGAAACAAGTTACTATAGTTACTATTGCTACTAGGCAAACTTGTTATGTCTGGAAAGTGAAACATATGGAGCTGTAATCATAACTTTGTACGAAAACGATTACAAATGCTTACTATTTTATCGCCTCTAATGTTTATTTCTGTTGGAAACTGCAGTCGTATGTACTTATTGGTACATATTTCGCATTTTGCAAAAAAGTTCCCACAGGTAAATTTTCTTGAATTTTCTTTTTTGGGTGAACTATCACTTTAAATTCTGCGACTCCACTTATTCAGCTTTATAAACCATTAAATACAGAGGGAAAATATCAGCTCAAGTGCTTTCCAAGAACAGGGGGCTTCACTGAGGTGGGAAGTCATTGGCACATCAGAGGTGGTTTTGATAAAAAGGTGTGAAAGGGATGAGAACCAGAATGTACCAACACAATGAGGATTCTTCTTTAAATAGACAGTTAATTATAGAGACTGATAACAGATGTTATAAAGGGGACATAAAATGCAAGACCACAAGAATAAAGTTAAAGTTAAGAACGTAAACGAAAATAGTGTAATCGTTTACTCATCAGTTACTCATCAGTTACTTATTCTCAAGTAGTTTCCTCTATGACTTTCCTCTGCAGAACACAAAAGAAGACATTTTAAAAACTGTTCTTTTGTCCATAGCAATAAAAGTTAAAAAGGTCAAAATATTTAGTTTTGGACTTCATTCAATGTATGGCCAAAAATAGTTAACAGTCTTTTGTGTGATTAAATGACAGAATTTTTGGGTAAACCATTCCGTCTCTGGTCTAATTTTACTTCAGCTAGACTGACGCCATCTGCGTCATGCTGGTACTGTATCTCAGTGATGCCAATCAAGAAAGATAAATCTCTTCAAACAGTGCTGTAACTTTCACAAATCCAGATCCACATGGGGTCATGTGCACTTGTAAGTACTAAATGGCACACAGGAACATGTCTGGGACCCTTTTAGAGAATTCATGATGTGCTTCAAAGAATTTTGGCTCTACTTGTGCAACTGTTTTCCAGATAAATCACACAGGGCTGGTTTTGATCTGTGGCAACTGAAAAGCCCAGAGCTTCTATAGTCTGCTTCTGTAAAGATACAGGGGCAGATATGCAGCAAGAAAATCCCAGAACACAGCTTCATGATCTACAAGGCTTCAGCTGCTAATGAATCAGATGCACTAGAAGCTGATATGATGAGGTGTCAGAAATAACGGCCAAATGAGAAACAGCTCTTCGCCAAGAACACGAATCACCACCCAGTTTTCCCAGCCCCGCTGAGAGCATCTGAAGTGTTCCGGCAGAATTTGGTTTGAACAAACAAGCTTCCGCCAACAGCCCAGATGGTGTTGCTGGAGACACTGCACCCATGCTGGAGGAATGACACAGAGGAATGTTGCCCTGAGGTTGGAGGGTCATGTCATCATCTACTGCTATCTGCTGAGCTCCTTCCAGAGGCTCTGCCGGGTTCGAATCCCAGCTTCTTTCCCACAGCTGACTGCCATATTGCAGCACTTTAGAGAAGATCAAAGCCAAATGGCTACTGGGCCGACAAGCTGGACAGCATCAGTCTTGCTTCACATTAACAGTGCATGCTCTTACCTTCAGGAGGAGTGAGAGGGTAAAGTGTTCTCAAAATATACTCCATTTCTTATGTGGGATAAAAAGTTTAGCACTCTGATAAAGGGATAGTTCACTTAAAATTAAAATTTAGACATTCCTTAATGTTGTTTTAAACTACTATGCCATTTTTCTCACAAAAGGTTTTTGAGGAAAACATTCCAGGATCTTTCTCTATATAGTGGACTTCAGTGGTGGCCAATGGATTGAAGGTCCAAATTGCAGTTTTAATGCAGCTTCAAAGGGCTCTACCTCGATCCTAGCCAAGGAATAAGGGTCTTATCTAGTAAAATGATCTGTCATTTTCTTAAAAAAACAAAAAAAAAGTATATACTATTTAACCACAAATGCTTGTCTTGCACTAGCTCGACTTTACGACACACATTGCGTAGTCATGTTGGAAAGGTGGAAGTACCAACCCAGTGTTTACAAACCGAATGTGCAAAGAAAGTCAACAGGCCCTTTCACGTTTTTTTCTCCCTACCTTTTTGAACCGAAGAACACAGATGAAGAACTAATCCCGTGTGAGCGCTCCAATGGGATTATATATTTCGCATTGCAGAGCTAGTGTAAGATGAGTATTTGTGGTTAAAAAGTGTATACACTTATTGTTTGTGTGCTTTTTTTTTATAAATGACTAATCGTTTTGCGATGGTCTGCATATGGATGGACCGCAGGGTCTGAAACTAATAAAGGCTTGGGGAAATATGAACAAAAATGCCTCCACATGCCATTGTACGAGTCCTTGTTTTATATTATCTATATATGATATAGCATAATTGCAAATGTGATTCTGATTTTACCATTTAAAAAAATATGAAATATGAAAATATTTTAGATAAATATCATCAATATTGTCCTTGTTTTTGCTGTTTTGCCAATAAAAATGGTGAGCATTGGTGGGTGTTGCATTGGTGTTTCATTGCTAACCGAATCTGGAACTGATTCATGATGATTACTGACTCATTCATGAAGGCAGTCACTTGCTTTGTTCCTGAGTCATTTCTATGTTCAGAATGTTATACTGAAACATACAGTGGGGAAAATAATTATTTGATCCCCTGCTGATTTTGTGTGTTTGCCCAATGACAAAGAAATGATCAGTCTATAATTTTAGTGGTAGGTTTATTTTAACAGTGAGAGACAGAATAACAACAACAACAAAATTCAGAAAAACACATTTTAAAAAGATGTTATAAACTGATTTGCATTTTGATGAATGAAATAAGTATTTGATCCATAATCCATCAGCAAGATTTCTGGCTCCCAGGTGTCTTTCATACAGGTATTAGGAGCACTCTCTTAAAGGGAGTGCTCTTAATCTCAGTTTGTTACCTATATAAAAGACACCTGTCCACAGAAGCAATCAATCACTCAGATTCCAAACTCTCCACCATGGTCAAGACCAAAGAGCTGTCCAAGGATGTCAGGGACAAGATTGTAGACCTACACGACCTACAAGACCATCACAAAGCAGCTTGATGAGAAGGTGACAACAGTTGGTGTGATTATTTGCAAATGGAAAAACAGAAAATAACTGTCAATCTCCCTTGGTCTGGGGCTCTATGCAAGATCTCACCTCGTGGAGTTTCAGTCATCATGAGAACAGTGAGGAATCAGCCCAGAACCACACGGAAAGCAATTAGTATTGGCTATTGGTATTGGCTGAGAACCTCCTTCCCTAATTGAAAATAGGTTGGGGACAGGTATTCCAGCATGACAATGACCCAAAACATATGGCCAAGGCAACAAAGGAGTATCTCAAGAAGAAGCACATTAAGGTCCTGGACCTAGCCAGTCTCCAGACCTTTATCCCATAGAAAATCTGTGGAGAGAGCTGAAGGTTTGAGTTGCCAAACGCCTCAAAACCTTAATGACTTGGAGAGGATCTGCAAAGACGAGTGGGACAAAATCCCTCCAGAGATTTGTGCAAACCTAGTGGCCAACTACAAGAAACGTCAGACCTCTGTGATTGCCAACAACAGTTTTGCCACCAAGTACTAAGTTATGTTTTTTGCGAAGGGGTCAAATTAAAATGCAAATCAATTTATAACTTTTTAAAAATATGTTTTTCTGGAATTTTTGTTGTTATTCTGTCTCTCACTGTTCAAATAAACCTACCATCACAATTACAGACTGATCATTTCTTTGTCAGCAGGCAGACATACAAAATCAGCAGGGAATCAAATAATTATTTTCCCCACTGTAAGTTGTAAATACAATGTAAATGCATTCATGCCACCTCTGAGCTGAATTTAGCTGTAACTTTGTAAATATACCTAAATACTACTATTGAAATTAAACAAATAAATACAGTCAGTGCTAAATTAACTTGATTGGTAACAGGTGTATAGTCTTATGATTTAAATGTTATTATCGAGTAATTTCTAGGTTGGTCTTATGCGTTAAACTGGAACTTTGAACATTGACAATACACCACAACCCACTGTTGTTGTATGAAAAATATCATCTTACAGTTTCTGCTAGCTAACTCCTTCTGTGTTCATTTGTGGCATGAGGATGAGATGTTGACACAACGATTCCTTTAACATCCAACATCAAAACTGCACTGCTGTACAAGTCCAAGTACAAGGTCACCTTGATGTCTCTCATTTTTGATGATATGTCTTACTGACTTTGAGAAGAGTGCAGGTAAGTAGATTAACTGTACTGCAAATCAATAGCCTATCACTTAGGCTAAATGACGGCTGTAAAAAAAAAAAAAAAAAAAAAAACAAGAACGGAGAGGTTGAGGGAGTCTAACGTCTTTCACTCTAAGCACACACTGCTAATGGAACAGACAGGGACAGTATGAAATAAAGAGGACCTGCTGTCCTGCACCTTCTAAATGCCTTTGCACTATTATTCTGACTCTTCTGAAATTATTCATACTATGCCATTTTATGTCTTTTTGTAGAAAAGAAAAAGTAAAACAGATCTTGCATTATGGGAGTTAAAGCATGTTGGCAGGTATAGATTCTGGTCAATGCATGTCACTCGACACTGTCTGCTTTTCCATTATCTTATTGATTTTATCTCTATTTGTAGTTGCAAAGCTGTCACATGTGAGATTCCTCCACTCTTTATTTTCAATCCTGCAGCAATAAAAAGAAGCATTTGCCAGTCATTTCCTAATTCAACCATACAGCAAAAACACACATGCATGAAATTATGCAAATGTAGATGGTCAATGTTTTGCTGCTGCACAATCTCCTTGTAATTATTTAATTACTTTGATAGTAACACACTCCAGTACTCAAGGGGGCGATAGAGTTTCATTTAAATATCTGTGGCATCAAAACACGTATTATAGAGTCCAGAAAGGATTTGAGTAAATTCTGGAAATAAGTTTTGGTTCTATCATCCCAAAGTCAGTGTTTTTTTTGTTTTTTTTTTTGAATTGGTTTGTGGTTAAATGCCTGTAATAAAGTCTGTGGTTAACACAAGCTCAAAATATTTTCATGTTTTATCCTACGACATAAAAAACATCTGTAGTACACCACTTGTGATTTTTTAAGCTTTTACTTGTCTTGAAAAAGGCAGTGGTTAACAAGTGGCTAAATGGGACTACGGGGTTGTCAGGGACATTAAACATCACAACGAACTGGTAAACTCACTAGTCGCTTTCACATCCTTGTGTTTATAATTGTGCTCTCGCAAACTATTCTAACTCAAACTAAAAAACTTGTAGATTTAAAATTAAAACTGAAAGAGCTGTTGAAAGTATAATGGTGGTACACTGTGTAGTTTGCTTATAGTTTTTACTTCTGCCAATTATTTATGATTTAAAATTCATAAAAATTATGGAAACAAAACATGTTCATCAAAAATCATTACGTTTTGTTGGTCGCAGAGATTATTTTTGATTTACTCCAAAAAAGCCAATTAAAAAATCCTCTTGGGTTTTTGTTCGAAAAAGAAATTATGTGTACCACGAAACCTCTAAAGGCAATACATATGATGGGATGAAAAAAAGTTCTCTAGCGATTATATTGTTGGGTAATTATACTGTATATAAATTGCGAGCATCAGGGAGCTGCTATTAATATGCAGGGCAATGAAATCATTTTTGAATGTGCTCTTGTTTTTTACTTTCGAGATTTGTAATCTCATGTGCTGTGTTTACTACGAAGCAGCGGTACTTACCACACAATTTAGAAGATTAGATGTTTATCAGTGGTGTTCAGGATCTGCAAATCTTTCTGTCATCATCCTATCAGTCATCGCCTTACTCTATGCACACTTCGGGCACAACCCTACTACAAAAAAAATATTAGTTTTTTTTAGTTTTTAAAATAACACCGGAACTAAAAGTTCTAAAAAGTGCTAAAACAAAGTAACGCCACAACAACTGCAAACAACCCTAATATTTTCAGTTCTTTTCAATTAATCCAACACTAAAAGCTTACAACTACTAGTAAGACTTGAACCAGTGTCAAAAGCTGCCTCTAAAAACACTGTGAAAATCATTAAAGTCTGAACAAAGCAAGACACCCTAACACCAACCTTGGCAACACATTTGACCACACTTGTACCACTACCAGAACCAATATATAGTTTGTTAGTTTGCAAAACAACTACAAAACTAATTATTTTTTATTATAAAGTGAAGTCGCTGAGGAACTATAGTGACATGGAGTGATGGTGTCTATCCCTAGAGTAAATAATGAGGATGGAGTGGAGAAGACAGCTGAGAAGACACAGCACGGAGCTGGATATGCCTGAATGAACGTGAACAAAAATGTGTGGAGAGAAGCTGGAAGTGTACAAATTAAGGTGTTTCCTTGACAGCCAATAGCAGATAAGCAACCAGTTGTTTCCTGGCTATCAGACTTTCTTATCCTTTGACCTGGGGCTCGGTCCACTGCACACAGGCCATCCAGGTTACACACAGCTGGGGCTAATCTGCCTTAAAGAACCACAGAGGCAAATGGTTCAAAAAGGGTCATGAAAGCCTTTGACGGAGACATCTTTCAGAAGTTAAATTCCATTTAATTTCTGTCAGTGCAATTTCAAATTTACACTAAACAATTCTGGGTTAAAAACAACTGAAATACAGACAAACCCAGTGAATAGGTTGTTTTTAAATTCTATATTGTTGGCCTAAAATGAATCCAAAATAAGTTGTAAATTAAAAATCAGACACATAATTACTAGAGGTATCAACAATCAAAAGGGAAACATTTATTAATAAGCAAAACATTTCAAAGATGTTTAATTTAATGTTTATTAAATGTATTAATACATGTTGAATATGAATTATGAATATAAATGTTAATTTCCAACCTATTTTGGGTTCATTTTAAGCAAGAAATATAGTATTTTTTTTAAGCAATAGTTGAGTTTCATAAAACTAACCAGAAGGCTAAGTTAAACATTTTACCTAACCGCTGAGTTTGTCCACATTTCACCCAGCAATGGATTGTTTTTAACTCACCATTTATAGTGTACTTGCAAAAATTGTAATAAATTATAATATAGCTGCAAGCAGCAATTACGAGGCCAAGCACTACAGACTACACTACACCAATAGGTGGCACTGTTATCAAATTGATGTGGTGTGATCTCTGTGTGGTAACAATGGCACACACACAGTTTGGTGTCAATGTCAAAGCTTTGCAGAGATACAGCCTCAGACACAATTTGACATTATGCCTCAAATTTGTTGTGGCACTATACAAAAAACGGTTTTGTCCATCAACCCCAAATTCCATAACTTTTCGTCAGCACTGTCCGATGATGATCTAATTTGATTTTGTTGAAAATCGGACCAACGATCAAGGAGGAGTTAAAAAAAAAAGAAGGTTTTTAACATAAATCAAAATGACTGACAGGAAGTTTGGCCCGCAATGGCATAATTGGTATCTATGTTGTCGGCATGACCCATGGAACATTTTGAGAACAGTTTCATTAAAATAGGCTAATGCCATCAAAAAATTACTAGCAGTTTTGGAAATTTCATAATTAAAGGTTAATTAGTGGTTTACTACTCTTGACCAATATGTGGCGCTGTTACCAAAATTGTGGTGTGGTCAGTGTGAGGTGACAATGGCACATACAAATATGGCAAAGCTTTGCAGAGATACAGCCTCAGATGTAGTTTGGCATCTTTACTATCTATAACTTTTTGCCAGCTTGGTCTAAAGATAATCCCAGTCAAATTTGGTGAAAATCTGACTAACAGTCTAGGAGGAGTTCGAAAAAGTAGTTTTTCAACATAAATCAAAATGGTGGGCAGGAAGTTCATCCAATTATAGAATAATTGGTATTGATGTTCCCTGCATTATCCAATGAATATATAAAGACCAGTTTCATTACTATAGGTTCATTTAAACCACGTCAATTACAAGGCCCATGGGCCAAACGCGGCACTAATATAGTTGCACCACGCATCGTCGCCTACTTGTTCAGCAAGCCGACGCGCAAACTGCTGCAAATGAAACTGAAAGTAAGACACGGATGCTCAACACACAATCATCTTCATTAAAAGTGGTAAGACAAAATTAGCTTTTCAATGTCGGATGCTGTGCTTTTTCCTATTGCGGTCTTTGATCTTGAAGTTAGCTTTTGAATAAAATGCAGCCCTTATGTGTTGTTTTCTTTGACGTGAAATCCATTAAATTTAAACATAGCGTGAACAAGTGTTAATGGAAACATTTTAACAAATCAGATCTGCAAAAACACATGAAGTGAACAGGTGTAAACAGGCCTTAAGAAGAGATGCGTTTCTGGTAACAGTATAAAAAAATGCCTATATTTGCTTACGTTTGAAATATAAAAGTGCATGTGTCCTTCCAAGTTAAAGTTATCATTTCAAACTAAGAACTACCAAAACAAGATAAATAATACAATATAAAATACCATTTGTTGCCTATATATCGTGATATTTATATTAATCTTGTGTTGACTATTTTGCTTTATCAAACAGCGAATCTAAAGAGAGATTGTTGGCCAAACTATTGAAAAGTTATAAGCAAAAATAGCCACTTTTCTTATCTCCTGACCACTAGGTGACACTGTGTTGAAAAAATGCAGGTAGCCTCAGGTCATGCTTGTTATAACACACAAAATTTGGTCTCAATATGCAGAATTTTCGTTGTGTGTTATTCAAGAAAAGTTGATTCATCAAACCAGAATTCCATAACTTTTTGCCAGCATCTGAAGATGATCTGAGCCAATTTTGGTGAAAATCAGATAAACTGTTTAGGACGAGTTTGAAAAAGTAGTTTTTTCAAATTATTAAAAATAGAGAAAAAAAACTTTTTCCCTCTGTGCCTTACGGTTAAAAAGTTATTAGCATAAACATGAGTGAAAGTTTGGACAAGTGGTGGCACAACAGAGTTCAAGTTAGCAACTCCAAACTTGCTATGGTCAATTTTGGGACTGTCCTCAATCAGTGTGCCAAATTTCACAACATTCCTGCAAGCAGTTCTATGGGCTGCCATAGACTCAAAAGTGGAAGAAGAAGAAAAAGAACGTCAACGGATACAATAGGTGCCATCGCACTTTCTGTGCTTGGCCTGTAATTAAATAGCCAAAAAATAGCTTAATTAAATGCTAAAACTAAAATAAATGAATTGAAACTAAATTGAAATAAAATGTATTAATTAATAAAAATTCTAAATAAAATAAAACTTAAATAAAAACATAAATAAAACTTATTTTTTAAACTTAAGTTTTGCCTTGACAAATAAAATATAATAATTACTAAAATACGAAAAAAATAAATAAAATAATTACTAAAGGAATACTATAATTAACATTAAAATAAAAAATAATTAGAGCTGAATAAAAAAAAAATCAAAACAAACAAAGTTACTAAAAGTAAAGTAAGTAATGTAAGTAAGTATTGTTCAGTACTATAATAGTATATAAATAACACTGAAGCAATACTGTATATGACACAAAGCTTTAGTATATAGTCACATACCTTTCTTTTCACATATTGAAATACTTCTTTATCTCAAAAAGAATGCAACATAATTCATCCCAGAGTTGGCTATTTTGGTTAGGACTGAAGACTTAATTAAAGATATTTTTTTAAAGCTCTGTAGAGAGAATGGATGGAAAATACAGTACTTTAATTCTTAAATACACTGCTATGCTCCATATAAAATTCTATAAAAGTGGCTAACCATGAAATTAAGGTACATGATGCGATAGAAGACATTTTACTGAAATCTGATTCCAATAAAGGATGCACACTTTTCAGCAGCGTCCAATCCAGACACAGCATTAGCAGTTTTGAGCTATGTGTCCATGGTATCCTAGTGAAACATTTGTGTTGACCTCATCTCAACCTGATGACAATAACACAGCAAGGGAACAGCTGAAAAACAGCTCACGCAGTTTTACACAAAGGTAGTTATTTCTGAATAAGCAAGCAATATTTCATTGTTGATAACTGACCAAAACAAAGAGGTTATAGTCCTATAAGATGTAGCTGTTTTTAATGATTGACCCCTACTGCTCAAGGGAAAGATGGCTTATGGAGACATCTAGAGTCCAGTACTTATACAAGCATTAGTGAGGGTGCACTTGTCCATCTTGAGCAACAGAGAGTCAATGTCAAGAAATTGTCAATGCATAACTTACTTTCTTCTGAGGATGCAAAACAAAATATGAATAATGTTTCAGCTGTTTCTGTTTAGGCATTGAAACTCAGTGGGGTCCAAAACAACACTGACTGGAACCCATTTAACCCCAAACCTTTAGCATATGGTGGTCTTAGTTAAAAATGACCAGTGTTTAAAATTGCTTGTAAATCTCTAATTATGTTATATCATCACCGAATCTTGGATTCAGTCTTTTAGTCAGCTTGTTTTCTTTTAGTTAACACAAGTTTTGTATTTCTTTTTGAAGTTTATTGGCCGTTGGCCTCATAGATCAGAGCTTTGGCACCTGAAAAATAAATAAATAAATAAACATTAAAATACGACAAACATTATTTGTAGACAGTTTTGGCAAAAGATCAATGAGGCCTACGATTAATTAGTTCCAATAATAAAAACGCAGCCTGTGCTAATTTAAAGTTGATAAAGAGATTGAATCCAATAATAGCAGAGAACAATAACAGGGAATTTATAAGCAATTTTCCTAGCCCACAAGTACACCACAAGTATAACAAGGTCCCTTATAAAAATTAACCATGGCTTTATTATAGTAAAAGTGTAAAACCATGGTTAATTTTCATAATGGGAGGAAAATCCCAGAAAAGTACACAAATTATCAAAGAAATTGTGGAAAGCTGCTCCGTGTGAGCAAAGGCAGTACACTCTCCTAACCAGAACATAATGCGAGAATTCATTTCTCTGCATGAAATACAAAAAAATAAAATAAAACTTTTCAAAACATCATCTTTTGTGTTCTGCAGAGGGAAATAAGCACAGATCTGTCCCTTATTTATCAAGCCTCTAAGAATTACTCTCAAGAACACTGCTAAGAATTGATTTAGGTGTAAAAAAAGTCTTGGTTCTAAGCTGCGGTTAAAAATTAGTTATCAAGCATCTCAGTCGTAATTTAAGCAAAGTGTAGGACTAAATCTTAAGTGTCGGTCTTATAGATGATTCACGACACTTTGCTGTGCCACAAAACAGATTTTGGATGACGAAATACACATAGACTAATCACTGAACAGATTTCCTTATTTAAGAATATTCTCAGATATATTCACATTGAATAGGAAAATTCCTTGTAGGAATTTACATTCAACACATATTTGACAATACAGAGTTTTCAAGAGAATACATTATGACAAGGAAACGACGCGTCATCGCAACCTTTAATTTAGGTTTGTGCCGATAGACGATAGTATTGCATATTGACGATAGTCAGAGGCTGTTGCTGATGCCTTTGAGAAAAATATTATTATTATTATCCATCAAAAAAATAGGCACCTATCTTTACTGATGCAGTGCAGAGTTGTTTCGGAAACTTGCCACGGTGTGTGAGTGGTCGCAATCATCTCCGGTGCAGACGTGTGTAGCGTAAATAAGGGGTAAAACATTTATTCATCATACACTGCAGACAGCTTCACTGATTATAATGGGAGTGTTTTTTAAAGGGCATATAATGCTTGTGCTAAACTGTCGGTTATAATGTTCTTTGCCATTAGGATATGTCCCCAAAACCTACAAACAGGCTGTCATTAAGCCTCTCATTAAAAAAACACAACTTGACCCCAACCAATTAATTAATTATAGACCGATCTCCCTTTTCTGTCAAAGATACCAGAAAAGGTAGTATCCTCACAATTACGTTCCTTTTTAGAGAAAAATAGTATCTGTGAAAATTTCTAGTCAGGATTTAGACCGTGTCATAGTACTGAAACTGCTCTCATTAGAGTAACAAATGACCTGCTCTTATCATCCGACCGTGGTTGTATCTCTCTATTAGTGCTACTGGATCTTAGTGCTGCGTTTGATAATAATGACCACAACATTCTTTTGAATAGACTCGAAAATGATGTTGGCATTAGTGGTAGTGCATTGGCATGGTTTAAATCGTACTTGCCATCAATTTGTCGCCTTAGAATTATAAGGTTCTATCTGACATTTTTGTCAAAATTGAGTTATTCACATATTCTTATTCTGTGACAACATATTTATTATATATTTATTATATAACATATAATTTTTTTTAGAAACAAGCGTGGTTATATCTACAGATGTCTATGGAATGCAAAAACTTTGAAGCTCAATATCTCAAAAGTGCTCAGAATGCAGATAGAACCTTTTAATTCTAAGGCGACGAATTCGTGGCAATGAATGAAGAGATATCTTATCGATCGCAAGTGCAGTATGGGCTATAAGGCTCAGTACTAGGGCCATTACTTTTTACACTTTACATGTTACCCTTGGGAGATATCATCAGGAAACCTGGTGTTAGCTTTTACTGTTATGCTGATGATACTCAGTTCTTTGTGGCCTGGCGAAACATGCAAATTTGGAAAATTAACGGAATGCATAGTTGATATAAAAAACTGGATGACAAGTTATTTCTTACTGCTAAATTCTGGAAAAAAAAAACAGAGGTGTTAATTATTGAGCTTAAAACCTATGCAAGTGATAACTTAAAACACGGTCTAATACTTGAAGGCTGCTCTGTAAATTCATCACCATCAGTTAGGAACCTAGGTGTGTTGTTTGATAGCAATATTTCCTTCAAAAACCACATTTCTAGCGTTTGCAAAACAGAATTTTTTCCATCTTAAAAACATCAAAATCACGACCTATGCTCTAGCGTTAATTCATGCGTTCATGACCCCTAGGATTAGGGGTGCTCCGATCAGGATTTTTGAAGCCGATCACCGATCACCGATCACAGGAAGCAGTATCTGCTGTTCCGATCACCGATACAGATCTTTTTAAAGCCTTCTTTTTATCATGTAGAATTATTTATAGTGATACTCTCCAATCAGGATTTTTAGACATTTATTCAGGGCCTCTGAAAATAGGGGAATTCGCCCTTTTAGTTGGCTCTTGTGAGAGCAGAGTTATTAATTTGAGGGATGAAGGGGAGCTTTTTTTTTTTGACATTTTTCTAAAATATATATTTATCTCACCTAAATGTTTGATCATGCAGTGCATTTGTTTTTAGAATTGTGCAACTATTGCACTATAGCTTACATACAGCACAAGCCTGGTTTCCACAAACACATTTAACAAACATTGTTACTGAAAAGGCTTTTTCAGCATTGTGATTCTTTTATTACAGTAATCTTTCATGTTTAAATGCAATAAATATAAGCAACACATGTAACAGTGCTTTTTACTTTTGCATTTACTTTTAGATTTATATATTAAGTTGCTCAAGCAAGTGGCAAAACATTTAAACTACTTTTTTTTTGTTCTTTTCTTTGTTTTCCTACCTAGTGCCATCTATGATTGCCTTGCTTGTCTAAAAGTGCTCCTTTCCTTTAAACCTAGCCAAAAACCAACATGTGTTAACTGTGAAACACAGCTGACTTTATATGCATTTATGGTGTAAATATGACGTTTTCGTGTCAACTCTTGTTCATATTTACCGCAAACAATGCGCTGTCGCTTTAATTCAGACTCTGCGAAAAAGATCTCTGACGCACCGCTCCTTAAACGCACTGCCAGACCGCAACCGTGCGCAGCTTGAATGCTTTAATCCATGAACATGAACGTGGGAGAAAAATCTGCACCGCAAACGGAGATGTGAACCTGGCGTCATGTGTGTGAGCTTTGAGTGCGCATGAGCGGCCAGTCTTAATCTTAATGGTTAAACACTGGAAATAATTAAAAAGAAATTCAATTTATAAACTTTAGCGACGATGCGACACTGCCTCTATTGTGCAAGCAACAATTCCTGTGTCAACTGTGCAGCATTATAGTCAGACGCGATGTGGTGATTGGAAGCCATTTGCGCACTTTGAGAGAGGAAGAGAAAGCAAGAGAAAGAGCACGCGGTCATTCACCCGCGCTGTTTGTGAAATTACGGCTCATATAAGGTTTTCATTTAAGCTATTTAATGAAGAAATATGAATTGTACCTCACCGTCAGCATTATAATTGTTTTACCCGCGCCAGACAGAGACTGAGACGGTCCCGCTGAATGTCGTGCCAAAACTCTCACGGCAGGCTCTCATCAGCCTTAGATCGGTTTATTTGATCAGCCTTTTTAGAGACCGCCGATCAAACATCCCAAAGCTATTATCAGCCAAAAGTGATCGGTAGCCGATCAACCGGAGCACCCCTACCTAGGATAGATTATTGTAATGCTTTACTGGGTGGTTGTTCGGCACACTTAATAAACAAACTCCAGCTGGTTCAAAATGCAGCAGCTAGAGTTCTTACTAGAACCAGAAAGTATGACCATATTAGCCTGGTTCTGTCAACACTGCACTGGCTCCCTATTAAATATTGTATAGATTTTAAAATCTTGCTAATTACTCATAAAGCCCTCAATGGTTTAGCTCCTACTTGAGCCAGCTCTTATCACATTATAGTCCCTCACCTCTGCTGCGTTCTCAAAACTCTGGCAATCTGATAATACCCAGAATATCAAAATCAACTGCGGGCGGCAGATCATTTTCTTATTTAGCGTCCAAACGCTGGAACAATCTACCTAACTTTGTTTGAGAGGAAGACACTCTGTCAGTTTAAATCTAGACTAAAGACCCATCTCTTTAACCTGGCTTACACATAACACATTTCTATAATTCAAATCTGTTAAAGGATTGTTAGGCTCCATTAAGTAGGTCAACCAGAACTGAGAACACTTCCCATAACACCTGATGTACTCGTTGCATCATAAGAAGAATGGCATCTACACTAATATTAGTCTGTCTCTTGCTGATTCCGAGGTCATCGTTGCCACTCAGATCCAGTCTGTATCCTGATCAGATAGTCACTGCAGTCCCCTGATTCAGTCCGTATCCAGATGGTGGATCAGCACCTATAGACGATCTCTACAGTTTCAAATTGCTTGTTCGTTGAATTCAACGATTAACTCCCTTTAACTGTAAATTGTTTACGGTTTCTTTTTGCATTACTGACACTCTACCTTCCTATTTGATACTGTAAAGCTGCTTTGACACAATCTGTATTGTAAAATGCGCTATATAAATAAAGGTGACTTGACTTGCTTGTTTTGAATTACTGAGGAAATGTAATAGTTTTATTAACTGCTCGTCATCACACATTTGCAAACATTTTTCCTCTCCGACCTGAAAGATTCACGCAATGCTCTGTCTCCTCAGCACCATCACAAGCCCCTACTGGCAACTCCAACTCCAGCAAAACGAATTGTCCGCTGGGTTTGGGTGAGAATCCAATGTTGGTGTCCCACTGATGACACCATCCCTCCTTACAACACCATCTCTATCTTTGGCAAAGCTATGAAGAAAATGTCAGCGTTCAAGATGTGAATTAATGCGACTGTACTTCAAACATCTCTTCTGAGGCAGCATGCAGACATGTTTTTCAAAAAGGTATGAAAATAAGAAGCAGACCAGCCCGTTTCCTCCCCGGCAGTCTCGCACGCCGCCTGAACGTGGCCTCTTGAATGGTCTCAGACATGAGGAGCTTCATCATAACTCCAGAATATCCAACATTTGGGAGGTTTAATAATAGAAACTAATGAATGATCCATGAAAGCGACTCTGATGTTTATAATTATGTGTCAGATGAGATGATGACAAAGTTCAGCCCATGTTGAAGAGTTAAGATTGCTTCATTGGTTAATAATTTGTTCAGGGTTTTTCCTTGCCCCCAAGTTTCGCTGGTCTCCCATAGTATACATTCAGGCAGGCCTTAAATGGAAATATTATTACAGTCGCAGACTGCAAGGTTAGATAACAACCATCCAGGGTGTAATTCAATGCAAAATGTCGTTCAGTCCGAGGTAAAATATTTTTGAGGTTTCCTTTTTAGAGTTTAACCTTGGTCTTGGTTGAAGACTTGGGCTTAATTTATTGTTTTGACTGGTTCCTTTCTATGCTTTAAAATTTTCGGGAAATAATATTCATTCCAGATCGGTCTCGTCAAATTCCTTCAGTACCAAGGTCTTCATGAGCAGTGCACCATGTATCCAGAAGTCTGGCGAGTACGGGAGGGAAAATGAATGTGTTTTTGTTGATGGTTCAATCATTACACACTATCAGATTACAGTCGCTGACGCTGCGGTTGGCACCACTACTGCTGCTACTGACAGATTTCATTCCAGTGACAGATTCTTAATGAGATGCCCACTGGATGTTTTTACCAGCGGCCATCTGCGGGTATTTCGACAGTTTTGTCCATTCAATGAAAGTCAATAGGGTCCAAAAATACATATATTGGACTCTACTGACTTTTATTGTGCAGACATAAAAAACAGTGAGAACATTTTCGTTTTTGGGTGAACTACTTATTTAAAAGTCTTTCTTGTCTAATGTCTTTGTCATCACAAGATGGAGAAGCATTTGTGACTGTGAGTTCTTGCGTAGCCATCAGCCAGTCAGCTTTGTCACAATGTAATTTTCCTGTGGCATCTACAGCTCAGGTGATTGGCTCAAAAAAAGTTTCCGGAACTGATTTTTTTTTTTTTTTTTTTTTAGTTCTTATCAGGCTGATGCATGTTCAAGTTTTTCTAACAATTTTGCTTTTAGTCAGTTTTTTGATGCTATAAAAACGTTGTGTCATGATTGTGTTCTTGCGATTAGGTCTGCATGAGTGTGGGTGGGACTTTGATATAGACTTTAATGACTACTGTGTAGACTCGGGCTCCAAAAAAAATGAGTACTGTGCAGACTTGGCTCCAAATTAACAACTACTGTTTATACTCACGCTCCAAATGAATCACTACAGCGCAGAATCAAGCTAATATCAAGAACACCGTTTAGTGGGGTCATTTGAGTTTTCCTTTCACTTTCAAATTAGCAGCAATTCAGTGTACAGCAACTGTTCTGTTTTAGTTCGTTTGAGTTTTCCCTCTTCTCCTCGCTTTCCTTCGATAAAAGCACAGTGCATTTCGCTTTCAATTTCATTCTCACTTTTAATTTAATGGCAATTTAGCATCAAGAAGTTGTTTGTTTTTAGTTTGTTTGCATTTTCCCTCTGTTCCTCACTTTCTTTTGCTTTTAAATAGCTTGTAATTGCACCATGGCATTTTACTTTCACTTTTAAATTAGTGGCATTAACGTAACATAACAAACATTTATTAACAAAACAAATAAAAGATACACCATGTTACATGCCTAATATAAAATAACTTACACAAAGTTTAAATAGATATACAAAACTGAAAATCAGTAAACACTGTGGAACCAAATGAATAAGAAACAGAGAAAGTTTATTAGCAAAACAAATAAGTAAGCTTAGAGGCACGGCATACACACTGATGTAATCTAAAATAAAAAATACAGTTGTAATAAATAAAAATCTGCAAACCTGTGGAACCAAATAAATCTGAAAATTCCACTATCACCTTAGATAATTGGCAGAAGTTAGAATATTAGTCCAAAATATTTTTAAAACAGGTGCTTTTGCGTTTCATTTTGAAACTCTTCCACTATCGTCTTGTTCTTCTCACATCTCTCTTCTTGTCAGCCAGCAGGACTCACTCTCTTTACGTGATAAATGAAGTCTAATCTGTGATGTGACTGTCGTTCGGCACACTGCATTGAGCAGCCATGTTCAATTTTAATTGTATTGTCTGTTCTCTAACTAAACTAAATGATTTTTATTACTATAAAAAAAAAAATAAACAATGGTGGGGGCTATGCCGCGGTGAACAAGTGACTAAATCAGTGTTGCCGACTCACAGTAGTATCACCGTCAACACCATCGCAGTAAGCCTACTAAGCCCCAAATGAATCACTACTGCTCAGACTCAAGCTCCAAATGAATCACTACTGCTCAGACTCAAGCTCCAAATGAATCATTACTCCTCAGACACAAACTATAAATCAATCGCTACTGCACAGACTCGAGCTCCAACGAATCACTACTGCTCAGACTCAAGCTCCAAACGAATCACTACGCTCAGAATCAAGCTCTAAATTAATCACTCTTGTTTAGACTCAAGCTCCAAACAAATCACTCCTGCTTAGACTCAAGCTCCAAACGAATCACTACTGCTCAGACTACGGCTCTAAATTAATTACTCTTGTTTAGACTCAAGCTCCAAACAAATCACTACTGCTTAGACTCAAGCTCCAAATGAATCACTACTGCTCAGACTCAAGCTCCAAACGAATCACTACGCTCAGAATCAAGCTCTAAATTAATCACTCTTGTTTAGACTCAAGCTCCAAACAAATCACTCCTGCTTAGACTCAAGCTCCAAACGAATCACTACTGCTCAGACTACGGCTCTAAATTAATTACTCTTGTTTAGACTCAAGCTCCAAACAAATCACTACTGCTTAGACTCAAGCTCCAAATGAATCACTACTGCTCAGACTCAAGCTCCAAACGAATCACTACGCTCAGAATCAAGCTCTAAATTAATCACTCTTGTTTAGACTCAAGCTCCAAACAAATCACTCCTGCTTAGACTCAAGCTCCAAACGAATCACTACTGCTCAGACTACGGCTCTAAATTAATTACTCTTGTTTAGACTCAAGCTCCAAACAAATCACTACTGCTTAGACTCAAGCTGCAAATGAATCACTACTGCTCAGACTCAAGCTCCAAACGAATCACTACGCTCAGAATCAAGCTCTAAATTAATCACTCTTGTTTAGACTCAAGCTCCAAACAAATCACTCCTGCTTAGACTCAAGCTCCAAACGAATCACTACTGCTCAGACTACGGCTCTAAATTAATTACTCTTGTTTAGACTCAAGCTCCAAACAAATCACTACTGCTTAGACTCAAGCTCCAAATGAATCACTACTGCTCAGACTCAAGCTCAAAACGAATCACTACGCTCAGAATCAAGCTCTAAATGAATCACTCGTTTAGACTCAAGCTCCAAACAAATCACTACTGCTCAGACACAAGCTATAAATCAATCGCTACTGCACAGACTCAAGCTCCAAACAAATCACTACTGCTCAGACTCAAGCTCCAAATGAATCACCACTCCTCAGACTCAAGCTCCAAATGAATCACTACAGCGCAGAATCAAGCTCTAAATGAATCACTCTTGTTTAGACTCCAAACAAATCACTACTGCTTAGACTTACGCTCCAAATGAATCACTACTGCTTAGACTTAAGCTCCAAACAAATCACTACTGCTTAGACTTAAGCTCCAAATGAATCACTACTGCTTAGACTCAAGCTCCAAATGAATAACTACTGCTTAGACTCAAGCTCCAAACAAATCACTACTGCTCTGACTTAAGCTCCAAATGAATCACTACTGCTCAGACTCAAGCTCCAAATGAATCACTACTGCTCAGACTCCAACTCAGAATGAATCACTACTGCTCACACTCAAGCTATAAATCAATCCCTACTGCACAGACTCAAGCTCTAAATGAATCACTCTTGTTTAGACTCAAGCTCCAAACAAATCACTACTGCTTAGTCTTAAGCTCCAAATGAATCACTACTGCTCACACTCAAGCTCTAAATCAACCTCTACTGCTTAGACTCAAGCTCCAAACAAATCACTACTGCTTAGACTTAAGCTATAAATCAATCGCTACTGCACAGACTCAAGCTCCAAACAAATCACTACTGCTCAGCCTTAAGCTCCAAATTAATGACTACTGCTCAGACTCAAGCTCCAAATGAATCACCACTGCTCAGACTCAAGCTCCGAATGAATCACTACTGCTCAGACTCAAGCTCCGAATGAATCACTACTGCTCACACTCAAGCTATAAATCAATCCCTACTGAACAGACTCAAGCTCTAAATGAATCACTCTTGTTTAGACTCAAGCTCCAAACAAATCACTACTGCTTAGACTCAAGCTCCAAATGAATCACTACTGCTTAGACTCAAGCTAAAAACAAATAACTACTGCTCAGACTCAACCTCCGAATGAATCACTACTGCTCACACTCAAGCTATAAATCAATCCCTACTGCACAGACTCAAGCTCCAAACGAATCACTACTGCAGAGACTCTGGCTCCAATCAAATCACTTCTGCTCAGACTCGAGCTATAAATTAATCACTACTGCATGCACTCATGTTCTAAATTAATCACTTCCGCTCAGACCCAAGCTTTCATTTGTATGAAATTTCTATTGTATTTACCCTACAGTTTGTAATTTTCTTTTTGTTGTATTATGAAACTATGAAACTGCTCTGAAAGAACAGATTAAGGTAATTTTGGGGGGTTTATGAACATACTGACAGGGGCTGTCAGACAAAGTTTTGCTTAGGACCCTCAGAAGTCTAGGACTGACTGTTTGTGGGAAAACTGAAAAAAAAAACAACAAAAAAAAAACACTGGGACACAATTGCTTTGGAGCAAGACTGAAAAATCAATCCAGTGCAGAACTCTACACTGATGCAGGTAACAGACTCAACTTTAATATATTTTGTCAGTATGCTGCAAATATTTAGTAATTTAATTCATTTAATAATTAAGAATCCAGAGAAAAATACTTTTTTAGTTTTACTACAATGATGTGTACTACTATACATTGCATACAGTGTGCTAAATTAGCAGGCTAATCAGTTGAATACCACTTGTAGCTTCAGTTAAGTGATGCACAATTAAAGACATACATTTTGCTGGTTAAGACTAAAACATTTCTCATAATCTCACATTCATGAGTGAAAGGCTATTCAACAGGGGGAAAATATGACAGGATTTTATCAATCAGCAATTGATTGGATTGTAAAAAGCAGATGTCAGGTTGTTGGGGGAAATGGGTTGAAACTTAAGAGGTCTTGGCAATGTTAGTCAAAAAGAAAAGCCGTTTCAGAAGAACAAAATATTAAATTCTGATAAAAGATGAGAAAGACAAACTCACTGAATCATGCACAACAACACCGGGAACATATTAAGAAAGCAAACAATGTCTGACTTTATGCTGAACAGCTCTGTTGTACAATTGTACATTGTTTTATGGTACAAACACAAAATCTAAAAGGAACAAAACTATAAAAGAGAAGGAACAAAACAGGAATTTAGCTAGGACAGCATAAACTTAATTACATTAAATGCTAATGTGGATTGTGGACTGCAAACACACCGGATTTGCCAAGGTAATGCTAAGTAGTACATGACGGTTTACCTAACACTGTCTGAGGTTCATTTAAAAACACAGACCTTCTGACATCTACCTTATGTGTTTGTCAGATGAAATCATCTCTCTGAAGTCTTGGTTATGCTCTATAACACAGTTAGCGGCCCTTCAGCTGATTGTTATCAGGCTATGCTGGATGAAGAGACACAGACTAGACTGTAACCCTGTTTAGGAGCAAATGAATCATGGGTAATATCACTCAGGCTTTCACAAGTGAATCCCTTCAGTGGTATGAGGCTGCTCAGTTAAAACCTTCCTGAAAAACCTGTTGCACACAATCCACTAAATGCTTCTGTCGTCTGATTGATAGTCTTTACTTTTACAGCAAGTTAAAGGCCTTTTAGTAAATTGTAAAAACGTCCACTTTCAGGTCATTTGTACACGCAACGTTTTGCTGTGAAATCTTTTATAAAGTAAAAGAACAACTTTTATATTGTTAGTAATATTTCAAGAACACTTACTGGACTGAAACAACTTATTAAAGCAATGTTTATTTGATTATAATTTCTTTTTAGAAAAACTATATTAAAATGCGATTATCAAAGAGGGCATTTGAGGAACATTTATATGTTCATCTCTCAATCATAATTTCATTGCATTATATGATAAAAACTATAAAAACTACAAAGGTTTGATCCCATAAGAATGTAAATATCCTTATAAAAGCCTATAATATGTGTAGTGAGGAAATAAATGGGAAAAAATAAGTACAACAAAGCCACGATTTACCCCAAATGAGGGAATAAAATAATGTGGCCACAATTTAACGAATTACAGGAATTAATTACGAAAATATAAAATAAAATAAAATTAGCACAAAATTAAAATAATAAAATTAGGAAGCAACCCCATTTTCCAAAACCTCAGCATGCAATCAGCGAGAAAATGACCAGGATATACCTAAAAAAAAAAAAAATTAGCAAAAGTTTTAAATGAAACCAAACATGTAATAAGATCAGCTGACAAGTCATTTTGCTGCAGCGGAGATGCCAGAGAAAAAAAAGGGAAAGAACAGAAAGATCTTGGCTTTTACAGAGTGAAGATTTGTCCTGTTCTGGTACTGAGGAAAATGGATTAAGTCATCTATTTATAGTGCACATTCACAAGGGCAGAGGCAGATAGTGAGCAAGATAATGACATTACTGCTCCATTTAATCTCCCACAGTCATGTGACCAGCAGTAATGATGGGTATTTTGTATCTTGGCCAGCGACAAGTAAGAATGTTAAGTGTTTTTCAGTGTAGCCTTGCAAGAGTGACATTGTCTTGTCTTCTCTCACCTCAAAGTCCACCGCAAGAGCAAATATTTCACTACAAAAACTCATAAATTATTACGATTTAAAAGCCTCTGGTTAAACACTGAGTTAACCATATACCTATATAATACTTCTTGCTAGCTTTTGTTCTAGCCCCATGTCCATGAAATGCATTTAAACAGCACATAAAATCAAAACGTTGTTGCTTTTAACCTATGTTAATCTGAAGTAAATTTTAAATCTGTGTAAAACTAGAGTATAGATACCATTTCTCTAGTACATCCTCTGGATGTGTCACTTCTGGGTTCTTTAGGCACCAGGAAAGAGCTGATGTGAATTAACTTTGAAGTTAAGCTGAAAATAATGACAATTACAATATAAAGTCAAATGCATGAGCAGGGCCCAATCTCAGCAACAACATAGCACATCCTGAATCTTTGTGAGAGGATATGAAAAAAAAAATCCCAGCTAGTGTTTGCTGTAGCAGTTGCAGTGCGAATCAGAAACCCTCTACCTCCCCAGCTCCACCTGTATATATATATTATATATATATATATATATATATATATATATATATATATATATATACATACATATACATATACATATATATATATATATATATGGGTTATTTCATATATGTGTCTTAAGTAGTGTGGGTATATTTGAAACAATTACCAAAAATACATTTTACGGATCAAAATGATTGATTTTTCTTTTATGCCAAAAATCATTAGGATATAAAATAAAGATAATGTTCCATGAAGATATTTTGTAAATTTCCTACCGTATATATATATAAAAGCATATTTTTTGATTAGTAATATGCGTCATGTATCAAATATTGTGTTTTATTAAGAATAAGCATTTTTTCTTCATTTTTTTTTTTCATACTGCATATTTTTCCTATTTTAAATTTAGTTTTAAAAGTATGGTAAATACTGGTAAAATGTGCCAACAATCACATTTAAAAATATACACTTTTTGATATACCATAAAAATAACAGGCAGTCCATCTGAATTAGGCTATCCATCTTATAGTAGCTTACCAACATTTCATTTCACTTACAGAAGAAGTTGGTCCCATCAGACTATGACAGTCACGATTCATGCTGCTGTAAGCTTTTCTTTTTCTTTTGTTTTCAATCGCGATGTTCTAACATTACTGACAAACATGTTATTGGCACACTTGTTTTACTTGTATTTGGTGCCACCTTTTGTTGTGGGTGTATTACTGAAATGTCAAAGTCTAGACCCTGAATATAAGATGACTGCACTTTTTCAGATGTATTTCCAAGGAAAAAACATTGTCTTATATTTGGGTCAACATGGTAGTTGCATCTTGGCCAAATATATATGTTACTTAATATGACTGATTTTGTGGTCCAGGGTCACATATGTTATTGTTATTGGTAATTTTCAAAATATATTTATATAAAATATTAAATTACAGTTTCCCACTCATGCATTAAGAATTTTTCATGACTTTTCACTATTAATTTAATTTTACAAATTTAAAAAGGGAAAAAAATACATAACATGGCCACAATTTTTCTAACAAAAAGGCAATTAATCAAACGTGGCCACAATTTAATGAACTTTTATGGAAACAAATTATTCATATTCAACGATACTATCCACAACATCAAGTTTTTTTTTTTGTTTTTTTTTTTGGCTTGTTTGTTTTTTCTCCCCATTTTATATGCAGGGCTCTGTATAAATAAAAATACTAATAATAAAATGAAACAATTAATATAATTTGCTCATTTGTTTTGAACAAAATTGCTCTTTCAATAGAAAATGTCAACCAAATAAATAAATAAATTGCCACCTAATGGAAACTGGTCAGAGCACAAACATATATTTAACTGTCACACATTAAATATGTTTTATATATTGTACACTACACAAAATTATTTTTTTTGAAACGGTTAAAAAACAAAGATTACTGGAGCACATTGTACAAGAAAAATACCACTTCAGTCTTTCCACTTCCAAATTTTTGTTTAATTCAATTTGTTACTTGCCATTTCTTTATCATTTTTTTTGTGAAATGCACTTTTTTTTCGATTTAAAGTGACAGTTCATTCAAAAATGAAAATTCTGTCATCAATTACGCACCCTCATGTTGTTCCAAACCCATAAGAGCTTCATTTATCTTCAGAACACAAATTAAGTTATTTTTGATCAAATCTGAAACCCTGCATAGACAGCAACATAACTGACATACGTTCAAGGCCCAGAAAGGTAGTAAGGACATTGATAAAATAGTCCATGTGACATTAGTCGATCAACCGCAATGTTATGAAGCTACAAGAATATTTTTCGTGCACAAAGCAAAAAGACTTTTTTAACTATTTCTTCTGGGTCATTCTGCACCGCCATTCACTAGAGTACCACAACGCATGGGTTTGGAATGATGAAGGTGAGCAATTAATGACAGAATTTTAATTTTTGGGTAAACTATCCCTATAATATTTTAAACACAAATTATAAAATGCTTTTCATTTAGTCTTACGATTGCTTAATTTGTTTGAGTACATAATAATATTTATAATTGATATGATTACAGTTTATCTTTTGTACTGAAAATGTTCATTTTTTTATCCAAAATTATTTATTTATTTATTTATTTATTTATTATTATTATTATTAACAACATCCACCATAATTCATCAGATCAGCTCCCGTTATGTTTAGGAACTGCCCTGAACGTGTATGTCGTATAATGATGTGTTAAAATCGCAGACCCAGCGGTTTTATAAAAGTCTCCCTGTGACAGAGACACAGCAGAGTGAGTCAGTAGCTGCACTGGCTTTGGTGCGTCTCACCTGGTTTAAATTTGCAGCGGCTTTGGCCACGCGGCTCTTATGGTGTAACATTAACTCTCCTTCCTGTTCCATATGAAAATTTAAGCGTGATCCCAGAGGAGCAGTAAAAGGTTGCACGCTGGCCAAACTGCGCTGCTGGTCGCGCACACTCGTGGTAGATCATTTAGACCAAACCACAGTCAGTCGGCATCATCAGGAACGGCAATGGACTCTTTGGTAACAAAATTTGAGACCGATAGGAACGATAGGAAAAACGATAGGCACTGTTTATTATCTTGCCACAGTTTAAACAAATGGGTTTTTGGTTGGAGAATCAAAAATGGCTGTGCAAACTATGATTCAGACTATACTATTTATTTATTTTTTTTTTTTAAGTACGGCTGCAGGATGAGTCAAGCGTGACTCTGGTTTACTTCACGATGGACATGTGTGTCTTGCATTACTGCTGTTATTTAATGGACAGGTTGAACTCTGAGGTTCGGACTTGCGCAATTCAGGGCAGATGTGGAGTGGATCCAGCTTTCGCACGTTTTCACGGCTTTTCCTCTTTTATGATGGCAGTTGTGGCCGATCATATGAAGTAGACATACGAGATGCATTGAAATTTTTATTATTGCCAATTATATATATATATATATATATATATATATATATATTTTTTTTTTTAAATGTCAGCAAATAACAAAAACAAACGTTACTTTTTGTTTGAATGTATAAAGTTTTAGTTCACTTCCAGAATTTTCCTGATAATTTACACCAAGATGTTCATAGAAAGAAATTAAGGTTTTTGTTCTTTTTAAGAAATTAAGATTTTTGGAAAACATTCCTGGATTTTCTCAATGATGTGAATATCAGTGGTAGCCAATGGGCTGAAAGTCCAAATGGCAGTTTCAATGCAGCTTCGAAGATACATGATCCCAAGCTGAGGAATAAGTGTCTTATCTAGCAAAAATACTGGTCATTTTCTAAAAAAAAAAAAAAACAAAACATTTATATACTTTTTAACCCACAAATGCTTGTCTTGCACTAGCTCTACGATGTGCGTCCACGACTTCATGCATTAAGTAACTGCATTGGAAAGGTCACGCATTGTTAGTTCTTCATCTCTGCACTCCGGCTCAAAAAGGTAGGGTAGGGCGGAAAAACTCCATCTCATTTTCTCATTCTTTTGTAAAAAAAAAAAAAAAAAAAAAAAAAAACATTTGACTTTCTTTGCACGTTCACTTCTGCCAGGGTTCCCACTCTAAGCCAAATGTCAAATTCCCTGACTTTTACTGACTAAAAAGCTGTAATGACCTATAATGAAGGGATCCATCCATTTGCAAGCTTTATTTACTTGTTTACAGATGTTTTTAGTACAAAACTATGGAAGCCGATTTCTGCCACTAAATAAAAAAAAAGATAAAGATAAAACACAATTCTGACTTTTTTTCTTGCAATTGTGACTTTTTTTCTAAGAATTGTGAGATAAAAACTCATTTCTGAGGAGGAAAAATACTGATATGTTCACAGAATTGCGGTGTATATCACACAATTCTGACTTAACTCTTAATTGCGAGTTTATATCATGCAATTCTGACTTTAAAACTCGCAATTGTGACTTTTTTCTCTCAATTCTGACTTAATTTCTCAGAATTTTAAGTTTGTATCACGCAATTGTGAGAAAATAAGTCAGAATTGTGAGATAAGTCGCAATAACCTTTTTTAATGTTTTATTTAGTGGTGGAAACAGGCTTTTTCTGTACTATTTCTACATAAATTAATTTAACGTTTTTTATGATTTCAGGGGCTAAACAATCTGAAGGATTTTCTGTGTATTCAAGTTCATAATTCAGTTTTTTTTTTATTTTTTTTTTTATTTCTTCACATTTAGTTTTTGCTTTTCTATCATCTACTTTTCACACCCAGTCTTTGAAGTGGTCATTTTGTAGCCAAAGCTCTTGAAATTGACATTTTCCTGGCATGTTTGCCTTAGTTATCAGGTACAGCCTGGTGACTGCTTTTGACTTAAGTGATTGCCAGTTGATGTGCAGGAAGGGAATAAAATTGAACAACTGAAACTGAAAAATAGCCTATAGATAAAAATAGGCAAAACATGTAAAACAATGTGATAAAAAAAAAATACATATAGAAAAAATGATAGAAAAATTACATTTTGATAAATAGAAACTAAAATTTAAAGCAACAAACAAAAAATCCCTGATATTCCATGACTTGGACCAAAAAAAAAAAAAAATGTAATTCCCTGAATTTCAATGACTGGAATTCAATGACCCGCGGGAACCCTGTTCTGCCTACGTCACGCATGCATGATTACCTAATGCGTGAAGTCTAGACAACACCCTTGTTCTTCGACTGAGATCGTGTAGAGCCCTTTGAAGCTGCATTGAAACTGCAATTTGGACCTTCTACCCACTGGCCACCACTGAAGTTCATTATATAGAAAGAAATCCTGAAATGTTGTCCTCAAAAAACATAATTTCTTTGCAACTGAAGAAAGAAAGAAATGAACATTTTGGATGACACGGGGGTGAGGAAATATTCAGGAAATTTTTAGTTTGGAAGTGAACTAATCCTTTAACGTCATATAACATGTAATAAACACAATCAAGTCAACATTCAAGTCAAGCACATTTTTAAGTATATTCTCCAAATATTCCAGAATATGCATAAGAAATTACAATTGAGGTTCCTAAGAATTTAATAATATACTTAAAAATACCAACCCAGCTTTTTTCATTTAAAGTGTTCATTTTCTCAATCTTGCACATTCTGAGGCAAAGGAATCATGATTTCTGTCAGCCATTGGTGATGGACGATGGCATCATCTATCGGCTTAACCCTAATAGTAACCAATCATGTTATTATATCATATTATCAGCAATAGGAGTCCAGAAATAAGTGCTCATAAATGCCACATTTAAAATATGATTACATTTTTATATCAAGTAATGGTCAACTTACCCTGTCTGTATTGGCTTTAGTTATGTTAGTGTGATTGTTGTCAGTTTTAAGATTAGTTAGATTAGATAAATTTATTAGTTAGGTCACAAAGTGAACAGCAATTCTTAAAAGGTTAGAAATAATGAATTTTATTACCATGAAGAAAATGTACACTGTTATTTCAAGAGGATGATTAAACTTGTTTAAAGAAGTTTGTTTTGGATAAAGATGCAAAAAAAAAAAAAAAATCATGGAGGAATAACAGGCTGGTGTTCCCTTTCCTCTATGGATTTAAAAACAATCTTCACAAGCATCTTCAATATTTGTTGACAGAAATGAGAGTCTGCAGATATCTCCCACACACAGAACATTAGTTAACTTGATTCTTTTCAGCTACAAATGCTTTTCCCCCTTATGCTGTACCATTTCTAATTGTAGGGGTCACTCCAGATGGGCAGTTTGGCTATAGCTGTAGCCTCACCTCCTGGCCTTCTTCTCTTTCATGAGTTTTTTGCTCTCCTCTCGTCTCCTCTTGTTGACGGGGTTGCGTGGATCATAGATCTCGAACGTGTCTTCGTCCTGCATGTTGGCATCTTTTACCTTTCTGGTTTGTTCATCAAAGTGCAGAACATGGGCCATCCTAAATCACAAGGGGAAACAGAGTTCAGTTCAAAAGAACAGCAAAGCGCAGCTCACGGGCCACTAAATCATCAAAATCAGAGTTACAAGTGCTGGGAATTTCCCGGTGGAACAGATCGGATCAGAGCAGACTTCCGACTCTGATGATTCTGCAAACAGCCTGTTTCAAAACATCTTTAAAGAAATAGTTCAACACACACACACACACAAAATCTGTCCTGTACTCCCACTGTGAGTGGAGAATAAAATAAAATCATGAAAGTTAATAATATAATATCAATAATAAATCAAATAAATTACTAAACTGTATAAAACCGGGATAGGCAATGTTGGAATGCCGCTGTCCTGCACAGTTTAGCTCCAACCCTTAAATAAATAAATAAATAAAAATAACTCAAACAAAAATAAATGTATTCCCACTTTAAGCGGTGCATAAAATAAAATAATAAACAGTATCAAAATATAATAATTTATTAGCAGTAGTAGCAGTATAGTTGTTGTTATAATACTTATTATAACATATTAATAACATAATAATAACAACTCTATTAGGAATTACTGTTTGGAATGGTATGAAGGTGGGTAAATGATGACCGAATTTTAATTTCTGGGTAAACTATCCTTTTAACAATAATAAAGCATTGGACGCACATTCTTTGTCAAAATCGGATTCACATGTAATATTTCTAAAGCGTGAACTTGACAGGTGATTGTATGATTGGCTTGGCCAATGACTAATTGACTGGTTTGGCAGGAAAAAAAAAATAAAATCACAACTGCATTTCAAACAAACGAGTTGACTAACAAACCTATTAAGTGCAGCAGCAAACTAGTCAGATTGGTACTTGCAATTTTTGTACGCATGAGCAGTATGCATGAGATTACAGTAGGGTTAACTAAAGTACTGCTCTTCAGCTTCAGCCTGTACAGCGATGCCCCATATAGCTTTCAATAATACAGCACAGATGCTCATCTACATTGCATTTCTTCAGTAATGCTCCTTCAGTAATACTCTCTCTCCTCACGGCAGGGCTGGAGGTGATTGGCAGGCAGAATAACATTCCACGGAGCATTCCTGAGTGCCAGCATCAGAAAGAAGAGCTCACAGCTGGCTAAAGTCGCTTCCTGAGGACTCCTGAAGACTGCAGTCCAATCCAAGACAGTTTACACTACGCCAACAGGACACAGAACTACAGTTTTGTCATATCCGAGGAGCTCTACTAACAGCTTCTAGGATTTCAGATGTCCACGCTAAGATATTTAAAGAGAAGAGAAAACATATCCATTTGTTTCTTTGTTTGGGTCCGAAGTTGTTTTGGTTCTCAAAAACAGTTTAATCATTCTTCAAAATAGCTTCTTTTGTGTTCTACAGAAGAAAGAAGTCATAAAGATTTGGAATGACATGAGCAAATGACGACTTGATTTTCATTCTGTTTGAGGTCATATTTAGGGCATTGTTTTTGGAGTAAGACTAGAATGAGGTGCACATCCACACATCTCACCTCTGCTCTGTTGACCTACATTTCATACTGAGATGATGGCTTGTCTGAATCAAGACATGGAGAGAACCTCAAAGAAACGTCAGGAAGGGTGAAACAGGTCATTGTTATACATCATGGACACGGCTGGATGGCTCTCTGGGGTCTCATCTGAACCAAAGAAAGATGCTAAAGAAACTGACATTCCACACCTGTTTGAGCTATTCTAGTGAAGGTCAGAATTTCTGGAACGACTCTACTCTTCACAAATCCAAATCTGCGGTGCAGGTATCATACTAAACGCACTCGCCTCCAAAGCCCAGGGCTGGTTTGAAAGAACAAGACGTGACGGGACGTTTCAATAATTCAACGACTCCCAGCTGTCATTCAATACGGTGCAAGTTTTGGTGGTTTCGCACAAGTGTGTCAGGAAGTAACTGTAGGAGCTGAAGGAAGATTTTTTAAATTGAGCCGGTTGTCCGAGTCAAGACGAATGCACAAAGGAACCGAAAATGGAAGCGGCCTGCTCTTTAAAATTATGAGCCCTCTCATTGGTAAGTAATCCGCCATGCTGCTATTTTTGAGCCATTGCAGAACCCCTGGATTCAGCCAAAGAGACGCATAACGAGTCTGCGAGTGCATGCGAGCCCATTTTTAAGTGTTCGGCTGAATGTGTGTGTGCATGCTTGCGTCCATTTGAAGTCCGTAGGAGATGTGACAGCTCATCTAGAATGTCATGGCTATACTCTGGCAGACCCGCAGGACTCCCGTCGCGTAAGGCAGCCGGCTCTGATAATTTGTCTAGCAGTCTCGGTGATGACAGCCCGTCGGACTCCTCGCCTAGAGTTATGGCTCGCGCAAAAATCCCACCGTTTGATTGGGGCTCTTATCAGGGAGGGGCTCTCGCCATGATGCCGAGGCCCTCGGAAGCCTCTTCCTGAATTTATTTTTCTTTCGCTTTTGCGAAAGAGGGGGAAGCGGGAGCGGAGGCCTGAGCTCCTGGGCGAAAAGGGGTTTTTGTAGACGCAGACACAGATGGAATAGTTTACAATCTGGCCCAGACTTGACTTCCAGTGTCTGACCTGTTGTAACCCATGTTCCGTTCGTGGGGTGCAACAGGCGTTCAGAAAGTGGTACAGACTTCCCACTGCTGTTTTTCTAGCACTGGGGGCCTCCCGTACCTCCTCCTTTCCAGAGTCAGTCCTAAAACGTCCCAGCGTCGTGGGGGTCCTTAGACAGTAATGACAGTCCATCCCGAAGACGAAGTAACTGATAGGAAACACGGGCTCAGACGGCGCCCCCCTTTTTGCGCTCACATGTGGTATTTGTTGGAGCATTCGAGTGCATATATTTAGATAAAGACTCAAGGTCTTTGATGAAAAGCGAATACGAGAGAAAAACACACCGTGTCCATTCATTTCCCTGCGGTGGCTTGCGGCGTGAAGAGGGAGGACGACGGTCTGACAGATCTCTGCTTTATCCTCAGCATGTCACCGCTGTGGCTGCAGCACGGACTCGCACACCATTAAGACTGATAATTAATCAAGCGTGAAGACATTACTCTCCGCAGAGGCATGCGCCCGACCGCATTCTTTGCGTTTGATTGTGATTTACGGTTTTCCGCGAAATGACTGCAGAGGACGTCTACCAAACGGTTAAGCGAAGACGCGCCGCATCCAACCCGCAGAGTTACTTCAAACGCTTCCAATGGAAAACTACCCTGGGTTTTCAATGAACTGTATCTATGGATAGGGTATACGTTAGTGCGGGACCCAAAAAAGCAAACCACTGAGGCTATACGTTTTAACCGAGAGTGAAAAAAAAACAGAATGATTTACCAGTCTGCTTCCCGTAATCCTCGGAAAAACTAGAAGTGCCGTGTGACGCATTGGTCATGGCAGGGCTTTAGAAATAAAGCATATCTATGAATCATCGTAATGTCCAATCACGTTGAGCGTTCATTAAATAGAAAAACACATCTTTCAAACTGAAAAGCCATAAATGTGGATGAGCAAAATCCGTTTTTAAGTACCTACCGCCATCTCAGAGGCCGTACTTACAAACGCATGCATCTTCATCGCATATGCTAGGAAGATTATGGAGAAAACAGAATCTAAATGAAACATTTCTAATTGATATTCTATTTGTGTACTTAAGCGCACAATCAGGGCCATAACTTTGTGCCTCGCATACAGCATTAAGATTGATGCTCCCTGGAGCCAGATTCATTTTGCAGCATCATAAATGTTATCCTGGCCAAAGAACTCAGCTGTCAATAACACCCTCGGCCCGACATGGAAGCAGTCCCATCAGATCAGGACAGAAAAAAATGAAAAATCTAGAGGATGCCAAAAAGAAAATCTAAGCTGTGTTTAGTCTTCATATTTAACTGAGTGCAAAAATAAAACCGAACAGACTTAATATTTGCACAGTGAGTGGTGTGTGTGATTTAGCGATCTTGCGCCGCTGTGACATGGTAATTATTTCATTTCTGTCTTCGTAATCTCGTAGTATGCTGTTGGACTGGAATGTCCCCAGTGACATACAGACATATGAGGCCTTTGTTACAGCTCACAACACATAACCCTGTCCGACACAATGTGATATTGTAAAATCAGTATGAAAGAGTGGGTAAGATGTGTCACTTTTTAGTAATACCAAATTGCATTTACAGATTTATGCCATCAGCTGAAAATACAACCTAGCATTGATAACTAGGTCATAAAAATATGATTTCTCAAAGTGTGGTACAACATGCTCCATGTTAGGGTCAAACATGTAAAGGGATAAGCTAGGGTTGTCATAATTACGATAATATTGTGTATCAACGGTAGTCAGCGATTGCTGATGCCTTTGACAATACCAAGACAATTATTATTATTATCCTTCAAAAATAGACGCTTCTGGGATGCTTCAGAAACTTCAGCTCTGGTGACCATGTTGGAGCTGTAATACGCTGCAGACGTGTGCAGTGTAATCAAGGGGTTAAATATGATTTATTCATCATACAGTGCAGATAGCGTCATTGATTATAACAGGAGTGTTTTACAAAGTCAAGTCAAGTCAAGTTTATTTGTATAGCGCTTTTCACGAAACAAATCGTTTCAAAGCAGCTTAACAGCAAATTAAAGTTTGTACAATAATTAATGTTTGTTAAATTAAAGTTTCTACAATAATTAAGTGCATAAAATCGTGGTAGACTAGGCTAGGCTATTCAGTGATGATGTTCAAAAAAGACGCTCTGCGCATATAAATAAACATTTCTCTAACAGTTGTGAGGGGGGTGGCCAAACCTAGCCCCGCCCATGCGTTAATTGTGTTAAATATTTTAACGCATTAAAATGAAAAAAATTCAACGCCTGTGTTAGCGTGCTAATTTTGACACCACCTAGTTAAGAGATATTAAAAACATTAGACTGCTTTTAGCCTTATGCTTAAGTTAGTTCACTTTCCAGCAATGAAACTATATAAGTAAATAATTAAAAGGAACACTCCGCTTTTTTTGAAAATATGCTCATTTTCAACTCCCCTAGAGTTAAACAGATGAGGTTTTTGATTCCATTCAGAAAATTTCAGGGTCTGCCAGTAACACTTTCAGCATAGCTTAGCATAAATCATTGAATCTGATAGCACTGCTGCACCCATGTTTAAAAAAAAAAATAAATAAATAAAAAAATCGCAACTTTTCATTTTCTGTCGGTCTTAGTACACAATGTAACTACAGAAGAGTCAAGTTTTAAATAGGAAAAATATAGAAAATCTTTGGTCATTTTTAAGCGAGATGCTAATGGTTTAATCAGATTCAATTATTTATGCTAAGCTACGCTAGAAGTGCTAACGGCAGACCCGGAGATCGGCTGAATGGATTCAAAAACGGTAAACCTCATCTAACTCTAGGGAAGTTGTAAAATGAGCCTTTTTCAAAAAAAGTGGAGTGTTCCTTTAAATAAATTAGCACGATAATATTGTGTATTGATCTCAGGCTGACGATTAGACAGTAGACTTAAGCTGAAGCACTGGGAAAAATGTAAATGATTTACAATCCAAATAAAAAATGTATAAGGAAAAAAAAAGCAATAACGAACAATCCCATTACTAAGTAGTGCTTTTCTACACATTATTTGCATTTTCATAGACTATCCAGAAAAAAAGGTTTAATATTCCTAATATTTTAATGCAGTGTTTAAAACACACACACACAGAGTTTTTCATAGCCACTGGCACAGGTACCATTTTGGAAAAAATATAGCCTAAAAATATAGCCAAAAAATTACATGATTTAGACACTGAACATTTACATGTCATATATATTTTGGGCCCTGGAAAAGTTTAAAATGACAAAATTAATTTTAGCTCCCATGTCACAGGCAGTTGGATGTGATGGGATCTTTTTAAATATATAGTCGCATGTAAAAAATTGTACAATGTTTACTGGATTAAAGGGTGCAACACACCCCATTCTTGGATTTAATAGGGTAGCAGAAGTCAAACTAGGACATATCTGACAGAATAGACAGAAGTCTTTCATTTTCAAAGTTGGCGATCTGAGGAGACCGGTAGCGATGCAGTGCTGGTTTGTGGTTGGTCAAGTTGGATCCTGTTGACCATCACAACTTGGCAAACCAAAAACTGAAGCTAGCTGACCAGCTCACTGCTTATGCTGATTACAAAAACCCGGTATGGACACCAGCACACCCACATCCAAAACATATGCTGGTGTTATGGAAAATTCCAACAATAGTTTATCACCGGGCACTGGTTCTGCTGGCACCCTTAACGAGCGTCTGTCAAAAAGACAGCACGCGTTTGACTGCAGGCTGACGTGCCCTGTCTGGCGTACGGTGGGCGTGACATGTTCCATCTGGGCACTCCGTCTGCTGAAGCAGTTATTTACTCAGTTAAGTCAGCTGAGAAAACTACTTCTCCACAAGTGGCTATTGCAGCGCAGCAAAAACAAACACTGCATACTGTTCTAATGGTGTCAGCGTGCTGCAGAGCCAAACGCATTACTTGGCTGGAGAGCGAGGTGGTTCAGGCACACTTAAGGCAAGCAGCTGTGCCTGATGTGGAGAGAGGTATGAACGTTTCGCTATGTTATTTCAAATAAATAGCTCTGCTACCTTAATGTGAAACAGTAGCTGTGCATTGGGGACGACCAATGAGGCGCGAGTTATTGAGAATGCATTTGATCACAGACAACTGCAAGTCCATTAGTGCATTAAACCTCTGTAGGAATGGGGAACGCAGCGTAGAGAAGCGAGTAAAAGCAACTCACCAGCCCCTATCGTCATCCTCGCCAAGTTCCTCAACGTCTTCCTCTGGAACACTAGGAGACTCCGAAATTGCAGATGAGAGTTTGGATTTGAAGCGATCCAAAAGGGCGAGTGTCTTTAAAGGCAAGAGAAAGCGTGTTATTTTAACTTTCGGGTGTTTTTGAATTAAAAAAGGCTCACCCCCTTATTTCATTTTCAAACCTGTATGACTTCCATTCTTCTATTCAACAGGAAGGTCGAGTGACACAAACGTTGCAAATAAATTACTATTATGATGATGCAAGTTTGTATGGGAGCCTGTTTCCGCCACTGAATAAAAAATTTAAAAAGGTTATTGCAACTTCTCAGTTTTTTCTCAGAATTCTGTGATATTGTGAGACATAATCTCGCAATTCTGTGAATATATCAGTCATTTTTTTCTCCTCAAAACTGGACCTTAACAACTCACAATTGCAAGTTTATATCTCACAATGAGAAAAAAAGAATTGCGAAATTTCGCAATTATGACTTTATATCTTGCAATTCTGACTTTATAACTCGCAATTTTGAGGAAAAAAGTCAGAATTGCGAGTTTATGACAAAATGAGAAAAAAAGTCGATGTAAACTCGCAATAGCTAGGAAAAAAGTAATGTCAGCAAGGTGAAATATTTTTAACATTTTTTTTTTTAATTCAGTGGCGGAAATAGGCTTCCATAACTTTGAGTACTGTGCAAGATTTATATTTTTCTAGTTCATATTAGTTCATTGCACCATTTTTTAGATTGGTTTCTTTGGAAGATATTTTGGAAAAAAAAAAAAAATCAGTTCTCCAAGCAATGAAAGTCAATGGGGTCTTGTGTTTTTTCTGACTTTACTGACACTCACTGAATAGACAAAAACAGCTAGAACAGTCTGTCATTCACTGAAAATTCTGGCATGCCTTCTAGCATGTTCAAGTAGTGACATTCAATTTATTCTTGAGTCGAATCTATGCTATGAATAATTCAATTGACCTTACTACAGATAGTTGACTAACAGCCTGCGGTCAGACTGTGGTAGACCGCAAGAACAAATAACTTGCAAATTCTGAATGATAGTTCCCAAGCAAAACATTTGCACAAAGGAAAGGAGAAGCAGAATACAGTATGGCAGGGATGCTTTTAAAAAAGGGATTGGTTGAAATCTTGTCTTTTATGACAGACCTTTGTATGTAATAGTGAAAACAAGTCAAGAAATGTAAAATAAATTACATGCAGGAAAAGTTAACCTCAGTCATGTTTTAAAAATGATTTTAATGCCAATAATTATGACAAGTCAGCTGTCTGAATCCTTGACACTTATTAATATTAAGTTAACATTATAATTAGTGTTTCAGCATAACTTAATAAATTTTTTGTGCTTTATGTTTTGTTAAACGACATGTGAAGTCAGCAGCATGCATCAGGGCTCTACAGTGTGACCATTTGTGACTGAAAACTATTGCGTGCGACTGAAAAAATATTTAGGAGCACCATGTGCGACTGACCCGATCAGCATATTTGTGTTTGCGCTGAGGGGAGCTTCAAATGTTTCTATGAATTTCTGTAACGTTGAGTAATGTTTCACGGACATATCTCACAAATCATTTCAAGTGTAGAGAGAGTGTAGATTCATTGTGCAGTGTAGAGAGCTTCATTGTTTATAATGGAACTTTGTGAGATCACGATGAACTAAGTTACAGCTTTTGATGATTTTTAAGGGAATTCGTAAATCAGATATTGATTTAATACAATCGTTTAATAAACAAGAAGTTAATATTAAGTGACTTACATTGTCTGACTATAACAGAGTTGCCTGATTTTGCTCTATTTTGTCATTAAAAATGGGCTAAAACAAATCACAACTGAGCCACTGCGCATCTCCATTCAAACACAGCTTTGTTTTCTTTATGAATGAACGTGTGTTTTTAAACGAATCTACGAATGGTCAATGGTTCCCATTCATAAAAACAGTCACTTGCTTTATTCCTCAATGAATCAGCTGTTTAAACGAATCAAATGAATGATATAATCAGTAATTAAATCAATGACCGCCGCCACCTACTGGCAGATTTAGTTTCATTTTTAAAGTATCTTTATTATTTTAATCATTTAATATTTCTGTATACAAAATTGTATATTTAAAACATTAATCTCAACATGAATTTATTAATTTGATTACACTCATGCTGCCTCTGAGCCACATTAAACATATGAAGATACACCTATAAGCCACTTTTGTGTTCTTCTGTGCCACCTCTGTAGTACAAATTAATTTGGTTAATACTGATTTCATTTTATGGGTAACTTATTCTTATTCTACTTGTTCTTATTCTGTTGTTTCAATTAGAAAATTTAAAAAGCTTATATACAGTGGGTACGGAAAGTATTCAGACCCCCTTAAATTTTTCACTCTGTTATATTGCAGCCATTTGCTAAAATCATTTAAGTTCATTTTTTTTCCTCATTAATGTACACACAGCACCCCATATTTACAGAAAAACACAGAATTGTTGACATTTTTGCAGATTTATTAAAAAAGAAAAAAACTGAAATATCACATGGTCCTAAGTATTCAGACCCTTTGCTCAGTATTTAGTAGAAGCACCCTTTTGATCTAATACAGCCATGAGTCTTTTTGGGAAAGATGCAACAAGTTTTCCACACCTGGATTTCTACAATTTTCTCCCATCTCCTGACTGCATCTCTGGAGCTCAGCCACAGTGATCTTTGGGTTCTTCTTTACCTATCTCACTATCTCACCAAGGCTCTTCTCCCCCGATAGCTCAGTTTGGCCAGACAGCCAGCTCTAGGAATGGTTCTGGTCATCCCAAACGTCTTCCATTTAAGGATTATGGAGGCCACTGTGCTCTTAGGAACCTAAAGTGCAGCAGAATTTTTTCTGTAACCTTGGCCAGATCTGTGCCTTGCCACAATTCCGTCTCTGAGCTCTTCAGGCAGTTCCTTTGACCTCATGATTCTCATTTGCTCTGACATGCACTGTGAGCTGTAAGGTCTTATATAGACAGGTGTGTCTTTCCTAATCAAGTCCAATCAGTATAATCAAACACAGCTGGACTCAAATGAAGGTGTAGAACCATCTCAAGGATGATCAGAAGAAATGGACAGCACCTGAGTTAAATATATGAGTGTCACAGCAAAAGGTCTGAATACTTAGGACCATGTGATATTTCAGTTTTTCTTTTTTAATAAATCTGCAAAAATGTCAACAATTCTGTGTTTTTCTGTAAATATGGGGTGCTGTGTGTACATTAATGAGGAAAAAAAATAACTTAAATGATTTTAGCAAATGGCTGCAATATAACAAAGAGTGAAAAATTTAAGGGGGTCTGAATAATTTCCGTACCCACTGTGTGTGTGTGTGTGTGTGTGTGTGTGTGTGTGTGTGTGTGTGTATGTATATATATATATATATATATATATACATACATACACACACACATACATACATATACACACATTTTTTACATTTTTTATTTGACATAAAAGATTGCCAAAAGTTGCCAAAAATGCCATTACACAGGTAAAAACAAAATTCCCCTGTAAATCACTTTAAGGAGTTAAATATCACCTCGTAATGGGAAGGCAAATTTTTGATCAGATTTTTTAATTATTGATTAGAAGGTGCTCCTGAAATTTTGACTGTGCTCCTACATTAAATTTCTGACACGGAAAAGAAGAAATTGTTGAATATTTTCATGACACATAAAAAGTATTCTCATAGCTTCATAACATTAAGGTTGAACCACTGATGTCACATGGACTATTTGAACAATGTCATAACTACATTTCTGGGTTTTGAAGGTGGTAGTACTGTTGCTGTCTATGCAGGGTCAAAAAGCTCTCAGATTTCATCAAAAAAAGGTCTTACAGGTTTGGGACGACATGAGGGTGAGTAAATTTCATTTCTGAGAGAACTGTCCCTTTAATAAAACATCAATAAATGACAAATAAAATTTCACTCTGTTTGTCACACAAAGTATAAAGCACACAATATTCTTCATAAAATCACGTGTTTCACAGAAGAAGGAAAGTGAAAAAGGTTTTATATATAGGTCCGTTATAAAGAAACTTGTCACTTATTTCAAGCTGGAATGAGCCACAACTTCTCAAATCTCCTCTTTACTATTATAAGAGCACAAGAAAAGCTACAACTTACCTGAGCCTCTCGACCAGAACCTTTCTTCAGTTTCTGCTTCCTCATGTCTTCATACTTCTTCTTGCTCTCCAGGTACTCTGACACCGCCTCACTGGCCGGCTTACTATCACCTTGGAGAGAAAAAAAGAGTGATTACAATTTAGATAAGAGAAATTAACTTCCCTTCAGGGATCAATCTGTCTATTGTTTTATGTTATATACATATATAAGTGTCTATACATATATAAATAAATATAGTAGTGTGACTGACTTTAAAGGATTTACATGAAAAGAAAAACAGCTGAATTCCAGAGCAAAAGTTATTACCATCATATGGACATAACTATGAAATACATAAAGTTTATACTGCTATAAACTTAGATGAAGATGACAGCTCCTGTGGGCCGCTTCCTTCCAAGAATAATTGTATCGCTAATGCCAAAATTTAGGTCCTAAGACCCTCATCAGTGCAAAGGCCAAAATTTATGACTTTTGCAGTCCAAATGACTTTCTGTGCTATGAAGAGATGGATTTTATTCAAATTATAAGGAAACATATGTGATATACAGACATCTATACTGAAAGAATTAAACAAACGAAATGGGAAACATATTAAAATGTGTTTATGTAAAACTAGGGCTCTCCCATCCTTTAAAATAATCACAGCGAACACTACAAAACTAAGAAAAAAGACAGAAGAGAATGAGAAATTGCAAATGTACGCATCTAATGAAAGAAAACACCTCTGTCATGTCCTCTATGATAGTATAACAGCCAAACATAAAAATGAATTCCAAGTCAAACATAAAAAATGAAAGTAAAGCAAACATCACAAGATGATGTGACTTTTCTTTTTTAGCAATTTTACCACTGAAAATTAGACAATAAAGCAATGTTCAATAAATAGGTGCATTAATGATTGGAATAGTATACAGTTGTCATGCAACATTGCAAATTGACGCATGAATATAAAATGCATGCTTGCAGCCATTAACCAACTTTTTACAATTAGCTTTAAGCACAATTCATTTAGAATTTATAATATTTTTTTTAATACTTTTTTTTTTTTTTTAAATAATAAGGAAGGTGGGGTAAGATGTGTCAGTGAATATTAAATAAATATTCAAAAGGCCATCATACACATTTTTCTGTAAATGCATTTTAAAGGGTTACTCCACCCCAAATTGTCATTATTCACTTACCCCTATGTCGTTCCAAATCCATAAAAGCTTTGTTCATGTTCGGACCACAATTTAAGATAATTTGGATGAAAATCATGAGCTTTTTGATTGTCCGATTGACTGCCAAGTAAATAACACTGTCAAGGCCCAGAAAAGTATGAAAGACATCGTCAAAATAGTCCATCTGCCATTAGTGGTTCAACCATAATTTACGAAGCTATGAGAATACTTTTTGTACGAAGAGAAAACTAAAATATTGACTTTATTCAACAATTCGTCTCCATCATGTCACCGTAGCTCCATTTTGGAGAGTATGCCCTCGACGCAAACGGCGTACAGATTTCTGCATCAGCCGCAAAACATGGATTCGTTTTCTACGCAGCTGGCAGAGAACAGTGTACGCTGTTTGCATCGAGGGGATACTCTCCAAAATGGCGCTATGATGATGCAAAGGAGACAAATTGCTGACTAAAGTCGTTATTTTTGTTTTCTTTGCATACAAAAAGTATTCTCGTAGCTTTCTAAAATTATGGCTGAAACACTGATGGCAGATGGACTATTTTGATGACGTCTTTCATACTTTTTAGAGCCTTGACAGCGTTATTTACTTGGCAGTCAATGGGACAGCCACAAAGCTCCCGGTTTTCATCCAAAATATCTTAAATTGTGTCCCGAAGACGAACAAAGCTTTTACAGGTTTGGAACAACATGGAGGTAAGTGATTAATGACAACATTTTAATTCTGGAGTGGAGTAACCCTTTAATGTAATGTTTTATTAGATGTTAAAGGGATAGTTCACCCAAAAATGAAAATTACCCCATGATATACTCACTGTGTAATAAAATCTGAGTTATATTAAAAAATGCCCTGGCTCACCATAGCTTCATAATGGCAGTGAATGGGTGTTGAGATTTTGAAGTCCAATACAGTGCATCTATCTATCATAAAAAAAATGGTCCACCTGACTCTAGGGGTTAATAAAGGCCTTTCTGAAGTGAATTGCTGCATGTGTGTAAAAAAAAAAAATCTCTATATTTGAAATAATAAAAAACAAATATTCAAAAACTGTCCTTCGCACGTTAACGAGAGAGTAGCTTTCCAGCAAATGACATAGGACATAGGTGCAGAGTAAGCTCCAGCGATGAAGAGACGAACACTGAAGCACAAAGGAGAGAGCAAAGCAAAACACTGGTCACGAATTAGAAAGACAAATTGAGAAATTTTAAAGAAAATTGTCTGTGGATTTTGATATAAGCCGAGAGGAGTAAATTTTCTCTCGTTAACACGTCCAACAGCAAGTGGAAGCTAGAATTTAGGTTTATAAAGTTTAAAATAGTATATTATTCTTATGCAAACGCATCCATTCACTTCATAAAGCCTTTATTAACCCCCCGGAGCCATGTGGAGTACTTTTTATGATGAATGGATGCACTTTATTTTGCTTCAAAATCTTAACAGCCATTCACTGCCATTATAAAGCTTGGAAGAGCCAGGGTATTTTTAATATAACTGACTGTATTTGTCTTAAAAAAAAAAAAGAAAGTCATATACACCTAGAATCCCTTGAGGGTGAGTAAATCATGGAGGTAATTTTCCTTTTTGGGTGAACCAGCCCTTTAAGATTCATTTTCTACACTGCAAGTCAAATCAATGTTACGTTAAAGAAAAATTACCCAGGTGTAAAACTACATGTTAGCAAAAATTGTATTAATGTAAAATCCTTGACTAAATACTTTAAATATTAGTTTTTCCAAAACTGTAGGTGAATATTTAAATGGTATACTATATATTAGACCTTTTTTCTGTCTGGTTTAAGAAAACACAAAACCGTGAGGGGGAAAAAAAAAACTCTGGAATGAGACTGGAATGTTTAAACTCTTACAATATTTAAACAAATGACAACAAACCTTGGACAACAGCTCATCATGTGATGTACAGACAATGCTGAAACAGTATTATCCAATTAAATAGCTTTCCTACTACAAATGTTTGCATTAAAAAACCCTGAACCCTACAAGAGAATAAAGACGATGCAAATGATATAAAATTCTCTCCTAATCATACGCACCAATTTGAAAGGTGCCTAAAAATAAAGTGTATTCTACAAATATAGTGCTAGAATTGCAGGAATTGGAAAAGTCAATAACATCAAGGCTGGACTGTTGACACTGGTGTCTACAGGCATTAATGCGCCACTGCAAATTCCCCAGCTCAGACGGCGGGCGCTGATGTCACAGATCGCCGGCGGGTACAGAGCTTCGGCTACACCTGCCCTTATGGCAAATATGACTGAATGCTTCTCCTCAACAAGCTCAAGGGGAACAAACTACATCAGACGGAGCCTCCAAAATTCGGGTGATTTATTTCACGTTAGCGCTGTCATGTAACGAAAAATCTTTTTCCCCTCACAAATGGAACACTTGTTTATTCTTCGTATTTATGGTGCACTGAAAACCGCATTGGAGAGAGGCTGGAAATTTGTTTTTCAGCAACCGAGAGAGCGTGCCATGCGTTCGTCTGAGAGCCACTGACTGTGTTTGAAAATGTTTAGTCTGTGGCATGAGCTAATAGAAAACTAGAAAGACAGAAAGAAAGTAATGAGCCAAAGACTATTAAAACACATTGACTGTGTAGAAAACCGAACACTCTACCTCGACTCAAATCTATAAAACAAGGACTGCCAATATGAGCTGAGAGCATGTTTATCATGGCCGTCGTCCAGACAGTGAAAGATACAGCTTTGATAGGACTGAAATAAACATGTATTAAAACAAAGTACAAGAACTTTTACATTCTTTGAGTAGTTTGTATATGCTGTGCATACATGGCAATAAATCAGAAATAAATATTGCTGCAACAGTTTAAACGTTTCTTTAAAGGACTATTATTATATTGTATTATATTATATTTATATTTTATATACCTCTTTATGGTCTTCCAATCTGATTGGCTGAGAGGTGTGCAATGAGTTTTTTTTTAGGCAAGAAAAAAGCTCTTTAGACTTCAAATATGTGGTTTGTTAAATATATGGGTCATTCCTGGGATTCGGTTCATTTTCAACTTGGAATATACAAGTTTTTTATTATTATTTTAAGTTGTTTTTTAGACACTTTTTTTTTTTTTCAAACCTGTAACGGACAAAATGGGCTTGGTTTAAAAAGGATTTTACACAGAAATTGTTATAAAACAAACATGTACTTACTGTTCATGTGTCCCTGATAACAATTGAATGTTAATTATATGAACATTATTATAAGACTGAAGCTAAAAATATACAAATTGTGTGCCTACAGTCTCTTTATTTTTGTAAAAAAAATATTTTTAACTGAAAATTTTAACTAAAACCACATTTTTATTGTTTTAGCCCTTATCATGTCAGATGATAATCAGCAAGAAATACTTTTGTTCTCAAATGTCTTCCCTATATTTTTCTAGAAATAATAATGTGACAAGGTGTGACGGGGTTGAAGACTAACACATTTGAAGAGATACACTGCCTTAAATTTACATTTTTGGTTTTGTTTTTCTCTCAAACTATCCCCTTGTTTCTGGGTCAACATATCTGCATGCCAAACACTGTCTTTCTGCTGCAAATGTGGGTCATTTTCTGTTTTATGATGCTTGTCAACGCTGAAGTGGACATACTACATCAAAAATTCTATTCAATGCAAAACTATGCGTTGATTTTTAAGTATATATATTTACTGAAACCATGACTATTTTTGATTTTTTATTAAAATTATTAATAAATTCAGCAAATAACTCAACCCTGTCACAAGTTTACAACCCTGTAACAATGAGGAATACATATATTTGTGATGGGGTTGTGGTTTTTCACTCAAAAAGGCTACTGCTCCTCATGTAGTGTAGCAGAGTAGACCATATATGGCAGAAATAAAATAAGTACATTGTATATACTTATGGATTAAAATAAAATGTTGTAACCATTTTCTGCACCATTATTAAAGAGACCTGGATGATGTCATTTCTGGTAAATGATGTCACATAAGTGTGGAATCTAAATTATTATGGGCAGAACATGGTTAGTGTGACGGGGTTGAGTTCATACTGAGGGACACAATTTTAAAGTCTGTTTTATTTTAATAAAAATATTTTGCTATTTTTTTAGGAAAAAAAAAAAGTTTTTACAAGAAAGGAACAAACAAATGCTTTCATTATGGCCAAAAACCATAGACACTATGCACATTTGGTTAATCATTTTTGAAGTACAAAGTGCCTCAGGCACATGACAAAATGCTTGGTTTAATATAGATATAAGACATTATTTTATGCTAAAAAAAATAAATAATAATAATTATAATGGGCATCCAAAGTTTTGTGAAAAGCTTCTAAAAATTTATTTTGGTGAACTACCACTTTAGAAACTTTAGGGGACTGAAATATTACATATACACACATATATACACACATATATATATATGTTAATATATTTCACAAAATTAATTTTTATTTCATTTTTGATCTAATAAATGCAGCCTTGGTGCTTCTAAGAGACTTTTTTCTAAATAGAGAGAAATTTTTTTCTAAATATAATCAAATCAATTTTTTTTTAGCTGATGTCACTAACTCCTCTTATTTATTAATTTAGATTTTCAGACTTCTCAGTTACTCTGATATTCAAAGCGATTCAGTAAATGTGAATTAATGTGATTTAGTGAATATTCTGCTTGAATCATAAATAATTCAAAAGTTCAGGTAGTTGCAAATAAGACTGATACTGAAATAGGGTTAAATAGGGACATAAGTCAATATTACTGAGTATAAAAAGTACCGAGTGTTGTTTAACAGTCCTCTCATCTCACAGGTTAAAATTTGATCATTTTAATCTCCTATCACAATGTTTTAAACCCAAACAATGATGTGACCAGAAATGAAGATGGAGCTCATCTTTTTTTTTCCTTTAAATCTGTTTGATTAATAAAAGTTAGTCATTTAAATAATAAAAAGAAAAAGAAAAAGACTTTACTTCAGTTAATGGCAATTCAATGGTGTTTTTGTTGTAATTGTTAGTTGTAATTGGTGCTTGGTTTGAGACCCAGATAAACCCCCAAGATACATGTTGAACTGTATCCCATTTGTACGCCTGCCAGACAAACATCTCATCCTGTAGCTGAAAGCATTTCTGGGCCGGACTTACCTGAGGCGTAATGTTCAGGTAGAGTGGAACTTAATTGAGTAACTAAAGTTAGAGTGAAACAGGTTATTTGAAGAGAATGGCTGTCATTAGCTACTCAAACCATACAATTACTCATTTACACAGGTATTCAACGCATGAATGCCACAGATTCAGAGCTGTGATTGAAATCACCTTTCTGAAAAGTCAGCACTGGTAACAACCCTTTTCTACATGATTTATGTGAGTAAAAAGTGATGCCTTCCACTCGGCTTGCTCAACGCTAGCGCTCGGCCCCAGCTGCAGACCGCGACTTGCAGGCCTGCTGAATGATGGCACCCTTAGGGCCTACAACAGCAGCACACTCCATCGACTCCAGCTGGTGTTGCTAAGTACTGTCTTTGAGTTTGACGGCTATTCTAACAACATTCCATCCCTCTCCTGTCACCCGGGCCAAAAAGAGCTACAAATCAAGAAACCGGCAACAGGGGGTTGATGGGGACGACAAACACCTCGTCATTTGGGAGGCGGATTGTTTCCCTTTTGCTGGTCAAGAACGAGGGGATGAATTCAAAGCTTCTAGAAGCTACAGTAACTGGGCTCTATCAGTCAGCACCGATGTCTTCAGCACAGGAAGACCTGAGCTTCTACTGGGTGTTACACTCTATAATTCAATGCTAAAGTTCTGAGATTAATCAGAAGGAACACAGTTAATCTGGTGTTCAAGACACCACTGTTACTTGTATGAAGAATTGCTATCATCCTAAAAATGTAGCCTACCAAAAATAAGACAAAAGCAGTACAAGTACCTTCGTATAGCTGAACTCAAAGTAAATCTTTCTGATGAAACAACAGAGTTGCCTGCTTTAGTCCGTAACGTTTTAAAAATGTAATTAAATGGAAATTGTGAGAGATGTCTCAATACATCCTTTATTTCCATTAAAAACATGATGTGACAGTAGAGAATGGGGACTTTTTGGAGCAATTAAAAATAAATGAGAGAAGATTTTATAATTTTATAAAAGCACTTACATTAATTCTTCTGTTCAAACTTGTGTATTTTTGAAGCTGAGTGGCTGTTTAAATATGTTTTACATTCTTTTTAGGGTTTTAGCTGATGCACTGTCATGGTAATGTGTCAAAATATAAGTAACTTTACATTTAAAAGGTTAGAAAGCAAATTGCCAACCAAAATTTTTGCTTTTATTTCCACTATAAGTGCCTCATTGTAACCAATATTTTAGATTTTTCAATAGAAAAAGGGAAATAACTGTTACATTATTTAAATAAATCTACATTATTTTGACAACATTAGAGTATGTAAAAAGGTAAATGCAAGTAAAAAAAATTATATTTCAATAACTAATTAATAGCAATATTTTGAAAAAGTTGAATAATTTATAAGAAATGTTGTCTATTATAAATAAATAAAAAATTCAAAATTTTAAAAATATATTTATTTATTTTACAATTCAAATGACTTTTTCTTTTTTAATATTTAGAATGTAATTTATTCCTGCGATAAAAGCTGAATTACTCCAGTATTCAGTGACACATGATCCTTCAGAAATCAGTCTCCAATATTCTAATTTCCTGTTTAAGAAACATTTATTACTATTATTAATGTTGAAAACTGTTGTTCCACTTCATATTTTTAACTGTAATGCAATACTTTGGGGAAATAAATACTTTTAAAAATGTAATTAATATTTGTGTTTAATAAGGGCTAATTAAATTGAGCAAAAGTGACAGTAAAGAAACATAATGTTACAAACTTATTTGTGACCCTGAACCACAAACCCAGTCAGTCAGTGTCAGTTTTTTGAAATTGAGATGTATACATCATCTGAAAGTTGAATAAATAAGCTTTCTATTGATGTATGGTCTGTTATGATAAAACAATATTTGCACGGAGAGTGCAAAAAAATTAAAATATTGAGAAAATCACCTTTAAAGTTGTCCAAATGAAGTTCTTAGCAATGCATATTACTTATCAAAAAATTAAGTTGATATATTTACAGTAGACAATTTACGATATATCTTAATGGAACATGATCTTTACTTAATATCCTAATAATCTTTGAAATAAAAGAAAAATCAATAATTTTGACCTATACAATGTATTTCTGGCTATTGCTACAAATATACCCCAGCGACTTAAGACCAGGTCCAGGGTCACATTTCAAATAAATGCTGTTATTTTTAACCTTATATTCAGAAAAGAATCCTGAAAAAATCAAGGTTTCCACAAAACAAAACAAAAAAAAACAACAACATTCATAATTGAGCACCATTAATAACTGATTCTAACTGAAACAAAATCAGCATATTAGAATGATTTCTGAAGGATCATGTGACACTGAAGACTGGAGTAATGATGCTGAAAATTCTGCTTTGATCACAGAGATAAATTACATTTTAAAATCAATTCAAACAGAAATGTTATTTTAAAATGTTAATAATTTTTCACATTACCATCTCTACTATTTAAATAAATTGCTATAGTGTCTTTTTATAAGATTACGCTCTCCCAATTTCTCTTGCACATCAACGTGTTTGACTGACAAGGCGCCATTGAAATAAAACACCCTGTGCACACAGGCATAACCTGTATAAATAACTCAGAGTGGTAGAAAGAATGTTGCCACATCATTTAGGGTGGGTATAAAACGGACAGTGTTTTTAGCATGTCTCTCTTATTTTTGGCTCTCACAAATGACAGCCGTGCCAAGAAAGAGAAAACCAGACTAGACGAACATGCTATAATTTATGTCTTGAAAACTGAAGAGATGTCTGTCGAAAATAATAATTCAAAAAGGTACAAATGTCTTCTAGTTTGCTCGCTGAATTGCGGAGGAGACAATTGGCTTCTTCCTAAAATAAGATACCAGATGCCAAGAGAGCGGCTTGCTGTTATTAGAGAGAGGGGAGGAATGTGTTTGCTTTCGGGACTGAATACAAAGCTGGAAGTAGCCTCTGTGGACACATGAACACTAGAGAACCGGACTCAAACCCAAACATTGAGATTAGGAGGTGGGACCAGATGACCATATGGCAACAGAGCCAACTTTCACTTTAACAGAGAACATCAGCCAGGTTTAAAATGTGAAGACTGAAGTCCAGTTTTAAACATTCATCACTTTGTTTTTAATAGAACAGTTGTAAATTAATGTTAAAATTATTAATAGTTAAACATTTTTCAAAAATTAATAAAAAGATAATATAATTTACAATATATTAAATGTGGTGGTATTATTACCATCGCTTTCGTATTTTTTATTCCTTTTTTTGTTGTCATTCCTTTAAATAAGACCTTCAATTTAGTACGTTTGTTTATTACAATGAACACTATATTTTATTATTCATGAATTAGGGCCCTATGATTTCAGCAATGCGGCAAACGTGTAAAGAATTGCAAAATCCTATCTTAAAAATGGAATTTACTGTAAAACACGGAACGTCACAGAATTAGCTGAATTTTGGATGAAAAAAATCAAAACTAGATTTTAAAAAATGTAAATACACAATAAATAAATAAATAAATATTTGTTTTTAAATAAAATCAATTAATTAGAGATGCTTTTGATTATTAAGATTTCATGAAACCATTAAAATTGAATCCAAAAAATCATCGAAAAACACAGAATTTGGTAAAAAATAAAACTGAATTTGAGGAAAAAAAAAATCATTTTTTAGCTTCTTAAAAATTCCATTTTTGTTGAACTTTTAAATAAATTGATGTTAAATTAATCATGATTTCAAAAAAAATCAGGCATGATTTTTTATTAATATTTATTAATTTAACCATGAGTCTAGAAAATGTAAAAAAAACAACAAAAAACAAACAAACAGAATCTAGAAAAATTAAAGTGGAAAAAAAAATGGAATTCAGAAAAATTCCAAATAAAATGGATTTCTGTGGCAAATTAAAAAAAAAACAAAAAAACAAAAAAAGATTAAAAAGGAAAAGGTACTGTAGTTAAGCCAGGACATTATCCATTAAGTTTACAGTATGCAATGCATAATTCAAAATATAGATAAAACATCTGTTAAAAATCAATACAAAAAAATAAATAAATAAACTATTAAAAATTAAAGAACTACATTGTGCTCTATTTTTATGAACTCTTTTCTTATGAACGTTTATGAACTTAGAGTGAAGTTGCATTTAGTTTTATTATTATTTATTATTATCATTATTATTATGGAATTAAAAAAAAATCCCTACAATCAGAGCAATTAAAGCACAGAGGGCTGCTAAACGCTTAAACCTTTTAACATTTTTAACTTTGACGTGGCTTCTTAAAAGCATGGCACTTATGCGCAGTCTGTTTACAAAGACAACTGACAAATGGGTTCCTGTGGGCAAAAGTCTTTTCTGCCACTGTAATTTTTTTGCTTGTGAATAATTAAATCAGTGCATAAATATCTGCATATCAATCAACAGCGACTTGAGCATTTCACGTGTCTTTAACAGTTTGGTAAAACGTGTCTTTCACAGTCATTACGAAAGCCCTTCGAAACACAAAACTGACAGACTTAAAAACATAATGTTCCTCTGTCAGCATTACCATCTATAACACTTACATTTTCATTTATTTCGTTTAAATTGTATTGTATAAGCAAAGGCTGGTCACTCCACATTGCCCACAAAAATGTGGATAATGTCAACACCATACTGGCAAATGCGACTGTTTAAGCGCTTTGTCAAGAAACGTCACAGCGGCAAATGAAGAGCCAATGAGAGAATGCTAAAATCTTACTGTACTATTGTACATTTGCATGTGCTAAAGAATAAACTAGATTTTTAAACATTACAAATTCTAAATCTGAAGTTAAACTAACTAATAATTACCATATAGTTAATAATATCCCATCACACAAACTCTCCAAGACAGTTCTTCTGGCTAAAGTAAGTAGGCCTGAAACATGCACTGGCTGCTGAGTGTAAATAAGACATTCCACGCCGAATGTTAAGAAGAAACATCGAAAACGACTAGGGTGAGGGGACACACCTTTGCCCCCTGAGAACACACAATGTGAAGACAGTGATATACAACAGGGCCATTGGAAAGCTCCGCAGAGGTCAAAGGTTTGTCTGTGCAAATCTCAAGCATGCAGTAATCCTCACAGGAAGTACAGCGAAAAAACCTAGAGCCTGGAGTGCTCTCTGGATTTGAGACTTCACTAAAGGACCTAAGTTTTCTAAGAGAAAACGAATGGTTACCGAAGACAAAACTATTTACTTTTCTGATCAGATTTGTCTTCAGCATTGACGCAGAACTCAAAAATCCTGTCTTAAACAGATTCTTGCGCTTGTCTGATTTGCCAACACATATTAAGTTTGCAGAAATAAGGAAGGTGGAGTGAAAAAGGTCAAAAAATACATTTGCATAAATCTGCTGAAAGGCACATTTCTATGGTTATGATAAATGTTACAAAGGAATGTAGTTAGGCCACAGAAAGACTTGACTTGGCAAACATAATGAATATTAGAAACTAGACTTTAACTTTATTGCAAAAAACTTGACCCAGACCAGCCTTTTTCACACAAGTTTGAAAGTCCCATTACATTTGCTACAATCACACTAATAAATGGGTGAACCACATAAAAAAATATGGTCACATTTCAATAAAACAATACTAGGAAAATTCAAATTGCTTATAAATTTAATACATTTCTAAAAATAAAATGAAACAAAATGTAATAACATTTTAATTAGTCATGTGTACAAAACAAGATGTAATGTGTGAGCTGATTTCACTTGAGTCAACAAGTTAAAATTGTGAAAAAGTTTAAGTATCTTGGTTCAATTTTAGATTCTCAATTGAATTTTGCTGATAACTCAGAGTATATTTTCAAAAGATGCTCTCAGTGACTTTTTCTTCTTAGACATCTTAGTAGTCTTGGTTCTTCTATACCTCTTCTATACCTCCCTCACCAAGGTTCTTCTCTCCCGATAGCTCAGTTTGGCCGGACGGCCAGCTCTAGGAAGGGTTCTGGTCGTCCCAAACGTCTTCCATTTAAGGATTATGGAGGCCACTGTGCTCTTAGGAACCTTAAGTGCAGCAGAAACATTTCTGTAACCTTGGCCAGATCTGTGCCTTGCCACAATTCTGTCTCTGAGCTCTTCAGGCAGTTCCTTTGACCTCATGATTCTCATTTGCTCTGACATGCACTGTGAGCTGTAAGGTCTTATATAGACAGGTGTGTGGCTTTCCTAATCAAGTCCAATCAGCATAATCAAACACAGCTGGACTCAAATTAAGGTGTAGGACCATCTCAAGAATGATCAGAAGAAATGGACAGCACCTGAGTTAAATATACGAGTGTCACAGCAAAGGGTCTGAATACTTAGGACCATGTGATATTTCAGTTTTTCTTTTTTAATAAATCTGCAAAAATGTCAACAATTCTGTGTTTTTCTGTCAATATGGGGCGCTGTGTGTACATTAATGAGGAAAAAAATGAACTTAAATGATTTTAGCAAATGGCTGCAATATAACAAAGAGTGAAAAATTTAAGGGGGTCTGAATACTTTCCGTACCCACTGTACGTGTGAGCCCTCAAACTTGTCCTGTGTACGCGCGAATAAGTGCTTATTGTAAACAGATGAGATGCTGTGTTGAGCACTCACCGGCAGAAACACAGATCAGCGCCCATGCATCAGACAACATGGATTTTTCAACATGGATACTACATCAGAGCGCATACACATATCACCTGCCGGATTCTGTGCATGCGCTCAGGACAGATGGATGTTGTGGTGAATCAGAGGTGAAAAATGATATAAATACTGTTCAGTTTCTCACACAAATCAATTGTTTCATGTCTTAGAACATCAGTGTATCGTCACAAGTCGTGAATATGGCAATGCTGGCCAAAAAACTTACTTTCAAAATTCAAATTATTATATTTTTGTTTGTGATGAAGTGGTTGGAATGATTCTCACATCATTGTGAAGTAAATATTCTAGCTTACAAGACTGATTACTCAAATGATTTCGTCAGAACTATTCAGTAGGTTTTTTTAGGCCATCTTTTAGATGAATGTTTTTTCCTAAAATGTGCTAACCACGCATAATATTTTTTTTCTACAAAATGCAAACATGTACATCTATCTTTCTCACATATTATTGTAGCACAGTTTGTGGTGAATACAAAAAAAAATACATATGGGCAAATAGTATGTTATAAGTAGCTGAAATAAGCACAAATGTCAGGGCATGTCAGCACACCTCAAGGGCCCCAAAATCACCTCAGACCCCAGAGGGTTAATTTGGTTTTGTTTGTGTATGTTTTTTTTATTCTCAAAGATTTGGTAGCCATTGATATGACTGAGAGACTGCAACGGTTTGAGTCAAAAATCTCTGTTTGCATTCTACTGAAGAAACAAAGTCACCTATATCTTGGAAGCAGATAAACATCAAATTTTCATTTTTGGGTGAACTATTCTTTTAACCTTTCATCTTTCTGCTTGGTATGAGCATCTAAATTGCAGACTCAACAACACACTATTCAGAATTATATCTATGGCAAACAAAATGATTGGTAGGCCTCAGAACCATTTAATACAATTATATGCAGAAAGGACAAAGAAGGTGAGGGCTATCCTTGCAGATAGTTCCTACCCTCTCTTCAGTCAGTTTGAGCCTTTGAGGTCAGGCAGACGTTATAGGGTTCTGTTAGTAAATAAAAATGTGTTCAAGAGGTCTTTTATTCTTTTATTCATATTTGTTATGAATTCAGCAAGTGTTTAATTAAATAGTGTAAATGGCTTGAACTTTTATATGTGTAATGTGTTTTAGTGATTATGATACTGTACTGGTGAGCCAAAGATAATTTTCCACTTAGGTGGACAATAAAGATATGGTAAAGTAAATAAAATCAAATAAACTAGAATAGAATAAATGTGAAAAAAAAATAGAATAGAATAAAATAAAATAAAATAGAATATTATAGAATAGAATAAAATTAATGAAATTGAATTAAATTAAATCAAATTAAATAAAACTGAATACAATTGAATAAAATAGAATAAGAGAAAATAAAATGGAATAAACTTGAATATAATAAAATAAAATTGAATTAACCCTTTAACTGTCACTATATGACTATATTAACCCTATAACTGTCAGTATGAAATATAGTGCCATATGGCCCACTTAATTGGTCTTGCCATTTTTAGAGACTGACAAACCCTGTAACTGTTGCTTTCATTGCGGGACTAATTTGATGCATTTTACTGAACAAATAGCTATCAAAAACATTCAGAATCCAAATTAATAGCAGTCCAATCATAAAATGACAAATGAAAACAGGCCCATTTTTAGGACATTCTGCAAAATTTCTTCTCATGCATCAAAAGATTTCACAGGTTTGGAACGACATGGGGTGGAATAAATCATTACCAAATAATGACTAAAAAAAGTTTCACTCCTCTTCAAAATGCCCACAAAAGGTAAGCAATTAACTAGGCACGTCTAAAAGAATTGACTAAATAACAGCTAGCAATGCCAAACGTTTAATGTTATCCACACGCTCACTCACAGCCAACATTCAGGCCTTCAAAACACACAGCAGATATTTTTGACATAAAAAAAACAAGGCCTGATGTAGAAAAACAAACCTCCAAAAAAAAAAAAGAGAGAAAAATTTAGCTGTTTAGAGAATCTCGGTACACGTTGACTTGATTTTGGGAAAGATTGAAATACTTTCATTTCACCATGTGTGAGAAATAAATTACGCTTTCACTGTACAAAACAGTACAAAACATGACATTTCAAAGAAAACTAGTAATTTTACAGATCTTTTTCAAATTCTGTCAATAAAAAGACAAACAGCTGTGATTCTGTGGCACAGACACACTCACCCTCGCTGACATCCTCTTCTTTCTTCACACCATCTTCTTTTCGCTGTTTGATTGCAAGTAATTCTTTCTTCAGCTGGCGAGCTTCTTTTCGCAATTCATCACTGTGGAAAGACATTCAACCGAGAGCTGGAATTAATTTCCCGTCTTGGAAGGAACACTTTCTCAATAAGTCTTGCAAAATGTAGAAGGGAAAAACATGTTACGGAAGGAAAAACATGTAGAACACTTTTTGCGTGTAGCAATTGAAGCAAATTTTTCTGCTATCTAAGATAAATCATTTGAGTAATGAATAAAGCGGTTTAACAAGTTAACATGACATGGCAAATGACCAAATCTTAAATATACTCAAAAGATAACTGAACTTTTTTAACTTAAAAAACACTTTAAATTTAGCCAACTCGTCACAAACACACAATATTTCAAACTGAAACGTCAAATATAAGCAACCATCCGTTCATTCTAACAGAAGAGCAGAAACCTTGTGAAATTCAATTATTTTTTTTTTTTGGTTTCTTTCCTTCCTCCCAGTTATCTGACATGCTGTCACAAATCAAATCGAGTTGCTATATGTGTTAGGTTTCGCAAAAACGAACTTCGAGATTGTAACTAAAGTCAAAAAGGAGAAAACAGGAACATTTTTGAATGTCTGCAGGGTGCTGATCTTCATTTTTTTATTGTTATTTATTTATTTGAAATGGTTGATATGAAAACACAATCCCCCGAACAGCGCACAGGATATGAACATCTCCTTAGCTCCGGGGTTTCCAATGATTAAGCTTTTCATTCCACAATTAACAAGGGGATTGTGTGCTCACATAAAACGGGAATAAAACCAACAATTATCTTAGGCATAGTGTTCCAGCATGTGTCAGAAACAAATACGTGCATTAGAAGTATAAAAATCTCTAATAAATCGTGTGGCGCCTTGGTAGATCAAAAGTTCAGCGTGGCTTCCAGACAGTCCAGGGTTCTGGCACCGCAAGAAGGGATGTTGTGGCTGAACCGATACACCTAAACCCCACTGAGCTCCAACAGTGAGGTCTTATTATGATTTTTAGCATGACTGCAGAGCTAATCAGTTCTCTCAATGTAGACTTCAGAGCTGTTCAAAGTGAATACAAAAGTAATTTGGTCCGATTTTGACCTGAGGCCTCATTTACAAAAACCTTAAGAAATTTTACATGAAATTTAAGTAGTTTGATAAACTTAAAGTTTGCGAGATTTTTTCTGCACTCTAAAAAACGCTGGGTTATTCTTTTTAACCCAAATGCTGGGTTCAGCTTGTTATTGCACTGTAAAAATTACAGTGAATTTAACATTAAAAACTGTAAAAATGCTACAGTAAAAACCTGTTAAATGGTTAATGGTAACTGTAAAAAATGTACAGTAAATAATAGTAAATTGACATTCCCAGAATTCCCTGTGTTACGTTTTTGTTTTGTTTTCTTATTTGATGTTTCTTTTTTGTTAAAATAACTTTCTTAGTTTTTTCTTAGCGGTTTTGTACATCTGGGTTGTATGTTACATCTAATGTTGTTCAATCTTTTGTTCCGCATTTGCCACATAAACATTATATAAAACATGTTTTTGAATTCTTAACACTTTTTCCAGTCATTTTTCCTTAATAAAATAAGCATCTTAATAGAAATCATTTCTTAGCATGTTTTAATGAGTAATATTGTTTCAAATCAAGAAACAGGTTTGTGTTACCTGCTAATAATAATAATACAAAATGTTGTCTCTTAGAAATACACATTTGGTAGTAGCTTGATTTAGAATGCAGATGTAGATTTATGTTCATTATCAAAATCAGTAATATCTGTAAGCAATATAGCACAAATATAGCACCTTACCATACCATCTTAAAAATGTAATATGGTTCCAAGGTATTTGTATGAAAAACCGCAGTCTAAATACATTTAGTATAAATGCATAAATGCTATAGCTTAATCACAAAAAATACATTCATTTTACTATAAACCAAGTTATTTGTGTACTTCACCGAATGAAAGCGAAGTTCGCATTGTGCCACTGTTTGTACATTTAAGTGAAAAAAGTAAAACTTAAAATGTTGCTACTACATTTTTCCACGATAAAATTCTGGCAGCCACAGCTGCCATTTTTTTTAGCAGAATGACCGGAAAGTCATTGGTCCGGGTCGATCATGCAAAAAAATCTTTGCAATACTTTTGCTTTCATATTAAAATTGACTTATGAATAAGACTTATATTTACCTCGATCAGAAGAAGAATTGTAAATGTAAATGTAAATATCTCCTCTGTAGGATCCGACAGAGGAGATATTTACATTTACAAGTCTCTTTTATTAGCCTACTTGCATTCGCTGTTATCGTGTTGCTGGAACATAGGCTAACTTGTAAAAATTTTACTAGTTAGACTTTTTCCAAACTATAATTCCTGACTAACGTTATGAAGAACGTTTTATTTCATTGCATCTAAATGTCTCATGACACCAGGATGTTGTTTAATGTATAAACTACATTTTATTTCATTAATTTTTAATATTATTACTACGGAAACATGAAAAAATTTCTATAATGAAATGATCTAAATAATAAAACTGCCAGTAGGTGGTGGTAAATGTCTTAATGATTAAGTCATCGCTGATTCATTCAGGAGTGAAGTAAATTGTTCTTTATGAATGGTCCATTGAATCATTAGGCTTTATAATAATTAGAGTTGAAGCAGATTTTTCACCGTAATTAACTAATCTAATTAACGCATTAAATTACCAGCCCTAGTATAAAACCAACTAGCTGGGCTAAAAGGAGTGAAATTTTTGGGGAAAAAAAAAACAAAAAAAAAAAACACTTCTTTAGTACAGTACATTTTCTTTTTAGTAAACAAACTTTTCTTTTATTTTTTAATGCTTTTACTTCAGCAATAATTTATTATCCTTAAAAAGAGACTAACCTTGTTTGTCTTCCAAAGCATTCATGTATTTCAACAATTCAACTTTGAGTGCATTTACACATCTATGTTCTGGAGCGGGGTTGGGGGTTAAGAGGTTAAAAAAACGTTTTATCTTTATAACAAACTTAAGAGATAAGAACATTATTTAGACATGTTTTTGGGAATACTAAATATTGTTGAGTTAAGAAGAATTTCAGTCTTAAGAATGTTTCGTGAATCTGGCCCTTGCAGATGAAGGTGGTGAAATCATACCAAGCAACAGAACCAAGTTTGAGACAAGACCTAACAGCTCACCCACAAAGAGTAGCCTTGACAGTATTCCTACATGTCTTGTAACTAAACACAATGCACCACTTTTAATATGCTAATCAGATATGAAGTGGTGGGGATAACTGTCACAACATGAACATTCTGCAAAATATCTCCTTTTACAGTATGTTGCATGGAAGATCAAACTTCACGCGGGTTTGAAATGCCATGGGGTTAAGTAAACCATTGCTTTAAAAGATCTCAGCTGATATATAAAAGTGTGCATGTTTAAACTACATGGGGGTTGATCAATGAACTACCAAATAAAGCTCAGAACTCCTAAAAATAAAGATTTATTAGCATGATTGGTTCCATAAAGAACCTTAAACATCCATGGAACCTTTCAAATGCAGAAAAGGTTCTTTACAGTCAAAAGACTTTCTTTAGATTTTTAAAATGTTCTTCAAAATGGCTCTTTAAAGAATTGTCCACTGAATGGTTCTTCTATGGCATCACTGCAAAAACACCCTTTTAGAACCTTTATTTTTAAGAGTGTAGTTGCTCCTTGGGGTTTATTTGAATCCACAACGCAACTATTTTAAATCATCTTTCTGGTTCCTGTTCCATATTAGCTTCCAGAAAAAAGTACTATTACTGCTGTCCCACTGCACAAGTGACACTCAAATTTGTTTAAACCAATCTTAAATCTGAGGTCATCTAAACTGCACAAAAATAAATCTTACAGCCAGTGCTCTTGTTCAGACAATAAATGCAGATGTCACAGGACAGCTGATAAGGACAGGCCCAGGCAGACACACACTTCCAAGGTGTGAGGTCCTCATAGATAAACTGCCAAGCGAGTCTGTGAGAGGAAGTTGCTTCCATGTGCAAACAGTGCCCCCACCCACATCTCCCTTTCAGAGAACAGAGTCATCTGGCAGCTCCCAAGACAGCATCTTCTATTGGGGTATAATAATATTTTCATAGGACTTGACAGCTATGTTTTGATGCCAGGTTCTTACATGGCTACAAAGCACAGGTAAGCTGCAGAGACTGGGCCTCCAGCCCAGAAACACGTGAGCCATTCAAACCCGTAACAATGGCTGCCTTTGTTTCATCCATCTGCTCCTCTCAGCTGACACATTCTCTCAGGCAGCTCTCTTCGGTTACTCCTGCTGAACCTTGGATCCCCAGCCTCCAGGTTCCTAGTTTCTAAGTTCTCAAGGGACAAAAGCAAGGCACCATGGACATTCTAGAGGCTGTAGAGGACCTCTTCTTGGTGTCCACACTGTTTGAGCTGAAACTGGTATTTGTTTGTTCTCCTCTATGGGTCGCCAATCTTGAAAACAGTGCACCACCTTTAGCAGAGCCTCTCAATGGTGTTCCACTGCTGGAGATCTTGGTAGACACATGATTACAGAGCCTTCTGTCTTGGTTAAAGTTGACATTCTCATTTCCTGCACATGATTTGTTGGATTACAGAAAAAAACATTATGGTGACAGAGTTAGGGTGCAGGTCAGGTCATCTTGGTTGGTTAAGGTACTTACTAGCTAGGTCAAACCTAGCTATGATGGAGGGCACCTTTGATTTTGATTGGTTTTTACACAAAGCTCTTTAGAAGATTTGGAATATAGTCCACATCTCAACTATGGACCACTGTTAAGGTGTTTTCATGGTGGGGTTCAGTCGTGGTTTTTTTTTTTTTTAGATTTACCACAGTGAGATGGGTCTGTATGCATAGGCTTCAGATACTTATTGCAATTTGTAGTTTGCATTTTTTAAAACACATTTTAGTGTTAACTATCTCTTTAAATATCCATTGTGTTGGAATGAACAGTTCAGCAAGAAACAAGAGAAGACGTGACGATTCCACAAGGGTGAAGAGTTATCTATTAGAGGCCTACATTGACCCTTGGTCGGAAATGAGCAGGCCATATGGGGAAGCACCTCCAACTAAGTGATAATTTTGCTTGCCTGGACATGCTACCATTTACCAAACAAGAGAAGCATATCCTAGGCAACAGCAACACAATGGGCCCCTCATCCAGATTGCCAGTAAGAGTAGAGAAAGCTGAGAAAAATGCAAAGAGAGAGGAACACCTGCTAATTTACTCCTCAGGGCTCAACAAATTCCTCAGAATATCCTTTTGTTCTTCAGGTGGAGTCCATCTCCACCACATTCGCTTAATAATCAAAGTGTCATAGACTCTGTTTGTGACAACATATTTCATTATCATCACACTGTACTTTGAAGATACAGTTTATAGTTTTACTTTATAGTAGGTTGCCTTAACTTTAATCTTATTCAACGCACTTATCCCAACTTGACAGCAGCAAAAGTGTTCTGCAATACAATATGAGCACAGTAAGTACATTGTATGGGTGTGACGAGATACTTATACCACGAGACGAGACACAAGACTGGGTTCACGAGAACAAGACGAGACAAGATTTTTAAACTTTTTGAAAGAAATCCTTAATTATGAACTATATAGGGAATAGTATTTTATACCACTTAAAAACACAAAATGCAAAAAATATTTAAAAACACAAAATGCAAAAAATATTTTTATATGAACTTGTACTTTATGAAATTAAACTTCAATGTTAATTAATTATATGCAGTAATAAACATTTAAACTAACGCTGCATGATTCTGGATAAACTGAAAATCAGTTTTTTTTTAATAAATTGGAGATCACGATTCTCTCACGATTCTGAGGGGGGAAAAAAAGACTATAAATCTATACAAAATAACATAATTTACTAGTGGTTCTGAGTATTTTAAGTCTTTTAAAAACTATATTCGATCAAAAATTAAAAAAAATGAAGTCAGTGTCTCAATTAATAACTTGTTTCACTATTGGAATCTCCTGAATGAAAGATTCAATGATAAATATTTTTTTAAACGTGCAGATTTCGCTACCTCCTGGTGGAAGATTATGGTGGAATAAGCGTTACAATAAGTACAAGTGTTAAGATATTTTCGTTTTGATCGCTACTGTAGACAATAAGTGTTTATACCCAAACTGTAAACTTTTATTCCAGTACTCCTGTTATTTAATTGTCTGTAACACAGAAATAATGATTATTATGTGATTGAAAATACTATGTTGCTCTTTCTGGATCAGCAGCAGCAAGAATGCAGATTTGATGTTTTGCAAGGATATTGTCATGTCTCACGAGACCAGTCGGATCTTGTGAGACCTACATAAAATGTGATCCTAAACACTACAGATAATGTAGGGCCCTATGAAATGTCTTATTTTTTTTCCATTTTAACTTTTTCTAGACATAGTTTTAATGGTTAAATTAAAAAATCTGAATCAAAAACCATATCAAATTAATTTATGAAATCATGAAGCGCACACAATTTAACAGCAATTTATTAAAAGTTTAACAAAAAAAGACATTAAAGAAAATACTTGTTTTCTCAAATTCAGTTTTAAGTTGAGAAAATTCTGTTTTTTTGGATTCCATTTTAATGGTTTCATGAAATGTTAATAATCAAAACCATCTCTAATTATTAAATTTTATGCATGCATTTAAATTTTTCTGCCAAATAACTTACGTAGTAGTATCATTACATTAGGTAATATATTACTGTCACAATTTCTTCAAGTTAAACCAATCTTTTATTTTGACGGGTTGTGAAAAAGTTTAAGTTACTGTTTGCATGAAATATGATGATACATTTTCTCAAAATAAATGGTAAATTCCTCATGAAATGACTGTCAAGGCAGTTCTAGACGTTGTTCATTAGAGCCCGAGGGATATATCGCTTTGCCGATTTTATTTTACAGAACATATGAGGCTGATAAAATGCTAGAAATTGTGTATTTACTTAGTGGCACCAAACCCTCTCGGGCTGCCAGTGGGGAAGAGACCGTCATTTCACAAATCAGACGGGAGAGAGGCTTTGGTGATAAATTACTGGATGAGACCTGACGCACACATTTAAAGTCTGAGCAGTGGATGAAAACACTGCAAGCTTTACGTGCTTCAGTATTTGTACAGTAAACTAAAGCACGCATCTGCACTATTCATTCACACAGAGACATACACAACATGCAGGATTCATATTTAAATAGTCTTTTTGCAGCTTAATATTCACAGATACTAGTCCATATCACATTTTGGTTGATGTGTACATTCATGTTTAATTTATTCATCCAAAATTTGTCGAATTACATGACATTCTGATTATACAGTAAATTCCTTTTTATGACTGAATTCTGAATTCTAATGAATTCTCAAATTTTACTTTCTTAGAAAGATAATTTTAAAACTGTTGCTCCGCCATGGTAACACAAAACAATGTGCTATGAAATTGAATTTGTCTCTAAAAGCATTTATGTTCACATACTTGAATAGAATATCATTCAGGCCTAAGTCACCAAACTTAATTAATGCTTAGGAAAACTGAGCAGGGAAACAATCAAAATTTCTTTTGTGCATCAAGAAAATGTCCTCAGTCTACAAGTACATTCTGTACAAAACTGAATAAAAGACAAAACAGCAGCCAAACCATCTGTAGAAAGCCATTTCTATAAACAGATTAAAGTAATTGTGATCCTGATGTTTTGAAAATTAGGCAATTTGTCCGAAATAGCAAAGCTATTAATAAACAGCACTGCACTGAAGTGTGATGGGCTGTTTAAAATAGCAGAGCTGTGAGATATGCCCTTGTTGGACAGCAGCGTGAGATAAAAAGGCATTTGTTAACTCAAGAAAAGAAAAGAACAGTGTGATAAAGTGTCCTTGTGATAAAAGGAGGAGGGGATGAGAGTTTATTAACGAGTGAGCGCTTTGAAGAGGAGCCAAAGTGTGCCCACTGTCTTGCGGCCTCATCAGCCAGGGGGCACAGACATCCCCCCTCAGCCAACACAATGACCGCCATTCACCAAACCCTCTCGGGCCGCCAGCGGGAAAGAGACCGTCATTTCACAAATCAGACGGGAGAGAGGCTTTGGTGATGAAGTGCTGGACGAGACCTGACGCACACATTTAAAGTCTGAGGAGTGGAGGAAAGACTTTGTCGTCGCTCACGGCTCTCCAGACCAGCCAGCGATTGTCGCTCATTCAGACAATTCAAATAAGCAAAACCCGGGAAGCTCTGGATGATTTACTTTTTATAAAGAAAGCACACAAAGTGACTGGCCACCGACCAATCTTTCTCATGAATCGAGACTTCAACATTTAACCCTCGCCCCTCCGCCAGCCAGCTGACGCAGTCCAAAAAACGTCTCGTGAGCGGGACGTTTTTGATCTGTTTTTCCAAAACGGACGCAGAGTGGCTCCTCGCACTTTGCAGGAGTGGAAATACTGTTCCTCGAGTTCCACTCGTACTGATTTTGACTTTTACACACGGTTCAGAGTTTTATAATCAAGCAGTATAATCTCAGTGTTGCGTGGAGAGGGCAAATGTCTTCAAGGTCTCAAAGCAGATTGTTAAAGCAGATTCGGTGTATAATAATCATACCATATCACGTTTCAAGGAGGATGGTGAAGAATATTAGTTTTCCAGGTCTCCTTCAGACTTAAATGCGAAGTCTACCTATATTTTTTAAAAATGAGACTTAATATCTGAATAACTGAGAGTTCTGTAATAAATATTAATGAGTCATGTGGTGGCCAAACATATGACGTAAGCAGAGCGCAGAAATTGTAAACATAATACATACACTGCGTATATACTGCATCCTTCAACCACACGTTTGCTCACAAATTAACTAATTTTACCACAACTAAAGCTCCAAACCACAAGGACGTGTATATCGCCACAAATAAAGTTACCAAACATGTTGAGTACTTTCTGGAAGTGAAATTAAAGTTCGTTAGGAGGCATTGAGATTCCAAAATACACTTGCTGCTTAAAATTTTGCTAATCACGTGAGAGAAAAAAACTGTTTAGTAATTTGACAGTGAACTCTATAATCTCCTACAAGATGATGAAATACCTTTTAAAAAGTGAACTACAATACATTAAAGGGATAGTTCACTTTGAAATTAAATTTTGAAACGTTTTAGCTTACCCCAAGGGCATCCAAGATGTAGGTGTCTTTGTTTCCGCAGTAGTTTCAATTTTGATATTTTTAGGTCCAACCGTTCTTGTCTGTCATTGTTTACACAGAACAGAGATTGTAGGTAAGACGGCTAACAGAAATAGTACTAGTTTGCGCTTATCCGGGATGTTTAAACCGACAAAAAAGAAAAGAATTACGTATACTCGCGTGCGAGAGATCACTTCCGGCGCTTTCCGGGAGTTGCGCCGGCGCATCAATAAGCCAGAACACGGCCACACACCAGGAAGCATGCGCCCTCAGATAACTTGGACGTTGTGGTGTACAAGAGGTAAAAAAAACGATATAAATACTGTTTGTTTTCTCACACAAACCACTTGTTTCGTGTCTTAGGCCATCAATGTGATCCATCAAAGTGGCCATCAAAGCCACGGCAGAACAGTCGCAAATCTCCGAGCAACAAACAGCGGCGTTTCATTACTGAATGATTCAGCATTTTTTAATGAATCCAGTGAGCCATTCATGAAGACAGTCAATTGCTTTATTTATTAAATTAATAGCCATTTGAACAAACTGGTTGAATCAGTCTATGGTTGAATCCGTGACATACCGCCACCTACTGGTGGTTCGGTTTTTGTTATTTAAAAAAATATTGCATTTTTCCAACATTTCAGATTTATGTTAAAACAAGCAAAACATTAATCTTATAACATTCTTTATGCATTTGTAATTTTACTGTGTAAATGCATTTTTGGAACCTTTTATCTTCATTAATTAGTCCATTCAAATGGCACTTTCGATGCAGGTTCGGTATTTCCTCTGCAGTGGAAAGATAGAGTTTGTTGATACTGATTTAATTTGAATAGTAACAACTATACAGAGTCTAATTATTCTAACTGAATGTATTGATAAAATGTAAGAATTTGACGTAAATGATGGTATTTAGTAAGGTTAGGAAAATATTGCCCTTCATAAAGTTAAAAATGTTATGTTATTTTAGGCAAATATCACAAATATGCTGCCTAAAGTAAGACCTCAGAGTAGTGATGAAACTATTACACTGAAGAAAAAAAGGGATTTTTTTGCCCCGGACAAGTAATTTTTTTACTCTGACAAATGAATGACTGATTTACTTGTCAAAGCTTAATGTCAAACCCTGTTTTTTTTTTTTTTTTTTTTAAGTTGATATAGTATCCTAGTCTATATTACACTCGCATTAGTAATGTGGAAGCTGAACAAATCAAAATATATTCACAGGTATAAATTACAATATTTTAGCCTAATTTCTACACTTGCAAGCAGAGTCTAAAATGTACTTTTTGCCACATCTGTCAATGGCTGGTGGTGTGAGAAAATTAACCAGCCATAAATATTTTTTTCCTGGCTTTTGCGGTTGCTGCTACTACAACAAATAATAAAAAATGCTATTCAAAATTAGAACCAACCACTGTGTTTTAATTGCAATACAAATAAAGATGCTTTAATTTAAATTTTATTGTTTTATTTTAACATTTGAAGCAAAAACAGAATGGTAACTTTAGCTTTGTGAAATTATGCCAAAACCTGCATAAAACAAAAACAGCAGACAAACTGAATTTCATTTTGTGGCAGCAGGTGGCGCTTATGGAACAGACAAAAAAAATGCCATAGAAACTTCTCTGATATCATAACAGTGAGCTTGCTCTGCCTGTACAGTGTTTTCTTTGTACATATCTGTTCATTTTTCTCCTTGATTGCAAGAGCTTTTATTTTGACAGAAACTGCAGTCAAGCTTTTATTTTGGTGGAAAACTCAAGCTTTGGTAAAGACAGGCTTACAAATCAAGTGAAATACTTTAAACATTTACCCACTGAAATGCTGAAAATTATGCTAATGTGAAAAAGCGTAATTGGTGGCCATTGCGTTCCCAAATGTGCTAAACTCCCAGCACATTCAAAAACAGAGTTCACTGCATTCACTCTCAATCAAATGAGATCGACGCAGCAAAAACCAGATCATCCACTGATCGACTGAATAAAGTGCAACGGCAATGGCACGACACACATTAAAGACCTTTAATGTTAAAATAAGGAGTATATATTTTCGGTTTATTATGAAACTGCGGCAAGTCGCCACAATCCAGTTAATGAATGGGAAATGTAATGTGGCAGTTTCATTGGAGTTCTTCAAAAAGAAATGCAGAGCTATAGATGCTACACACCAGATCAGCATAAGACCTGGCAAAATTTCCAGCATATTATTGTTAGTTCTTCTGGTGTTCAAAAACAATGGAAACTAAACTCTAAACTCATTGATGTGTGAATGTGAACGGCCATGTGTTGATATATTCAGCGGTAACAAAAATGTCCAGAATTCATAGTTTTGCAGCTCAGTTTCAATAAATGCTATTTCAGATCTAGTCTTGTGTAGCCAGACCTTCAAACTGACGGCTGAAGGTCTGGGAACCCTGGCACTTTTGAATGGTCAAGGCCCTCCCAAGAGGCAATATGACTGACAGGTAAAGCAACCAAAAATGTTTTGTATTGCTGGAAATTCAAAAACCGTAACACACACGTCTCCCAGAAATACTGTAGAATTCAACAAATCCAGTGACGAATTTTGTGTGTCGAATGCGTCAGACCTTTAGCCAACAATCCATGTGTCTAAAGCTGAGACATGAGATATTTCAGATCATTTAAATAGTATATCAAGATATCTTAATCTCAAAAGGTGAAGGAAAAACAGATTTTTCATGACCCTTTTCAAAACTTCTTCAATACTCCAGTAAGTAATAAAAACAGCATGGGTATTTTGGCCTCGTTAATTTACAACAGTGAACAAATACAGAGATGCTCCGTTATTTTTTAGCTCTGCTTGGCTGAACGTCAAAAGATCCTCTCATGCTGCAGTCTGGAGCCGCTCGGTCAGACTGCCCCATACAGGGCACACATGCTACAGCGGGCTGGAGATCCATAAACCTGCAGATCCGTGGCACAGCTGCCAAGAATTAGATGATCCCTTTTGGCCACCACACAAAAAGGGCCAAAGCTTTACTGATCCGGGTGACCTTTCCCTGAGAGGCTGATACACGTCAGATTATGATGGACAACAACTGACAGGTGCGGTCAAATAGAAACAGTGACACTGCACCCGAAAGTCACCGTCTTCGGTGCATAATTGCTTTTTGGACTCTCTTGAAAGAGACATTTCCATTGTGTAGGAGTTTAACCTCAACAATCCCAGGAAAATCTGGCATTATGGTCCAGAGGAGCTTGAAAGGCAGATAACGACAGGAGACCACTTAAGATTATCCAGGAGTTTGTTGGATTCAGACTGAAGTAGGTGGAAAAATGGAAAATCTTTAAAACCATGCTACTGTTGTAAGTCGTCTTGCCTTTCACTGACACAGACCAGAGATCACAAGGACAGGAGACTTACCGCAATGTCACAGGGTGAAAAGACGATCATTTTAGGGACTGGAACGATGGATAAAATTGTAACTTGAGGGAAAACTTTTTCAATACTTGACTAGTAATAAAAGAAGCATGGGGAAAAAAAACAAAAACACAGATGCTTCGTGTTGAAGTCACCTTAAAAGTATGTATAACAAGTGATTATACAGATTGCATGCATAAATATATAACACATTTAATACATAAAATATATAATATTATTTTTCTTGAAATATATTTAAACATTTTATTAGGCATTTTATAAATAATAAAAACATTTACTATATTTTTAGTAAAAAAATTTATATATTCTAATATTTTATATAATTATATAATCATTTGTATTAATATTTTTTTACATACTGGCATTACAATATAAAAAGTGCATTTTAAATGTAAATAATATTTATAATACATTTAATTAATATTACAAACATTCACTATGATACTATAATACTATAATACATACTAAAATATAAGTATTGTTTGGATAATATTTGTATTTTTTATTTTAATTTTTTTTTATATTGTTATTACAAATTATTGCATATATAGTTTGCTAAAAGACATGCATTTCATATTATACATTTAATTAATATTTTAAATGCATATTTACATTACAAAAAAACACTTTATATTAACCCTTTAACTGTCACTCCCATTTCTGAACATAGATGTGAAAATGCAGTATTTTATTTTATTTTATTTTTTATAGTTCATTAACGAAAACATTTTATAATATGATTTTGGTGTACATTTCCCATGGTAATGCAATGTCTGATTTAAAAAAAAAAAAAAAAAGTTTTCAAAGGATGAATTTTGAGAATTTAAGTTTTCTACTGATATATAATTTCTTATGATTTCTAAAGTGGGATAGGAAAAAAGGCAACGAAGAAAGTCTTTTTGTGACAAAGATCAAAACTCCTGTTATGAATTGTTGATTTTTGAGGTGCACTCTTGTGAATAAATTAATCTATTACTTTCCTACAAAATTTGTAACACAAAAAAGAATTGTTAAATAACTGTAAAATATCTATTTAAGAGTCTTAGACCTCTTCCAACGATATATAGGTTGACATGATTAAATTAGGATTTATTTGTAAAATGGTGAAGTAAACTTAGGCGCACCACAGACAATTAAGGTGTCATTTGTCAACATTAGTTAATGCATTAACTAACAATGAAAAATAAATGTATTACACTATTCATTACCCTTTGTTAATGTTAGTTAATAAAATACAGTCGTTTGTAGTTTGTACATCACAACTTGTGATTTTAATAATGCATTAGTAAATGTTGAATAATAAATGGCGTAGAAGTATTGTTCATTCTTAGTTCACGTTAACTAATGTAGTTAACTAATTTTAACTAATGAAGCTTATTGTAAAGTGTTACCATTAAAATATATGCAAATCATATTTTATTATATATTTAATATTATAAATGCATATTAACTATACTTTACCATATAATCTTTTTTTTATTGAAAAATATGTCAATATATATTTTCTTTAAATATAAGTATTACTTATTATATACTACTGCCCAAGTTTTCATAGTTTCTGTGGTATATCACTCAGGTTTGAATGAAAATATTAAGAGCGTATGGCCATATCCAAGAACCATATGGAAGCACTTTGTATCCTTAGTTATGCCCTGTCGGGTTTAGTGTAAGTGGTGGCTACCATATGCACCGTGTCGTGATGTCGGGATTCCCATCAGCATGCTGTTTTATTCATTAATGCCGCCTCTATGTCAACAATATGGAAAACAGTAAGTGTTTATACCTTTTTGTGGACAAAAATCTATAGATACATTTCCAGATCAAGAATACAGTTTGATTGCAGCATTTCATTAACAAGAACACCGGAAGCATTATTTGAACTCGGTGACTGAAAAATCATAGAAAGCCAACCAGGATATGAAAGACTATCTTAAGCGGTAGACATGGATCCAGAGGAGCTAGATTTCAGCTCGAGCCCCGTAGACTTATTCCAACCAACATCAGATCCGTCCTACAGCCTGTGCTTCCTTCCAGGTGACTGGCAACCAAAGCTTCTCCCTTCACCTATAAGCTCCTGTAAGCCTGAGTGGGAAAGAGCTCTGGGCTGCAACAATGCTGCCTTTGTCTTGCACCAACACTCTACCTACCAGCCAACTCTTTGATTGCAAGCCAAGACAAACCACTGTGTTGGGTTACAGTTCTTGTAGCCAAACACCACGCTTATGTTTAATATACTACAGTCTTTCTGCATTTTGCTTCCTGTCAATCAGAGCGCTGGGTTTGGCCATTACTTCATTATGTAGAAAAAGAAAAAGAGCATGTTTATTATGATCGGAAAATTATCCAGACACATAACGGCCGATGGTGAGATAAGGCAGGTGTGCTTCCAGAAAAGGGAGCTTGCGGGAAGAGTTCTCCGCCTTTAGCGCCTCAGTCAGTGGTGAGGTTATGAATCCTTTAATCCCCTCATTTTCAAAGGTCACACACTGATTTCAAGGATCACATGAAAGAGAAAGAGATGCAACTGTGACACTAGCTGGGTTTCCATCCAAAGTTGCCAATTTAACTTGGAGTATCACATAAAACATTTGCAAGTCAGCTCCGTTTCCATCCAAAGTCAAAGAGAACAAAGTCACTTCCTGATAAACCGGCACTATATATCACTAATAAAATAGGAGAAGCCACTGAATATAATCATTTTTATATGTAATAAATTACTTGCGCCTCGGAGTGAGCAGACAAAACAGTAAATGCAGCCATTGCTCTTGGAGGTGGATGCCTGCTTTTTGGAAACGCAGTCGAGTAAGACAGTTCCTGGAGGTTCGGCATTTCAGAATGACCATAGCAACATTTCAGATGCTGTGGAACGAGATCCGTCCACTGGTTAATCAGGTTTTGCCTCGGCAAATGAGTTTCCATCTCCCATTATTTGCATTAGGGCTGCACGATTAATCGAAGTGAAATCGCAATCGGGATTAATCGAAAGCTGCGATTGTCATGCGTATCTTTTAGAAAAGCACTGTTCTGTGTTTAGTAAATCTTCATCCGAAGGCCAGAGGGCGCTCTCATTCTCACGCGGAAACTCAAAATACGCCAGAAGAAGGGAAATAGAAACGCATCTTTGCTATCGCTGCAGCTGAATAAACAAGATTTAACTGCTGTCACTGATTCAACCTGACTAATAAACCCACGACTACAACAATATATGGTTTATCTGACTTCTTCTCATTATAATTTTCCTTATAATGCAGTATATAATAATGCAATGCCTTTATCACTGCTTAGAATACTATTCTTGCTTTATTCTGTGTAAATAGCTATACTGTCTCACAGAAAGAGTGTTTATTTCAAACACTCGACTGATATAAATATATTATAAAGTGAGTTTGGAGTAAAAACGTTATTAAATGTGATATTTTCACATGATTTCAGGTGTAGCAACATGTCTAATCAGAGCCGTAGTTCACTGAGAAGCTACGCAAACAGCTGTCATTATCGCAAACTATTTCTTTCGATTTCATAATCGCCCGATTAAATCGTTTGCGATAATGAACGCGATTTGGCGTATCTTTTCATCACTTGTTTCTGATTCGATACTTCAAAACGCGCATAAAAACAGGATGATGGAAACATGAGGCTGACTTGAGAGAGGATTTGAAAAATGTGTTTTAAAGGTGAGACGATACAATCTTTGCTCAAGAAGGTTTGCGCCTACAGGGAATTTGACTTACCATAAGCCTCAAACACCATTGTTTCCCCCTTCTTATGTAAATCTGGTGTTTGCAAAAGACCACTGAAAAAGAGGCGAATCCCAACATAACACTCGTAGTCGGGAATTGTCTTTTTTTTTTTTTTTCTAAATAAGACCCTTCTTCCTCGGCTGGGATCATTTAGAGCCATTTGAAGCTGCATTTGAACTGCATTTTGGAAGTTCAAACTCGCAGGCACCATAGAAGTCCACTATATGGAGAGAAATCCTGATATTTTTCCTCAAAAAACATAATTTTTAAGACTGAAGAAAGAAAGACATGAACATCTTGGATGACAAGGGGGTGAGTAAATTATCTGTACATTTTTAGTATATAATAGTATATTTTTTACACCATATTGGTTGGCGTCTAATATCACATTTTTTATTTTCATTTATTATTATTATTATTATTATATTTTAAATGTCTTTTGTTTTTGTTATTATTATTGTTAGATATGCTTTATGAAATTGTACATTACCGTTCAATTGTTTTTAATGGTGATTTTTTTTTTCAAATATACAAAAGCAATTACTGTGAACAAATATTGTGAAATATTAAAAAAAAACACATTTTATTCCTGTTTATTTTCCACATTATTACTCCAGGTTTCAGTGTCACGTGATCCTTCAGAAATCAATCTAATATGCTTATTTGATGAAACACCATGATTGTGGCCAGTTTAGAAAAGGCAAAAAATGTACCTCAGCCAGTTTTACAGTTAGGGTATGTCGAAAAACATTGTTTTCTTCCCCAACTTCGAATCTGTCCTACATCGCTGCAGAAGTACTAACCCAGCGTTTACAAAGTGAACATACAAAGAATATCAAATGCCCTTTACAAAAAAAAAAAAAAAAAGCTAAAACAGCATTGTAGGACAATTTTGATGTTGAAGACGAAACTAATTGGGAGTTTTTCGACATACCCTAACTGTACTGACCCGGATTACACAGACTGTGCATCACAGAAACGAGATGAGCATTTGAGGTTAAAAAGTATATAAATTGTCAATTTTTAAAAATAATCTTGCGTTTCGCTAGGTAAGACCCTTCTTCCTCGGCTGGGATCATTTAGAGCGCTTTGAAGCTGGATTTAAACTGCATTTTGGAAGTTCAAACTTGGGGGCACAATAGAAGTCCATTATATAGAAAGAAATCCTGAAATGTTGTCCTCAAAAAACATAATTTCTTTACGATTGAAGAAAGAAAGACATGAACATCTTGGATGACAAGGGGGTGAGTACATTATCTGTAAATTTTTGTTCTGAAAGTGAACTAATCCTTTAAATCTGACCCTTGAGTAAATTAAAGAGCTTATTCCTTTAAGTGGTACTATAAAATGCTTTTTTTTTTTCAGGGATTCAATCTCATTGGTTTCAAAAGGATACGAAGCATCTTCGGGCACAGAGCAAAGCCAACGGCAGCTCTCTATAAAAAGGCCACAATGCCCGAGACATCCAAAAAAAAAAAAAAAATTCCAGAAGCATGTTTACAATTAATTTCTCTAATGTAAGACAGAAAATGATACGGTCTTATGTCTCAGGAGGAGTAGTGTTGGGGTTGCCAGGTTGGCAGGAGGGAGCTGTTTTCCCCTGCCGTGGCAGAGTAATTTGATTTGTGAGCCAGATATGTGCTTCACCTTGAGGGACCTGACTGTGTCCAGTGAAGCGGCTCCAGTGAGGATGAGGAGCAACTGTGCCACAGTTCTGGTTGACTGCAGGTGTCACTGGTCTTTAGCAACATCAGGAATCAGAGGTCTGGTCAACCAGACAACCTGCTGAGATCACAGTGAGCTGAACGCTCAAGAAACTCAACCGCATTCAAGTGTTATTGTGAGCTTTATGCATTTCCACCTTGCATTCCTCTTGGTATTTAAGCCGTGATTTACCATTTAAAAAATACATTTGTAGTTATCAGTACTAGTAACAGCCATTTACACAAGATGCATATTTGAATGAATTCCCTTTAAGACACTAAAGTAAATTCTGTTCTATTTATGAACAAATGACAACTAATTATGAGAGAATGCTACACAACTACAATAGTTCTCATATTTTCAAAGAAATAATATTTATTGATCATCAGTCATTGTTATTTGTGTGTTGAGGCATATCCCACTGAATATGTTTGCTGTAATATATTTGTCTCCCAGGGTAATATGTTTTCCTTTAGTTTTAAGAGGCAAATAAAGCATAAAAGTTAAAGAACAATGTCTGTAGCTTGTTGCGTTTCTATATGGAAAAGAATTTTTAACTGCCTTGACAATATTTCTAAAATTCAATAGACTGTATGTTACTCATTAGGAAAAACAGTTTAAGTTTGTTTAACTTTTTTTTTTTACAGCATTGATCATGTCTTTTTTTTATTCAGTGTCTCTCGCTTGGCGTTAAAACGATGCGTCAACTTTTAGAAAAAAAAAATCTATAATAACCATAATTCATAAAAATGCTTCATCCAGGGCAAAAATTCCATTTCCTGTTGTCTCTCACAACAAAATCCACCAAACATATTTGTTTAGTACTGTTTTGGACTGTTTTCACTTGTAAATAGTGCTTGATCTGTGCATATTTCTCTCCTGATTCAAATGAGATTACTTTTTCATTGGAGGAAGCAAAATTATGGATTATGGACTTTCAGCAACCATTTGAAGTAACACCTTAATGATGAATTAGTTTCTTACAAACGTCATCTTTTGACTTCACAAGATGTTAATTGATGGACTTGAGTCATGCGGATTACTTATGGATTATTAAGATTTAATCAGTTCATTATAAAGTCTATTTGGTAAAAAATGCTTAAAACTCTTTTCACTTTTTTTCACAACTAAAATTCAGGTTGCAAAACACAATGCTGACTGGAGAAAGATTATTTCAAAGCATGGATTGATAATGAGTGTTTCAAAGAATTGTGCTGAACAGTAACCTTATAAAACATTGAACATTTCAATTAATTAAACAAACCAAAATATCAAAACGTGTTAGCTTACTTAAAGCTGTCATATTAACCTGGAATAGGAAAAAATTATATTTAAAAAATAATATTTAAAAAGCAAGGGTACAAGGCTGCAGTCCAGTTCAGGAGAACACAAAGAACACATAAAACATTTTGTGACACTGATGCCAAAAGAAACTCATCCCCATCCCTGGAGAGAAAGTGCGTCTGAACTTAATAGAGCAACAGTGCCTTCTGCTGGACACCACTTTAACTGCACTATTGACATTAGGTAAAGCAGGGGTGAACCAATATCCTTCAAAGTTCAGCTACAACTGGCTCCAACACACCTGCCTGAAAGTATCTAGCACTCTGAAACAATTAGCTGGGTGAAGTGTCTTGGAGCTAAACTGTACAGGAGCGAAATTGGGCATCCCTGATGTACAGAGTTGTTTCAAACAAAAAAAACAGAAAACTTGTGCTAGTAAACACAGGACCAGTTCAGGCTCACAATAGAGACGTTTGGCAGAGCATTATACTTAATTCTATACCTTGTTGGTTGCTTGGTTTATATATCCATCTCAACTTTTCATTGGTATAAAATCCTGCCTTACATTAATGCATTGAAATATGATTTAATAGGTCATTCATGTAAACCCACAAACCCACTAATGATTCTAGTGATGTAAATTTTATTTTATGACATTATCAATAGTAAATCAGCAGCAATATGGCTTACCTGCGGGATGTCTTCTTCACCATCTCTGGATCGGTCTTCTTCTCATCCGTCTTGTCTTTCTTCAGTTTCTGTGAGATGTTATCTCGGATCCTCTCTCTCTCTGATTCACGATCGCTGTCGTCCTCTGCATCATCAGCTGCATCCTACAGCAGATAACAGACACAGACTTGCTTCACACTATTATATTATCAGAAATCACTGAACTGAACACAAATCAAAAAGAACATACCTCAGAATCATCTCCGGTAGTTTGGTTCCTTCACATTCAAAAAACAAAAATGGAGTTTTAATTAATATTAAAGTGTTTTTACATTGATTTGTGGATTTGTAATTGTGAAGACTGAGGTATTTCTCTGGACCTGTCAACAACTGGAACAGAGCTTAACTTGGGATCATCCTTCAACAGGTCATGACTGCTTTTGCTTTTTCCTTTCATGGTCTGCAAGAATGGATGAATGAATGAATTAATTAATTAATAATCACGTCCATTGAGGAATCATCTCTTTGGACAGAAAGTTACCTGGCTGACTTGATTGACCAGCTCTTCATCTTCCTCGGCCTCCTCTCCAAACGACAACAAGCTGAAATTCCTATAGTAAAGCTCTCCTGGTTAAAATTGCATTATGAAAACATTTCTGTACAGCAAAACACAAATTTAAATTATTAAAAATCTAATAATTTCCACAATCCAATCAATACAAATGTATAAAACCAAATATTACCAATAAATGTAATTACATATTGCAACTCGAGAATACATCAGTGGTTCTCAACCAGGGGCCCTCGGGATAATTTAAAAGTTTCAATGTCAAAAAATATCAAAATAACCTAACTCTAAATTAAAACCAATTTCGAGATTGATACATCATTTTCATGATACATCATGGTTCGTTGTGATAGGACAATATTTGGCCGAGATACAACTATTTGAAAATCTGGAATCTGAGGGTGGAAAAAATTTTTTTTTTCAGAAAAATCACCTTTAAAGCTGTCCAAATTAAGTTCTTAGCTATGGTTATTACTAATCAAAAATTAAGTTTTTATATATTTATGGTAGGAAATTTACAAAATATCTTCATGGAACATGATCTTAATATCCTAATAATTTTTGGCATAAAAGAAAAATCAATAATTTTGACTATAATAACAATAATTTTGATGTATTTTTAGCTATTGCCACAAATATACCCCAGCGACTTAAAACTGGTTTTGTGGTCCAGGGTCACAAATGCTTTAAAAAAAAAAAAAAAAGAAGCATAAAACTAAGATTGGTAATCAGTTTTTAAAAAAGAAAAACTATTTAAACTATTAAAACATATTTTATTAACTGAAATATCAACTTAAATGATCAACTTAAACTTCAAAATAAAATTAGAAATGATGCCTTTGCAAATAACTGATGTAAAATAAGTTGAAGTATTAAAATTACTAAAACTTTTTAAAGCTTAAAAAAAAAAACATGACAAAAAATGACTAAAACTTAAAATGAAAATACTAATGTAAAAGCTCATTTATAATTTTAATACATATTACAATAGACTAATAATAATAATAATAATAATTCAGCAAAACTGAATGCAATATTGATTTTTAATTGATTTTTTCCTGTTCAATAACTTATTTTTAATGAAGAACATACATTTCTTGAAATGCCTGAAATCAAATTAATTGAGGAAAAATTCACATGAATATTCGAAGTCTCCGTTTAAAAAAAAAAACAGTGAAGACAAGCTGTTTTTGTCATAATTACAACAGAAATACCAAAAATGATTTACCAAAAGCTTATGTGGCCTACAAATATTGTGTTGGACAACAGGGAGAATTCACGTCAAAAAGCTTAAGAACCACTGGAAAACATGACTACATTAAATGCACTGTGATTGCTTGCATCATGTTGTCTTTAAAGCTGGTATCCAAATAAATGTAAAAAAAAAAATTATTAAATAAAAATTTAAAAATGCATGTGCCATACTTTGTTGCTTTGGACTGTGATTTCTTCCCTTCTTCTTTGTTTTTGTCTTTTTTAACTTTAAGTTCACGTGGAATGATGTCATCAAAGGGAGAATGTAGGACCTGCACAAAACCAACAACTCCATATGAAAACAAAGGTCAATAAAATTAAAACATTAAAGCCAAAGCGCAGCATGAGTGGACAGAACAAACCTCTGTAGATCGAATTTTGTGTGGGTTAAGCGGCCGTTCATCATTGTCACACGCCACCTCTGCTAATCTGAGCAAGTTATACACGGTATCTCCTGTGACCTGCAGCCAAAAGCACAAGACACAAATTGCGGAAATGAATAAAATAAACACACAGTAATATTGTGAAATGTTATTACATTCTAAAACAATGGTTTTAAATTTGAATATATTTAAAATGTAATTTATTTCTGTGATGCAAAGCATTTTCAGCATCATTACTTCAGTCTTCAGGGTCACTTGAAAAATCATTAATTTCAGAAATCATTATAATATGCTGAATTGCTGCTCAAGAAACAATTATTGTTTAATAATACTAATAATAATAAATACAGCTGCAAGCAGCAATTACGAGGACAAGCACTAGGCAAACGAAGCTACAGACCAACTGCAGCAATGAGTAATAAAAGACATTTTAAGGTGATTTTAGTCAAAATGGGTGAAAAATCATGAAAACAACCATTTGAATATTTAATCGGTTATCACTTCTGACCACAAGTTGTCACTGTGTCAAAACATTTTGAGCACTTACCAGTGCTTTGGTAACAATGTAGCATTTTATATCATAATACTCTATTGCAGTCAATGTCAATTTCATTTTTTGTTCAATCATAGCACCAACACGAGGCAAAATCCCATCAAATTCTTTATGCGTCCTATAAGTGTGCCCATACATATGAGTATCAAATTTGGTGAAAATATCTCATTTTGTTTTGAAATTATAGACATTTTTATATATGAGAAGAGAAAAAAAATGACTTTGTTTGCATTTTTGTTTTGTATTTTGCCACTTACTATTAAAATTTTTGCAAATGGGCATAAGTGTACAGCCAGCACATTATGATCACAAATTTCCTACAGTGGTTTCGTGTCAATAAGAGTAACATTTTTAAGATATCGGCAAATGTTTTTTAAGTGCTAAAATGTAATCTTGCACAAACCATAAGGCAAAACCTTGCATGTTTGGTATCGCTGGACTCGGCAAGGATTCAGGAGTCTAAAAAGGCGACTCCTGTGAAAATAAGTTGACCACACCCAAAGTTATAAGCGTGCAAATATTAGATTTTTGGCTTGGAACTTCTCACACTCCTTCAGGGCATCATGCTGATGACCCATACCAAGTTTTGTAACGATACGTTAAAAATAAAATATAGCATTTTACTACAAAATTCAAAATGGTCGATGCTCAAAATGTCTGACATGGGATAATTCGGGTATCAATGGGTATCATTCGACTCGGCGTGATGCACCATTTCTGAAGAGACCAGTTTTGTGATTTTTGGCCAAACTATTTGCCCATTTTTCGTATCTCCTGACCACTAGGTGGCACTGTGCCGAAACACTGCAGGTAGCCTCAGGTCATGCTTGTTATAACACACACCAAGGCCGTTTCTCAATATGCGTACTTGTCTGGACTTGTGTTCTTGTGGACTTGTGAAACGTCATCTGTCGTCGCCCAAGTACTGTTCCAATTCAAAGTTCACATCTAGCCAAGTACAGTTCAAATCCCCGGATGCGTTCTTGCTCCGCCCCTTTTACCAAGGATGCATCGAGAGGTGACTTTTGCGGACTTGAGGCAGTCAGGTATCCCAGAATGCATTTCGTACCAACCAGCGAGCGTTAATGGCGGATGAGAAAACCAACGTCATTTTCAAAATTTTGCTGTTATTTTGTCATGGAATGTATTTTTAAGCATATTTCAGGCGAGAATGTAGTTGTTTAACACTCAAATCCACGGTTTATTGATAAAGACAGCGCCTATTTGAAAATTTGCTTCGCCGATTTCGGAGACGTGAGTTCCAGACGATCAGCGGGTGCTCAGTGCTCCTGTATCCCACAGAGAGCGTCTCAACTCGGCTAGTCCTTCTGACATTTGCCGCTGGTTCTGATATCTCTGTAGTAGATAAACATGAGGTATAATTCGTTTTGGGCAAATCTAGGTAATTTTTTGGTATTATGAATATATTATTTGTTCTAGGTCTTATCATTTTGGCTGACGACAATGTTATGTTTCTTAAATTTCTTATTTATCAATCGTAAAACAGCGCTGACTTTGTAGCATGCATTTGACTTAATTGTTTGCTTTTATCCTTATTTCCTATTACATACGGATCTTATACTTTATAATCGCTATTACTGTTCATTAAAACTGTCATTTAACAAAAAGGCAGAGTTGTGTTTGTCATATTTTTTAAATGAAAACGAAAAGAGGGTTGTGGTTTATATTTTGAAGAAAACGAAAAGAGGCAGTGGTGTTTGATATAATTTCTTTCTGTTGTATTGCGTGTACGTGTTGCATGAACCATATTTTTGTGGCTATTAATATGTTTAAATGTTAACCAAAATAGGCCGTGGTGGTTTATATCATTTCGTCTTATTGTAATGATAGACGGAGTAGAAAAGGCGAGCTGACTGACGTTATCAAGTACACAGCTGTATCATGTGCAGAATTACCAGACTTGTGTCCTCCCGTCCTTGGGAGTTCGCACTCCCAAGTCGAACTTGTGAAGTCCGAACTACCAAGAACGCAAGTCCAGACTTTGTGTACTTGGTATTGAGAAACGGCCCAAGTTTGGTATCAATTGACCATATGCACAGATTACTTCCTTGTTTAGATAAGCCAGCTCAGTCATTTCCGGTCAGCTGTACTAAGCTGTAATAGGACTGTCCTTTGCTCTCTATGTTTTCTCTACATAATCCATTCACAATAAAAAGAAAAGTTTTTTTTTTTGTCTAAGAGGACCAAACGTCCATGTATACCATTTCAAGAATGACAAACATAGTTTTAAAAAATTACATGATTAAATCCGCTAAATATGCGTGAGCCGTTGCTGTGATTGACAGTAATAACGGAGCAAAACATCTAACAAGCCGATGCATGTGCATTCAATGATTCAGACTAAATTCAGAGTAACAAAACTACAGCAGTAACAAGTTTGTGTTGGTTGAATATAGGCTATTTAATAGCTTACAATTCAAGAGAAAACGATGTAAATAAAAGATGTAGCCTAGTTAATAAAATTATCTAAAATATTTAAAATTCATATTGATTCATATTGAATGCATTATTTATTTATTATATGATTAATATTTAAGTTTTTCAATTTGTAGTGTGGTAAAAGTACAAACATTTGTTAAACCAATAATGAATTGAAAAGCAAGAATGAGTTTAAATGGCAGCTGCAGCCAATAACTAATCCTCTGCTGCCATCTTTTGGTTATAAGGGTAATTTCATATCAATCTTAAAAATTCGTTGTTTTCCGTTAAAATACCTTTTTTCCATGTCGTGTTTATGAATGAAAAGTGAATCTTTGAAATGAATTTTATTGCACAGCGCACAGCTGTAGAGTTGAAAATTAATAAAAGCTTTAAAATAATGTAATATTTGTGTTCATGACTATGAAGGCAAGTTATTGATGATCAAGAATACTATTAAGATGTCATTAAAAAGAAGCATAATGTAAGCCTAAACACGTTATGATAGTGTTTAGCTGTCAGCATTTAAATGTACAACTATTACTCTCCTGGGATTACCAGGTTCGCATTTAAATTATATGTTGTTAAATAATATGAAACTGAATGCTCATGCCCCTATCATTATCTACGATGTTGCAATTATTATTTTTCTCAGTTTCTGATAAAAACGAGGCAGGAGAGTAGTCTCAATAGTCTCCATCTATATATAGCACATATAAAATGAGTCTGACCGGAAGTTTACGAGCTGGCTTATCATTATGCGGAAGTTCTAAAAAACGCTCCGTGCATAAGGTCAATACACCAAACCTTTGCAGAGATATAACCTCACATCCACTTTTGCGTGTTTTTTCGTAGAATTCGTTTGCACGTTATTCGAGAATGGTTTGACTAATCAACTTGAATTCCATAACTTTTTGCCAGCATGGTCTGAAAATGATCTGAGCCAACCATTGAGTTCGAAAAAGTAGGTTTTTCAAATAATTAAAATGGAACAAAAAACCTAAACTGAATTTTTGTTTTCATTCGATTTGACATGAGCCAAAGATTCAGAGGAAAAAATAATTTTGCTTCTGTTGCCTTATGGTTCAAAAGTTATTAGCATAAACATCAGTGAAATTTGGACAGGTGGGGCCGCTAGAGAGTGAGAGTTAGAGACTCCAAATTTGCTTTAGTTCATGTTGAGACTGTCCTCTATCAGTGTGCCAAATTACACAACTTTCCCGCAAGCGGTTCTATGGGCTGCCCTTGACTCAAGAGCGGAAGAAGAAGAAGAAGAACGCCAACAGTTTCAATACGTGCCTTAGCACCTTTGGTGCTTGGCCCCTAATAATTTCAGTGTTGAAAACAGTTGTGCTGCTTAATATTTTCTGGAAACTGTGATACTTTTTTTTCAGAATTCTTTGATGAACAGAATAGCATTTTCTTGAAATAGAAATCTTTTGCAACACTATAAATCTATTTACTATTACTCCTGATCAAGATCAATTTAATGCATCCTTGCTAAAAAAAAAAAAAAAAAAAACAAACAAAAAATCCTAAAACATTTTTTGGGAAACAATCACCTTAAATAGCTCATAAAATCTTGTATAGAGTACGAAGCATCACCTTTCCAAAAATGGTGTGTTTGTTGTTGAGTTCATCAGCCCGTCCAAGAGTAAAGAAGAACTGGCTCCCATTATCATGAGGTCCTGCATTTGCCATAGCAACTAAACCTCTCCGATTGAAGCGCAATCTGGAGTGAAATTCATCCTGTATTGGAAAAATAAAAAATAATAAATTAATGTAAATTAATAAAACAGCAACGTTTACAATAATGCTTTCCTGCACATTCTTATACAAACATATCCCAAATATGCATTTACTTAATCTTGTAAATATCCAATTCTTCACACAAGTCAAGACCAACCTTGAAAGGGCGACCGTAGATGGACTCCCCACCCGTCCCAGAGCCTGTCGGATCACCTCCTTGAACAATGAAATCTGGCACCACACGATGAAAGATTGTGCCATCATAGTAACCTGCAAAACAGAGGCAAATGTTTATGATGAAGTATCCAGGTATTTAATTTGAAAACATGACATCATGACCAGCTCCTTGTCTTGTTTGCATTTGATATCTGCATATCTAACTGTATGACGCCACCTACCCTCCATACAGAGCTGAGTGAAGTTTCGACATGCCTTGGGAGTTTCCTTAGACCAGAGCTCTATATCAATATCACCTGCAGTGGTCTTCAGCAAGACCTAGAAGAAAATACATACAGATGCAACAGTTTTGGTGCTTTTTAAATAACATTTGAAAAAACACTGGAAATAAGGAAACATACATAGCAAAAACAGCTAAAATGCCTTCTGTCGTCTGATAGTTTACACTTCTTTAGCAAGTGAAAAGCTCAAGTATAACTGAAGGCATTTAGTATACTTGTAAAACATCTACCTTCAGGTTGTAGTCTGAAAGATTTGAAATCTTTATTGATTTTTTTATAAAGTAAACATCAGTCTAACAATATTAAAGTTACTCTTAAGCAACTCAATTATCCATACACATTTTTTTCCAATCATGCTAAAACGTTATTATCAAATGATCATCAGGCTTTTGAGAAATGTTTATTTATTTGTATGATGTATATGTATTTTAAGTAAGTAGCTCGCTATACTGTTATAAAGATCTCACTGATTTATATTACAAAATAATTTCATCTTTTTGGCCTTTTTCCTCTTCAAGTATTAACTCCATACTCTCTCTCTCTCTCTCTCTCTATATATATATATATATATCACATTACATGAGCCATAAAAGCCTGATGTATCAAATACGATACTCAACAAGAAAACACACATGCAAACTGTTCCATTTTTAAAAATCTGACTATTATTATTTCATGTTAGGCTTTAGTGTTAAATAATACAAAAGGTAAATAAACAAATGTAATAACAGTACTAAATTGTTTTAATAAAATACAAACGATGTTGCAGGACAACATAAGTATTATATATCAGATTATAAACATTACATTTTATTATTTTCCATAAATATGAGTTTGAGATGTTGTTGAAACTCACCTTCCCATTAGTGGGTGGCTCTTGAATATATATGTTGCTCATCTTTAACGCGTATTATTTGGGTAGCTTGTGTAAGCTTTTTAATAGCGAAAGTACAAAATATACGCAGATATTACAAGCACATCCAACAAATATGAAGTATTTTCCTGTGATGTTCACAAACGAAATCATGTCATGCCGCCAGACAGTATCATTTACTCGCTTCTGCAGCGTTTGTTCAGCCTTATCGCCCCCTACCGTAACGGAGTATTGACAGAATGAGTAGAACAAACAATCATTTGTCCTGTCAAAGACTATTACCAGAATATGTAGAATTCAAATGAAGGATAGTAAACGCTGTCCTGTCTTCAGTGTGTAATTGTAAATATCTAAAAGCTGAATATACATGTGTAAATACAGCTTCTGAAGAGGTCGTCGATTGAGTTGTCAGGTGGTAGATGTTACTTTTCTCTGCGCTGCTGAAGATAGGCCAATCACAGCTGGTTATGGTTACAGGATTTTCTTCATGAGTTTATTTTAAAAAATATATCAGGTATAAAGCGCCGTTAAAACTCGTCCTTATTAAAACATTGTGCTCTTTAGTTGTTATCTAAAGTTCTATCCCTCTGCTGGGGGAAATCGTTACAGGTCTGTAAGTTAAGTGGAACCCCAGTGTGGCGTACTCGACGTTTCCAACCGGAGTCTTTTAGCAAACGGATCGATTTCACGTTTTGAAAAGCGGCGGAGCAAAAACAATCGAGTTGTTTTGTTCTGCTCATTTATAAATTAGGTCAATCAACAGCGCAGTATATCATGGCTGCCCCAGGTATGCGTTTGCAGAGATTAATGGTTTGTCCATTAATTTAGCTGATTGTTGTTGTTGTGCTACTTCTGGAATGTTCTAGAAAGTAACGCTATCCCTCACTTAATTAGTATCTTCACTTGTCAACAACATAGTTGAAGTTTCACACCAGACACAACCTTGTATTTCAAACTTAATATTTTACACGTAGTTGGGGATAACGATTTGTACGATATTATTTCAGCACAATGTTTGGTATAATGCACGCTTCTTGATGTTTTATGAATGGTGAGATAACCTTCTGAAATCTAGATTTACATTAGATATCCTACGAAAACACGTTTTTGTCCAGCTAGTTGTAGTATGCGGTCATGAAATCACGTCGTAAGGCAATATTCATTGTGTTTTTGCTAACAGGTCCAAACAAGGACAACATCAGAGCAGGCTGCAAACGATGTGGATATCGTGAGTAGTACAACAGATTTTGTCTGTTTGTCTCTTGACTTCTGTATCTGTATTTTATCTATCTATCTATCTGTCTGCCTATCCATCTATCATCTCTCTGTCTGTCTATCTACCTTTTATTCTAAATGTATGTTTATCATTGATATTGATCTCTCTCTTTTTTTAATCCATTGTTTTCTTCAGCTGGTCATTTGACTTTTGAATGTCGTAATTTTGTCCGTGTGGATCCGAGGAAGGACATAGTTTTAGACGTGAGCAGCACCAGCAGTGAGGAGAGTGAAGAAGAGGAGCAGGAAGCTGTCAGTAAAGAGAAGATCTTTGGCAGCAGTAATTCAAAAGGTCATTTCATTGTTTCAGACTTGATGCTTTATGTTTCCACTTCTGTCTCAGGCCTTCCTGCTTTTTGTGCATGCATGTATTATAAACATTTCACTGACACATTCAAGTGAATAGCGAGAATATTGTTGATAATGTAATTTGTCATTGAATCATTTTGATATTAACAACATGCTTCGTACGCAGGTTCTCACGAAGATTCCAGAAAGGAAAAACATAAAAAGAAAAGCAAAGACCGAAAGGCCAAAAAGAGGTACACATTGGATAAATCATAGCACTTTTTAACTTGATTGACATAACATACGTGTTCAAAAAAAGCAATTATTATAAAAACATGATTTAAATGTTCCTTTTAAAAATGATATATCAATTGACATATAAGTTATTTTTTGATAATTATGGGCATAAATGAATGAATGAATAAAATAAATAAATATACACTACCAATCAAAAGTTTTTGAACAGTAAGATTTTTTACATTTTTAACACTCTTCTGCTCACCAAGCCTGCATTTATTTGATTCAAAAACATTTTTAAATAATTTTATAATAACTGTTTTCTATTTTAAAATGTAATTTGTTTCTGTGAAAAAAAAAAAGCTGAATTTTTTTCTGCATTGTTACTCTAGTCTTCAGTGTTACATGATCCTTCAGAAGCCATAATAATATGATGCTTAAAATTGATCAAATGATGAAGACATTAATAATGTTACAAAAGATTTCTATTTTAGATAAATGTTGTTCTTCTGAACTTCCTATTCATCAAAGAAACCTGGAGAAAAAAACTCAGCAACTTTTCAGCATAATAATAATAAATGTTTTTTTTGAGCAGCAAATCTAAATATTAGAATGACATCTGAAGGATCGTGACTGCGGTAATGATGCTAAAAATTCAGCTTCAATCATAAAAATAAATTACATTTAAAAAATATAATAAAATAGAAAATAGTTAAGTTATATAGTAAAAAATATTTCATAATCTGACACTTTATTTTTTTTTTTGCTGTACTTTAGATAAAATAAATGCAGGCTTGGTGAGCAGAAGAGACTTCCTAAAAAAAAATAATAATAATTCTTACTGTTCAAAAACTTTAGAATAGTGATATGAGATTTTTGTACATTTTAAATGCCATTACTGACCTCTTTAATAATATTTGTATGATTTCATATCCTCAGGTCTTATTCATCAAGTGATGATGAAGAAGAAGTAAGCAAGAAAAAGAAAAAGCACAAGAGTCACAAGAAGAAAGGAAAGAAGGAGAAAAGGGAAAAAGAGAAGAAACACAAGAAAAAACATAAAAAGAAAGACACAGAGTCTTCCTCATCTGACAGCTCTACTGAATCATCAGACACAGACTGAAGCTTTGACAGGACCACAGAATCACAGCAAAGTGGAAAAACAAGCTGAAAAATAGCTAGAGCCATTTGTAGATAATTCTGTCTCAGACACCTTTATACTTTAAAAATGTTTTTCTTTTATATTTACCATGAGAGTTGGAATGGTCTTTTTGTCATGTTTCTAATGAAACTGTATTTTGTATATAAATGAAATCAAAACAAACCAAAATCCTTTTGGGTGGATACTGTTAAAATTTTTTATTGTTTTACAATAAAGGGTCATGGGCAATTGTTTGTACCATTTAACTATTAATCCAAGCCAGAAAATAATGTGAGTGAAGACCCGGCAGCTTTGTTTACAGAATAGCAATCATTAAAAAACGTTAGATTGCAAAATGGCATGAAGACAATGAATCATAAAATGTAATCACACATTTTCCTCTGGTTATCTTACATTGTGTAGTTAAGTCTTTCTTCTCATATCTAAAAGTGATGTCTCAAACAGCAGATGAGTAGAGAGGTTTAAGTAGTTCTGAATTGCTCACATTCATATTTCCTTTAAGTTGAAATGCTTTATTATCCTTTTGACTGAGGGTGGAACGGATGTGATTGCCCAAGATCTGAGTCCAGCCACTTAGACTTTGTCAGGGAGAGGGAAAAAAATGACCCATGTACACAGATGACAAAGTTCTTTCCATACTGACTCATTTAGTTTGCTGATTTTCTAGTGGATTAGGGAAAATTTGTTGCCACACATGGATTTCTGATTAAAAAAATGCAATTAACACAAAAAGTGACTTTGATAAAATATATATATATGTATATGTATATATATATGTGTGTGTGTGTGTGTGTGTGTGTGTGTTTTTCATTATACTTTTATAGTGCAATAATTTCACATTCATGCTTAAAATTAATGTGGAAACAACATAAAGAATGTATATTTTTAATATTTGTTCAATGCCATCTTTTTTTTTATGACTGAAGGCAAGTATTACTGATTCCAACTGATGTCTCTATGAAATTATTTCCTAATGTTTAACCACTGAATATAACCATTAAACATTACAGTATAATTGAGAACTATCACTTTAACGTTTATTAGAATTTAAAAAAGTAGCTTCTAATTTGTGAATTTGAAAGAATTTTCACATAAACCCATTATAATAAATATGCAGTAATGCAATAAGCATGCTGTCTAATCAGCATCTTGATATGCCACACCTGTGCGGTGGATGGATTATCTCGGCAAAGGAGAAGTGCTCACTAACACTGATTTAGACAGATTTGTGAACAATATTTGAGAGAAATAGGCCTTATAGAAAAAGTCTTAGATCTTTGAGTTAAGCTCATGAAAAATGGGGGCAAAAGCAAAAGTGTTGCATTTCTAATTTTGTTCAGTATATATATATATATATAATTTAATTTCTGTCCCCCTCACTTCTGAAATTATATGCCCCTGACTGATTCCAACTGATGTCTCTATGAATTTTTTCTTAATATTTCACCACGGAATATAACCATTGAACATTACAGTATAATTGAGAGCTATCACTTTAACATTTATTATAGTTTAAAAAATAACTTCTAATTTAAGCGAACTTATAAATCCATTATAATAAATGCATAGACTGTAAAAAAACATGGACGTAGTGTCAGTGATGTCACCCGTAGGTTTCTGAAGAGCGTTTTTGAAGCAAAATTTGGGCGGGGCCTGTCGTCGCCATTTTGGAAGCGTGTCACCGCCATCACTCCAGGAAAATAGAAAATGGACAAAGAGGCAGGACGTGGGTGGAGCTAAGATGTCTGGTTTTTAAATTTATTAAAATAATCCTGATAAAGTAACACCCTAAGAAAAAACACCTGTCACTTAAGTGGCCACGCCCTTAATTATGCAGAATTTTAATGCTTAATATAATTTAAACGGGTGAGTTAGAAAAAATTCCCCCTCAGAGTTGTCATGAAGGGCATAACTAACTAAAAACCAAAACCACTTTTTGTACCAGGCTGTAAACACGTTTTTATCTGTTACAAGATTGAACATTTTAACACGAGAGTCTATGGGGATTTGCTCCCTTTTGGAGCCAGCCTCAAGCGGCCAGCCGATGAACTGCAGCTTCAGTCACTTCCGTATTGTTTCAAGAGCGAGAGCGGGAGGTTGAATAAATGTCATATAGGCTAGCTACCTGTGACCTTCAGCAAGAAAATATAGCCTAAAGTTATCAAACACTAAATATATAAAATTTTACAGAAGTTGTTAATTTCCTTATTTTAATTTTGTTCTTTGATTAGACATCGCAGCTGCAGGTTATTAGGATATTTTGGCTGCTGTTACTTTAAAAGCTGCCGCTTCCGCTGCTGAAGCTGATGCAGATCTGACACTGCTTTAAATGAGACTCATAACAAATACTTGCACAGAATTTTGAGGCAGCTTTAAACGCTTTTCTTCGTAAATGTATGTCTTAACTGACAACATAACTAAAACACTGCATACTCGTAGTTTAATTTTTGTTTGAATATGATACAGCGTTTTAATGTAGTCCTACAGGGCGCGCCGGCACATTTGTGCGTACACTTGAAGAGCGTGTGCGCTACGATCACAGTATAATGGCTGACAGGACAGGTAAATTAGTTTTTACCCACATATAGCCTGACAACATCTCATCTGACCGCAGTTCACTGATGTTCTACTGATGCTCCTTGTCACCTCGTACCGTTTCTGCACTCGTTTGATTTGATGCTGAAGTAATGTTGGAGCGAGCGTCTGAAAAGTCTCCCATTTTATGTGCTCGTAAAGACATCACATCTGAACACATCTAAAATATCACATTTCTTTAGCAGTTGTGAGTGGGGTGATCAAACCTACCCCCACCCTGCGTTAAATGTTTTTAACGCATTAATATGAAAAAATTAATCGCCTGCGTTAATGCGCTAATTTTGACACGACTAATATATACTACCAGTCAAAAGTTTGGACACACCCTCTCATTTAATTTTTTTAAAGAAGTTTCTTATGCTTATCAAGGCTGTTTTCACTTGACCAAAAATACAGAAAAAATGTAATATTGTGAAATATTATTATGATGTAAATCAATGTTTTTCTATATTAATATACTTTAATAAAAATTTATAAAAATGTAATTTATATCTGTAATTTAAGTTGAATTTCCAGAATCATTATTCCAGTGTTCAGTGTCACATGATCCTTCAAAAATCGTTCTAACATGCTGATTTATTATCAGTGCTGGAAACAGTTGCACTGCTTAATATATATATATATATATATATATACAGTGCACAGCATAAATGAGTACACCCCCTCTGAAATTTAACAAATTCAGCAATTACTCTTTACTTAGAAGACATGTTAGGGTTCTTTGGAGATACAAAGTTCCAGCAAGCCTGCTTGATCAATGTAAATGTAAAAATTATTCCGTAAAATAAGATTTTCTTATCAAAGTGATAAAATGTTGTGTTGCAAAATTGAGTACACCCTTCTGAAAGTTACTAAATAAAACTTAAAAAAACAAAACAAACAAAAAAAAAGCGTAGGTTTAAGGCTTTTTGATCACCATATTGAACCGAACAGGTAATTTCCTGAAAGTTAAAAGTGTTTTATAGCCTACCGAATCATACTCAGTCTTAATGCTGTCAGCATTGGAACCACTTGAGAGAGAACTGCCAGATGATTTATTTCTTTGTGTAAAAAAGGCTAGTGGTACAAGAGGAATACCAAATTACTGTTTTAAGTGTGAAAATACAGCAGAAGTAGCACCAACATTTAAGAACAGTGGACTTGTGACAATTAGGCTCCTGAAAAAGTTTTCAGTTAGTGATGAGTGAATTTTTGCTAGAAAAGAGCCGGAGAAATACCACGCATGTGTCTCAGAGTCAGCAAAAGCAATGAAAAGAGTGACACTTCATCTTACAGAGTACGACGCAGCTTGCACAAATGACATGCATGGTTGTTGTCACCACTAGAAATCTCTGCTTTACCCAAAGCACAATAAACTGATTTAACCTCTTCCAACGATCATATTTACAAAATATAGACTTCTGGGAATCCATACTCTGGTCTCAAGAGACCAAGTCAATCATTTCAAATCCAAAAGCATCCAAAATGTTCTGGTGTTGCTAGAGGAGGAGTACAGTGAGAAGTGTCTGGTTCCCACAGTGATGTTCAGTGGTAGTAAAGCTCTTCTATAGGGATGAATGAGTGCTGAAGGTATGAGAGTGTTGTGATTTGTCAACGTTGTCATCAATTCATACACCACTATGTAATGTAATACAAAAAAAATGAAACTGAAGATGCTACTTTCTCCTCATTCCCTGCATTATTGGGATTTTTTTTTATCATGACAATGAAGATATTCATTCTCCAAAGGTGAAAATCCTTCAGTGGACATGTATTTCACTCAGTCTTAATGCTCTTAAGTAGCTATAGGGTATTCTGTAGAGACAAACTCCCCATTAAAGACCAAGGCATTTAAAACGGTCATCCTTTGGTAGTTAAACAGGACAGATGTGAAAAATTGTCGTAGACTTGTACACTCAATGCCAAGAAGGGTCAGAGCAGTATACTTAAAGTTCTGGAGGACATACCAAGTGCTAGAATATAGAACATTTGCAGAATTAAATCTAGGGTGTACTCATTTCTGCAATCCTACATTTAAACTAAATTGGCTAATTTACTTATTTTACAGAAAATATTGGCATATATTTTGTTGTTTTTATGAAGTATATGTTTAATACATTTCAGTTTTGCCATCTTTCCATGAATTATATTAGTGTTCATTAAGAAAACACATCTTTTATATTTATTCAGAGGGGGTGTACTCATTTATGCTGTGCACTGTATATATATATATATATATATTGGATCCTGTGATACTTTTTTCAGGATTTTTTTTTTTTATTCATCAAAGAATCCTGGAAAAAAGTATCACAGGTTCTAAAAAAAATAAGCAGCACAACTGTTTCCAACTTTGATAATAAATCAGCATATTAGAATGGTTTCTGAAGGATCATGTGACACTGAAGACTGATGCTGAAAATTCAGCTTTGATCACAGGAATAAATGATATTTTAATGTATAGAAAAATGCATCATAATAATATTTCACAGTATTACATTTTGTGTGTGTGTGTGTGTTACCTATCAGTTAATCTTTCCTTTATTAGTTATTAATTGTTTCATTTTAATGATTTAAATTAGTTTACTGTCTTTAATGTCATCACTGCTGTAAGGTATAAATTGGCGCCTAATAGCAGTGTGTCCTTTATGGTTATATGTACTCTGAATCTTTAAAGTCATAAAAACTGTAGGTAGTTCCTGTACTCATGGCAACAGTGTTTTTCTTAGCTAGTAATAAATCAATTGAGTCTCAAACTGCTGAGCAAATAATAATCCATGTCAGATGTCACGTACAGAATAAGCGAATTGTTCTTTAATTTTTAGTTAATTAAAAAAAAATGGTGGTATCCATGAGGATTAGCTTTATTTTCTACAACACATAATTATTAGTTTGAAGCTTAAAAATTACAAATTCATTTTCTATCTATAATGAGAGGTGTGGCAGCAAATAACATCAGGGCGTGGAAGCAGATAGCAAACTATTGGGAAAAGACATTTGTGGCTATTTATGATAATTAGCTATAGCTTGCGTTACTGGACTTTGAACCTATAAGAAGGGCAATAAATATTTTGTTTGTACAAAGTATGGATTCACCCTTTTCTATGCATTTTCGAGGGTGGGTCTGAATGTGACGTTTCAAACCCTATATAATCTGGGCATATCGTGTGCATGTTTCACTGCAGAGCGGAATATCCTGACTCAACTGAGAAAAATCAGGTAAAGCTGCAATTAAATATTACCTACTTTTTTGGTAAACTACTAAATTTAAATGTTGTGTTAACTAGCAAAGGCATAAAAATAACAGCAGAAACTTTCTTGATGCTCTAAATTTACCAGTCCTCGATCATGGAAGTCACATCTCAACCTGCTGCATTTGAACCCCGAGACTTTCACTCGGGCTTAATGAGCTGCTGTGATGACATGGGTGTATGTAAGTGACTCCAGTTGCATTTAACATAACATATTGTAATCAAATCTACCCTGCTGATTTACTTTTAAATCAATCATGTATTTTTTAGGTTGTTGCGGCTTCTTCTGTCTTCCTTGTTTGGGCTGCTCTATTGCTAAAGACATGAATGAGTGCTGCTGCTGTGGATTAGGCATGCCGATCCGAAGTGTATACAGAACTAAATACAACATACCAGTAAGTATCTAACTGTCTATCTATCTACACTTGAGTGGATTTGAGTAAACTTAAAATTTTAAGGCAGCACAACACCTTTTTAAGTTGTTGTTTTACAGTGTATCCATAGATACATATACAAAGTATAGGATTCATGTTTTTTTAAATAAGTTTCTTTTATATGTTTATTTGATCAAAAATACAGAAAAGAATGTAATATTGTGAAATATTATGATGATGTAATATACATTAAAATCAAATTCATCCCTGTGATCAAAGCTGGATTTTCAACATCTTTACTCCAGTCTTCAATGATCCTTCAGAAATCATTCTAATATGCTGTTTTATTATCAAAGTTGGAAACAGTTGTGCTGCTTAAAAGACTAGTTCACTTTCAGAACAAAAATGTCCAGATAATGTACTCATCCCCTTGTCATCCAAGATGTTCATGGCTTTCTTTCTTCAGTCATAAAGAAATTATGTTTTTTGAGGAAAACATTTCAGGATTTCTCTCCGTATAATGGACTTCTATGGTGCCCCCAAGTTTGAAATTCCAAAATGCAGTTTAAATGCAGCTTCAAAGGGCTCTAAACAATCCCGGCCGATGAAGAAGGGTTTTATCTAGCGAAACGATCTGCTATTTTCTAAACAAATTGTCAATTTATATACTTTTTAACCTCAAATGCCGTCTTGTCTCGTCTCTGTGATGTGCATGCGTAGTCTGTGTGATCCGGGTCAATACAGTTAGGGTATGTCAAAAAACTTTATCTATACATTTTTGTTCTGAAAGTAAACTAATCCTTTAATATTTGTTAAAATATTAAATATTAAATATTTATTTAAAATAGAAACATTTTTTTAACAATATACGCTACTGTTTATAAGATTGTGGTCAGTACATTTTTATTCTTTCTTTTTTTGGAAAGAAATCAACACTTTTATTCAGCAAGGATGTGTTAAATTGATACAAAATGAGAGCAATGATATATATTGTTAGAAAATAAATTTCTAGAATTTTTTTTTTTTTAACTTTCTATTCATCAAAGAATCTTGAAAAATCACAGGTTCAAAAAAATTATCATAATTCTGATAATAAATCAGCATATTAGAATGATTTCTGAAGGATCATGTGACACTGAAAACTGGAGTAATGGCTGATAAAAATTCAGCTTTGCATTATAGGAATAAATTATATTTTAAAGCATATTAAAATAGAAACCATTATTTTATATTGAAACAATTTTGCAATATTTTTGATTAAAAAAATGCAGCCTTGATGAGCATAAGAGACTTCTTTAAAAAACATCACAAGTCCTACTGATCTCAAACTTTTGAACGTCACTGTGAATACATAGATAGTGCCTATTATTTACAGTTTTGTTTAAATTGCGTCTCCAGGGATCCATGTGTAAAGACTGGATGATCACGTACTGCTGCTTAGGTTGTGCAGCCTGCCAAATGAGGAGAGACATCAAAATAAGGAAGAGTAATGGAACACTGAAACCATGAGAAATTAATAAGAAACACTACTGTCTACCTGTCTGTCTAGACTACTTGTCTACACTACTGGTGATTCCTTATACATTGCTCTTGGAAATTAAAGATTAAAGAAATTTGAAACGTCATTGTAGTTTAATTAAACTAAAAACATTGCAGTTTCCATTCAGTAAGTTTGGAGGGTTTATTTTCACCTTTTGCATTAATATTATCAAATGTAGTTCAAAAGAGGTCCATTTCTGATTATGTGATATTAGTAGGCCTATATTGTCAGTGTGATCTGTTGGTTGTGTTGTGAAACATACATATCTATGTAAACAGTTGAAGAGGAGCATAATCACGGATGTAGGTGGAACTTCAACGTAATGCTACAGTAGCCGAATTCTGCTCTTTGTATCCAAGTGTTTATTTAGTACAGTTAAAATTACTGCAAAGTTTATTCTTTGTTACAGTTTGAGTTACAGTTCGAGTTATCAATAAGTTGCAGCTATATTGATTATCACTATATCAAACCCAGTTATACTTTCTGCACTTCTGTGTAGTATTGTTATGTTGTCATATGTCACATCTGTACATGTCTGTGCAAACAATTCCTGTTAACACTTTATTTTAACTATTCTGTTCACACACCCTTCCAATCTAATGAATAAAGAAACAAATATTTTTTCTAAAGATGAGATTTAGTGTTCATTCCATGTTTTTTGGAGGCAAACAACATTCCAGTTTATGTCGCTGTTGTATAAGCTGTTCATAGGTGGACTTCCTTGAGATTGTAAGCGCTGTGGCGCTTTCAGCAACAAGTCAGCTCAACAGATTCCATTCGGTTTAGCTGATGACTAAGAAATTACACCTTTAAAAGTAAATTACATTATGGTGGACTCTATATCAACAGTTGTAAGGGCTGACAGGTTGGAATTTATTAAGAAAACCAAACAAAAGCATAGTAGACATGAGAACTGAAGGGTGGCAACTGGCAACATGGATGACCAGACATACACATTTGTGTCCATATATATGTGAAACAGATACATTACCACAAAGCAATCATCTATATATGTTAACATTAATTTAAAATAAATAACAAAATGTCAGTATGCAAAGCCAAGACACTGCATATTAAACACTTAAACGCATCATCAGATTCCAAATGTCTCTTAACTTGTAAGAATAGGACTATAATTACTACATAGAGCAGACAAGTGGCTTTATTATCATTATTATGTAGGCTACTTGGATGATATATACATCACAATCTTTAGTGCATAAAGTTTAAGAGCCCCTAAACTGAACAGCTAACTTTGAAAAGAAATGATAAAATGTGACCCTGGACCACAAAACCACTCAGTAATATTAAAAAAAGAAATATATATAATATATTGAGATTTATATATCATCTGAAAGTTGATGAAAATTGGTTTGTTAGGAGGACATAATTTGGCCAAGATACAACTATTTTGAATATCTGGAATAAGGGTGTGAAAAAATCTAAATTTACACAATCAAAAACTCTTCTATCAGGTTCTGCAAGCTTCTTGATTTAATTTTGACAGGCACTCGTTTTTATGGGGGAATAAACCTGCACATCTCAAGAAATCAATCCAACCTGATCTCACACTAATTTGTACATATTTGACTAGGTGGCTAATGAGAGTACGATTTGAAAAAGATTGTACATATTTTACAAGGTGGCAAATCCTTAAGAATTTATATGAATGACCACCCTTAAACCCGCCCCTAAATCAAGCATACAAAATTGTACTAATGAGGTTGTACTAATTCCTACGATTTGGCCACTTCTTAAAAGATGTACAAATTTGTCATGAGATAGCGTTGATCAACCCTGCTAAGACCTCACCAGTGTTGGGCAAGTTACTTTTAATAGTAATGCATTACATTATTGTGTTACTCCCCAAAAAAGTAACTAATTGGGTTACTTAGTTACTTTTTATGAAAAGTAATGCATTATGTTACTTTTGCGTCTTTTTCTCATCTGGGTTGGGCTTTTTCTTTCCTCAGCAATAAAAAAGAAACACAAATGTTTTGTTTATCTAAAGTCATTTTTGCTTTTTCCTATGCTTTAATTGGATAATCAAAAGTCAACAGCAAAGATCTTGATTAATAAAATGGGATAAAATACATTTAAGATATTTGTGTTATTTAACATATTGGATTGTTGCAGGTTTGCGTCATGTTCTGAGTTTGCATTTTACTTTTTATTCATTTTGAGAAATACTGAATCTTGTTTTGTTTTTTGTTTTTTTGAGCAAGTGAGATTATGACTCAAATGAGTTAATGCACGTTCACATTTATTCTAGAATGGTAAGCATCAAGTTTACCCAGCGCACACAACGCTTTTGAACTTACTTCCGATTTCTGTCTATAAAGGCCAAAAATCTGAAGTAGACTCAAATATTTTTATATATTTTATTATATAGAAGAAGTAACTCAAATATTTTAAAAAGTAATTAAAAAGTAATGTGTTACTTTACTAGTTACTTGAAAAAAATGTAATCTGATTACGTAACTTGCATTACCCCCAACACTGGACCTCACACTTTTAATTAGCTTCTCTGACAATTGTCCACCATGGGTGCATATGGAAACCTCACTAATGAAAAGTACTCTCTCTATTCTAGCAGCCTTGTTCTGATGCAAGAAGTAAGTCATTGGTAAATTCAACAAGTGCAATCTCTGTGCAGATATGATGGGGCCTGAAACTGTAATTTTTCATAGATTAGATTTTTTTTTCTGTATAAAGGAGCATAAGTGAGCAGGCGCAACTTTTTGTAATATTTCAATATAAACAGAGCATTTGACATTGGTCTGTAGTTAACTAATTCAGTTTTGTGGTTTCTTAACCACTTAGCATTCCTGTAAAATTTAACTAATTTCAATTTGAATGAAAACTTCCTTGAAAAGCGACCTTGAAGAGTGTTACAGGGAGCAGATCGTTCAGTATTTGTCTATATATAGCTAGTTCGATAAACAGCATATTCCGGGACCCAATTTATGGCAGGGCCCCTTTACGACTGCAACACTGGGGAAAGGTTTGCTACATTTTGATTGGATCTTGGTGAACTAACACAAACAAATGTCTAATGGCAACAGATAAGGCTGCTAGGACAACTGTCAGAGTTAGAGGGTGAGAAAAATACCCTCATACCAAGCCTGGGATGAACAGAACTTCTCATTTGTCCATACGGTTTGGGACAGTGAATGCCATAAACTTTTCTTAGGACCTTTAGATGCAGCAGCAGCGACTGAAGCAAACAGAAGCTACAAGGATCCAATTAAATCAATTAATAACTATGTTTGGAAAACTTAAGATGTATACTACAACACACAAATATACAATATTTATTCTTAGTGACAGCTATTTGTAGTACAAGCTGATAACATACAAATGAATGTATGCATGATAGTTCATTTCTTTCTATGTTTGTACTTCATGTGTTCAGAATATTGCCAAAGATATTCTGGTACTGGTTTGTACTGGTCCTGGAAGTAAGTTAACACAGCGGTAAAACTTTAAAGACATTATTCAAAGTGTGTGTTTTGGACTATGCAAATGTACCTTTATGACTCCTTGTTTTGACTCTCAGAGCTGCTAGGAGAGAGACGTATACAGACACACCAAGTAGTACGTCTCTAGCCTGACCACTGAGACATTAACAGATACTACAACCATGTGCTCTGAGCTGTAAAAACAAGGACAATAACAAATACAACCTCTGTGAAACGGCAACAGATACAACTAACATTCTGAACCTTTACCCTGTGATGAAACAAACATTAACAGACACTGGAATGCTGCAAGAAATGCAGCATGGGGTGAGTTTCCAAACCTTTAGGACCCTTCATGCTCCAGGAGATCAGCAACCATAACGTGTACCATAATATGTTCAAGGCTGTTGAGATGGATTCCTGCCCCTTTCCGACTGCATTATTACCAGCTCAACTAGTAGAAGAAGTCAATGTTATCGGACTGCTCACTCGACCATGTATAAATATCACTCAATCAAAACCAAACCTCTTTCAGAGACCTTGGCATTTTTTTATACTATCAAATATATGATTTTCTCATTTATATTAGATACAGCTAATGTCAGTTTTTTTTTTATTGATGCATATGAGGGTTTTCATAAGATAATGTATTTATGCCATAACACCGTTCAGCTTCATGCTTTCCATGTCCTTGGACTCTGGGTTAGTGTCTAATAGCACCTAAATGAACGTGGTGGTAGTCAGGTGGTACAACTGTCACATGGTTCAAGTTGTAGCTCTCAGAACATTCTGAGCTTACAAGTTGTAATTCCGTGTTCCGGAGCACGTGAAGGCTTTGGCGTTAATAGTTTTCACCACAGAAACACATAATTCAGCTCCAAGTAGAATGTCACATGTTGTCATCTCGGAATTATGGTAAATGACCCTTTGCAAAAATCCGCCCCCTTAGTTACTGTTGCTATGTCTGACAAACAATGCCGCTCTCACACTACACATCACATTCTCACAGTGAAAAATACATAGTGGAGTAAAGAGGAAACTGACAACATGCAGACAGACAAGAGCAGACAAAGCAGGTTACTTTTGGTATAAAAAACAAGGTCTGAGCTGTTATATTTCCCGTCAGAAAATATCAGTTTGCCCGGTAACAGAACAACTCGTCAGCAGAGTAGTCTATTACCCAAGCCCTGTCAACAGGAGGTCTTGTCTGGTACCCAAAATACCCAAAACACTATTTAAAGTCTTCTGTCAGCAAAGAAGTTGACAGAGGAAAAACCAGTGAAAGTGAAGAGCAGAAGCAGGAGATGAAGTAATGATGGTAAAAAGGACCAGAGTTTATTGAACAGTCTTAATTGTGTATGTCAGACTTTGTCTGAAGAACACAAATCCAACAAGTATTGTTATACCAAACTGCTTCACAGCAACATCCCATAAACCTTGGGTTTCATAAACAGTCCCTCATATCTCCTATTCATGAAGACAAACAGCCCTTAAAACCACACAGTCATAAGACTAAACTAATATACTAATATAAATGACTAATCAATTAATGAATCAGTGTAATGGATATATAAATGATTATAATGATTATTATAAATCACTAAAAGGAAAATGATTATAAATGAATGAAGAATAAATTAAGAATATAAAAAGTACAACACAATTTGCATTTGAGGATCCTTAGATCCTTCACAGCTTTCAAATTTTGTAATTTTTTAAAGAAATTCAAACAAATACAAAAAACGTTTTGTGGCGTTGTAGTATCATGACAGATCGCTGTAGTGCTCAGTTCAAACAGCACATTAAACGATCGTCTTTTCATATTTACATAAAGCATGAAATAAGCACGAATGAACTTCAGAACGTATATTATTTAAACCGTGGAAAGATACACACAATTTTTTGAGCTGAAGTCCACCAAAACAGTGGTAATTTCATTGACAAATAATTTTCATCATAATTTTTGTCAAAAACATTCTTTCACCGACGAAAATGAGATGATAACAAAACGAACAATCGTTTTGAATGACAAAAACTATGATGAAAATCTATTGACATTTTCGTCACCGAATAAAAACGAGATTTAAATGTTAGTCAGGGACAATTTAGGAAGAGATTAATTCAGAACGAATCGGTAACACTTTAGAATAATGGTCCGTTGTTAACAAATAACTATGCAGGAAGTAATAGGTAGTAATGCATTAACAGCTTAATACTGTTAACTAATATGGAAGTAATATTAACTAAGCAGTAAGTAATAACAAATATAGTACAAAAGTTCCTTGTTAGGTATTCAGTGTAACGCTTGAGCAATTCCATAAGGTTTTCCGGTTACGTCTTAGGTGAACATAAATAGCTGGGAGAATAACAGACGTGTATCAGCACATTGCATCCATGTATTCAGTTTTAAAGGGACAGCAGCCTAATTTAGTTGCTATTGTCTGTGCCATTGATGTTAATTAAGTAACAAAAGAAAGACAGAAAATCACTCACTGCTCTTGACTGAATCACTTTAGTAGCCCTAATAAAGATCCATCTAAATTTATTTATAAAAATAAATATGTCTGCTTGAAAGAATGAAGAATGTAGTAAAAGAATGCATAATTAGCATATATAACCATTGGTAATTATTGAAAAGAAGACCATGTTCTTGTTTCTTTATGAGAAGTTTCATTTAATTTTAATTCAAAGGCATGTTGCGTGTCACAGTAATTAAATCTGTCTATCATGATAAAACCTTAATATCAAACGAGTTGTATAGTTGTTACATGGTACAAATGTTTTTTTTTGTTGTTGTTGTTAAAAATCTCATAACATGAAAGCTTTTGAGGTTTTTCATACTTTGTTAATATTGTATGTTATTGTCACTGAAAACTGGCATAACTGTTCAAGATTATGTTTCACAGACAAATGGTACAGTCAGAAGGCATTTCCCCCCACTCTTCCCTAGCTCACAAAATCCTTTAGATTGGTCAGCTAACAAACCCCCTTCAATCAACATAATATCTATTCAAAAGTCTTCCTTGACTGTAATTAAATGTTTAGGTGAAAATCCTTATTAATCCTTTATAATCCTTTAAAACCTAAAAAACATGAACTGCTGCAGTTTTCAGTTGAAATGAACACTAGAGGTAGTAAAAAAAACTTTTATTCCTTTTATTAACTTTTTAGCAGCACTCTCAGACAATTGCAATCTGAACCACTCTAATGTCTGCCTGAAGCAAGGTAATAAAAATGCAGCAATATGTGACTGTGTCAAAGTAATAAAAACATAGCATGGTCACGTATTGAATTTTTAGGGCCACTCACATGACATTTAATTTTGAAACTGCCACAAAAATGCACTTAGGTGTTCCAAAGTAAGTTTCAAGTAAGTCCTTGATTAGCTGGTTCAGGTGTGTTTAATTAGGGTTGTAGCTAATGCTGCATTCACACCATATCGTACTTACCATAATTTCGAGATAACAACACATTCACGTCCTCAGACGCGGAATTATGCTTTTCTGTGTAAACACTATCAACGCCTACAAGTTGTAGCTCTCAGAAGACTCCCAGTTCACAAGCTGTAATTATTATATTATTATTCTTTGAGGATGTAAACGCTTTTAACAAGTTCTTTTACTTCTCGTAAATGGGTCATTCTTCATTTGTGGTGGCAAGTTGTGTCCCTCTACTTTACAACGATTGAAAAAAACTTTAAATACCAATAAATCATAAAATGTTTGCATGTTTGTATTCTGTAGGTTAAACACAATTTGTGCTCTGTTAATAGTTACATTTTTGTTTTAAATTAAATATTAAATTGAGTTTGAGAGATTTGTAACATATCCATGTTCCCGCCTTTAAGAAAATTGGGAAATCTATTTTGACTACTTTCTGTGTGTAAAGGTCATTGTAAGTGCTGGTTGATATGAGGGGGCCAAATTGAGTACATTATTTCTTATTAATTTTCTTAAAGTTAGCTACATTTCTGACAATTCCACGTGTCACACTTTATTAGTGTCTGTGGTGTTATGTTGATAACTTGCAGATCTGATACATTTTAATCAAAATTTTGATAAATACATACTTATTCATTTTCCAAAATGATCTGGAAATCATCATGATGCCAGTCTCCATTTTAGAAAAGTCTGGATTTAGGCTAACTTACTGTCCGTAGCGTTACTGCCTTTCCTGTTGACACCATAAACATAAGTCATAATTATTTAAAAATCTAAATTAAGCTTATATTTTAATGGATATGCAATACATTTTAAATGTATAGCAATACATTTTATTATTAAAAAAAAAAAAGAAAAAAAGAAAAGAAAAACATTCATTTTCACAAATTCTGCCTCTAATACCACCCCAATTGAAGAATGACCCAATTACGGAAATCCCAATATGGCGTGAATGCATCTTAAACTCTGCAGGACAACTAGTGGCCCTCCAGGAACTGGGAGATACTGTCTTTCCATGCAATTCGTAAAACCTCTAAATTATTTTTTCCCACATTTACACTCAAGTTTATAACTTGCTCTCTATTATTGCAGATTGTCTGTCGTTCTTAATACTTTGAGTAATTATAAAGTGTGGAGCAAGATTATTCCTCAGTTCAATTCAAGCTTATTTGTATAGCGCTTTTCACGATACAAATCGTTGCAAAGCAGCTTTACAGAAAATTAAAGTTGCTACAATATATTTAGTAGTAGCTTACTAGTGGTGAGTGGTGCAGTGGTGTCAAGCTGATGTACATATTGCAGAGATGTATGCTGAAATCAGTGAAGACCTCTGAGGGGTTGGCATCGTCTCTGCTCATGTGTTCTGGATCCAGACTGAAGCTTGTGTAATTCCTGGTTACAGAAACAGAGAAACAAATAGAGAAATAATTAGCATAGATACATTATATGAATGATTGGCTAAAGAGATGTGTCTTTAATCTATCCCGAATGTCAGGAAGGCTGTTCCAGAGTTTGGGAGCCAAATGTCATTTTGGATTGTAGCTTAGAAGACTAGTTAGGTATGCAGGAGCTAAATCATTAAGGGCCTTAAAGGCAATTAGTAATATTTTGTAACTGATATGGAACCTAATTGGGTAGCCAGTGTAGAAACTGTAAAATTGGGGTATTATGATCATATTTTCTTGACCTGGTCAGGACTCTAGCAGCTGCATTTTGGACTACCTGTAGCTTGTTTATTGAAGATGCAGGACAACCACCTAGCAGTGCATTACAATAGTCCAACTTTTCTGCATCAGAAACAGGTAACATGTTCTGTACCTTGGTGATATTTCTAAGATGGAAGAATGCTGTTTATGTAACATGGGAAATATGATTTTCAAAAAACAAGTTGCTGTCTAATATAACACCTAGATTTTTGACTGTAGAGGAAGTAACATATCCATCTAGTTGCAAATTGTAATCCAAGAGATTCTGTGTACTGTGTTTTGGTCCAGTACGTAATATATCTGTCTTATCTGAATTTAATAGGAGAAATTTATTGGTCATCCAAATCTTTTACATTTTTAACACTCTTGTTAGCTTCAATAAATTAGAAGTTTCATCTGGTCTTGTTGAGATATATAGTTGAATATCAAATTGAGTATCATACTGATGTTATTACATCAGTATTTCTCTGTAATGCTTGGCTTACTAGTGTACTGTTATTGTTTAGGTACGTGTTTACTATTCATCTGTCATTACTGTTTATATTAATGGATTTATTGTGCTGTTGAAGCCTTTGAAGCTGTAATTTAGATATTGTAATGGATATTTTGTTAGCGGTAGACCAATCACAACAGTCTGGGCCATGTGACCAGTCAGAGGAGAGTGGGTTCTTTGAAAGGAGGGGTTTATAAAGGCCGAATCTTTGAAGAAACCATTCTAGGGGTTCGAAGAACCATTCCTAAGGGGAAAAGATCTTTGCCTGAAAAACTTAAAAAATTACATTTAAATGTCATTGACCCTTTATCCTCTGTATTTATGTCATCTTTATGGTATTTAAATATATTGTTTATTAGTAAAGTCACTGAAAAATGTTAGTTAGAATAATCTAGCCTCAATAGTGTTGGCATATTTCATACAGTTGCCTGTACTACTCAGTTTAGTAGTGTCGTTCCAGCCTTTAAACATTTCCACAGATAATTATTATGATCATTGCTTTTGTCGTACTGAAATTGGAATGCTGCCAGCAATGATCTGATTTTACAGTAATGAGAAATGTAATGAGAAACACTATAAATTCACTACAAATAAATTCACTTATTAAATATTTTAACAAATATGTTCTAAATTAATTGTATTAAATGTTTTTTTATTTTTTTTTTTATTTGTATTTTTTATTTGTATTAAATGACATGTATACACATGTTAGCATTAGACATATTATAACATGATCCTAACATTGGCTTGTCATGACGTCATTTGTCCATACGTCAGTAAAGCTACAAACATTTGATGATCCATTCAAATCTGGGCCAAGCTGAATCCAGTAATCAAGCATTACATGGGCATGTGACGTGTACCATATACTGTATTTCCATTGTTATGTAATCAAAACGATTTTTTTTTCACTTGTTGCTGATCTTGAATGATAATTACAAGATAAGACAAGAAAAAAAGGATTTAAACTGATTGTCCAAACTTCTAAAGTTTTGCAGTAAGCTTTAAATGTAATATTTGGAAGGTATGAGAGAAAATGTAATGTGTGGATTTTTAACCATTTTAGAACTTTGGACCTAAAGGAAGCGATTGTGCAATTTACATTTCCACAATAAAAGTTTTAAAAGTTTTTATGAGATTTGCTGTAACTTTGCAGGGTGTGTCTGAATATGTCACTTCCTAACTGTATATAAAGACATTCTGCGCCAGTTTCAGTGCATAGAGGAGTTTCCTAACTCAACGACAAACGAAGGTACGTACGTTTAAACATTGCCTATTTTTAGGGGAACTTGTTGTATAAATTAATCCTGTACTTAAATTTAACATGAACTAAATAAACCACAACTTTTGCCATTTTGAAAAAAAAAAAGTTTTAACATAAATGATGCCTTACGTTCTGCTTCTAGATCATGGCGCTCACATCTCAACCGGCTGCATTTGCACCCAAAGACTTTCAGACGGAGTTAACAAACTGCTGTGATGACATGGCCATATGTAAGTGCTTCCAATGGCACTAAACGAACACATTGTTACAATGTAATCTATCAAGTGACTTGACCATGATGTTAAAGTGAATTTAACATCAGTTATATATTTCTTTTAGGTTGTTTGGGCCTCTTCTGTTCCCCTATTTTGGGCTGTATGATTGCCAGCGACATGAATGAGTGCTGCTTATGTGGTTCAGGCTGGCCAATGCGAAGTGTGTACAGAACTAAATACAACATACCAGTTAGTATCTGTCTAACTATCTCTATCTATTTATCTATCAATCATTGTCTGTCTGTCAAGGAGTTCTGTATTTTCATAATTACTTATATTGTTATTGTTTAAATGTGCTGCCAAATGTACTGACAAGTATTTATGCTAAACTAAAATATACATTTTAATTGAAACTTGCATGTTATGTATTTAAATACATTTGTACTGAAGTTACAATATAGTATATTTACAATATATTAACTAGTAACTGATATAATCGAGTAATTGAGTTTTCACCTGTTTCAGTATGTTAGTCAACACATCAAAATAAAGCATGACAAAACTATTAAAACAATGATTTATAATGGACTTTAAAGTAAAACTATTCATTTAGTATTGTTAGTGCACTTAAAAGTGTACTTAAGTGTCACAGTCATGAAAATATATTTCTAAGTACACTTAAGTGGTCATTTATTTCATTCATATATTATCTGCACCTTTTTGTACATATAAGATTTGAAGTACAAGTGTACACAGGTTTTATTTATTTTACTGATCTATTTATCTATCTACAACAAATTAATATATGTATGTCTTTTCTCTCCAGGGATCCATGTTTAATGACTATTGTGTCAGTATGTTCTGCCACCCTTGTGCAACCTGCCAAATGAAGAGAGACATTAACATTAGAAAGCGTAATGGAGAATTCTGAGCAGACTTTGTCTTACAAGGAACATAAGCCCTGAAGTTCTACTTTTTTTTTAAAGGCAACAGGGAAAATGCTATCTTGCAGTCAATCTACAGTACACTATCATCTTAGTTACTGTCATATGTTCTTTTTATACAGTTAGAATTACTGCAATGTATATTCTTAGTTAAGTTTGCATTCATTTTCTTGGTAGTCACTAAATTATAAGAAAGAGCTTTACGTTCTAAATATGAAGTAGTTTGATGTCATTGTCAAACATCAGCCTTCAAGATCTGTAAATGTAAAGTTACTCAAGACATTTCATAAATCCTTTCAATGTAACAAATTAAATAGAGAAATAAAGAAAAGTATAGACTCTTGTCTTCTTAAAGAGATATTAAGTTTCTCCATGCTAGAAAAACATTAGTATTAGGTATTAAGTATGTTGTTGTCATGTCTGTTTTTAGTTTTTGATTCATGTTTATTTTTATGTCTCTTATTTTGTAGTTTAGCCATGGTTATGTTTCCTGGTTTGTCATGTGATTCCCTTGCTCTCATGTATCTTGCCATGTGCTCCCTTAAGTGAAGTCGACTTAAAGCGGCGCTGGACAATCAATGCAGCGCAAGAGCGCTTTGAAAGCATAAGGAGCCGTCAGTTCTCTATAGCTTTCACAGTACTTTGCTGTCATTCAATGATCGGTCTGCACAGTGACGCTTCAAGTCGAACGCACCTAATGTGTCATGTTGTGATTGGTTGTTTTAGTCATGTGTCTTGTTTCTCATTGGTTGGATTGTGTCATGTGACCCATTTTGCTTGCTGTATAAAAGCCCTCATGTTACCTTGGTCTTTTGTCTAACTTTGTTTCCCTGTATCTGCTATTTGCTGAGTATTTGCTCCATGTTCAAGCCAAGTCCTTGTTTATTGTAAATCTGCTTACTTTTAATATAATAAAACTGCACTTGGGTTACTTCAACTTGCCATCAGTGGACATACAGTTATTGAATACAGTAGGTGTGGTAACTACTGTAAAACTTAGGGATGTCCTTGACAAAAGATATTTCTGGTCGACTACTCGTTCATTTTAAGAATTAGTTGACTAATCACGTTTATTAATAAACTGTCTAAAACATAACAATGAGGCTTTAATGAGGCTCAAGCACCAATATAAAGCTCCTTGTCCTTGAGGACTGATCCAATTTGCAAAAAAATGTTGAGTGGCTGCAAAAGCAGACAATACATCCAACATGTTTGATCATATTCACGGACACCATCGCTCCGTGTAGATAAAGGTATGTCACATTTATAACAAGTTATAAATTATGGCTGTATGGTTTCCGTCACGGATACAGAGGGAAACCCTGCAGTCGTGAACATGGAATATAACGAGGATGTCATGTAAAATGTGCACGGATAAACGGATTGTTCCGGTTCTTGATTCTGATTGGTTGAGCCGTGTTCTAAGCTGTTATAAATTACTCTAGAAACATACACCTTTGTTTAGGCTTGTGTGTTGCTCAGCAACCACTTTGTTGCAACTACAACCATTTCTGAGGAACTACGTTGTTTTGCGGAAGAATAATGTTTTTATTTATATCATTACACTTTATTTGTTTTATTTTGTGAAACCTTACTATGTATAAGGAATTTTATAAAAGCAATAAGCCCTGTGAAGCCATGGTTTACAGTGAATTTATAACAGCTAAGGGGCGTTGTTAGACGTGAGCTTCATTCTTAAATGAATCAGCAGAAAAAAGGCAATAAGACAGTCACTTGCTGCCACCTATTGGCGGTTTACGTTCATATTTAAAAGTCATAACCCCCAACATTTAATATTCTTTGTATTAAAAAAAAATATTTTAAACACCAAGCTCATAACATTACTTATACTGTTGCAATTTTGCAGTGTAAAAGCTTTCATGCTACATTTTAGCTTTATTAAATGAGTAAATGCATCTAAATGTCACTTTAGCTGCTTCTGTTTCTTCTGCAGTGGAAAGATCAGTTTTGTTATTACCAGTTTCATTTGATTGCTAACAGGCCTATAGTGTTTTATTAAAATTAAGTGAAATTATTAATAAAATAACTCAAAACAGTTAACAGAGTGAACTAAACACTTCGTAATTGTCCTAAACAAATTATTTTGTTATTATTATTTACAAATCATGCAAATCATTTTTCTCAAAACAATGTGCACAAAACAAAATGTTTTCACAATCGATAATACAACTAACCAATACTTTAAAATATCTGAAAAAAGGTTTTACCCAAATCACAAAAATGTATGTTCAATTTGTCCAAACACAACAAACAAAACTCTGTAATTTGTCATTCTATCAAATGAACATGGTATATTTTCAAATGGCCATTAACTGATCACTACTCAGTTAATCATACACTCAACACAGGAAATGCAGTTTTCCTAATCATTTACACATTTATTACAATTGCTTTGGAGTAATAATACAAGGGAAAGTATACAAAGAGCAAGAACAAATTTGTAAATAATAACAATAAAACATAAATAAAAATAAAATAAATAGAAATAAAAACAGGGGGAGATAAAGAAAGAGGTGTAAGTCTACAAAGGTGGTGGAGTGGGCAGAGAAAGGGGTGTGTTAGGGGAATTAACAGTTAAAACCCAAGGACCAGATATGATGAACAAAAACCAGGAGTCAGAGGTTCAATCAATCGAAGTCAAGCTTACTGAAGAAAATAGCTTGCAGTTTCATCAGCAGAAGTCAGCTTCAACACTCTCGATGGAGTTCGTAGGTCACTCTGCATACAAGTTTACAATACCGATACTTATACTCTAACAGAGATACTATTTACGCCAATACATAAGTTAGGAAGATCTTGACTGGACGTCACACTAAAAGCATATCTTTACTTCAAGGCTGCCTAGTTCTAGCAGGACTCTTTATCAGTATGGTTCATTAAACACATACTATGTGCAGCAGCTTAGAAGGGAGAACATAATAAAGCATTAATCACTTGAACATCTATGAACATTGATGTCACAGATGTCCTGATCACTCACAGACCAAGTAGATGAGAGGTCCCTATGACCTCTTGTGACATGGCACTGTGACCCTGGAGAAAGATAGAACTCAGCAGGCAAAGAGAATACTGTTACACATCCAATGCTGACTATAGAGGATCTCAGCAGTTTTCAAATACAAAAACTAATTCAATCATCAAATTATTTGGGGGGTTAAATGATGATTAATAACTTGAATAATATAATTAATATTGTTATGAAGGTCACGTTGAACTCCACGGTTCCACTCCTTCAGGTGTAATGAGAAAGAAGATGAAGAGTGTAACAGGTAGAAAGAGATGAGCAAAGAGAAGGATGTGAGAAAAGATGAGAGGACAAGGAAAGGTAAAGATATGGGCAGAGAGGAGAGCACTGGTGTAGAGGAACGAGCATGAGAAGAAACTGTGAAAAGACACGGACAGAGAGGAAGTGAACAGCAGAGTGGATTTACTATGTGAAATTTTTAGCCCTCTTGGGACAACTTCTGTTATTTATTGTAAATGTCCAAACATTTTACAAAATTTAAGTCTGAGATAATTCAGAAGGGTGGAAAATCCAGATTATTTGGACTGGAACAGGAGCATTGTTGACATGGTTATCCAGAACAACACCACAACCACAAAGGAAGAGGCCTATGGAGATGTGGAGACAGGAGATTGTCAAGCATGGATTCAACCATCTTACATTTTTTCTCCTATAATGCAAGTGCAGCAAATATGTATTGTAGATAAAATGCAATGCAATGATCTTCCAGATGTAAATGAAAGGCAAGATCAATAGTTCAGGATAATTCATGTATACAGCAAACACACACGTGTATATACAGTGGGGGCCAAAATGATTAGAACACTAGTATTTTTCCAGCTAAAAAATAAACAAATTAAAAATAATAATTGCCCCTTCTGTTTGTGCCACCTTTAGCAGAAAGAACTGCAGACAAACTTTTCTGATAACTACAGATCAGTCTTTTACAGCACAGTCAGATAAGATTTTATTAGACTAGGCTAGTCAGCGATGATGTTCTTTGATAATGTTAATGTTCTTTGCTTGTTTTCTGTAGCTGCTTTTTGAATAACTAAGGAAATGCATCCATTGTAATTAGTAACTATAGTATGTTTAGTATATTTAGTATGTTTTTATTCAGTTGTTATCATGTTAAATACAAATTAACATTAGCTTTTAGCTTTATGCTGGAGCTGGTTTCGGGCAATGAAACTAAGTATGTAAATAATTAAATAAATAAATTAGCACAACTGTAGCATCAACTATACCTTAATATATCCTTAACAATAGCGGAGCAGACAGAACTTGATGCTTTGGCAAGGGGCGTGGCAGTACTGAAACATTGTCTAAGCTGTTCACCAATCACAACGCACTGGGACAGCTAATTAATCACAAGACATTTCGGTTTTTGGAAGGCAGGCCTTTATCAATCCCGAAACTAACTAAACCATTTGTGCCAGACTGGGGAAAAAGGTATTGTAATAATGTAAATTATATGAAAAATAATAATTTTTCTATTGGTGTCTGGAATTGCCAGTCTGCAGTAAACAATGCAGATTTTATTACTTCTATCACTAGTCATTCAAGACTAAACATCTTGGCCCTAACTGAGACCTGGATCACACCAGAGGACACTGCTACACCTGCAGAACCTTCCAATAATTTCTTATTTTTTTCACACTTCTCGTCTGTCTGGAAAAGTGGAGATACTAGTCTACATATCTCTAATGATTGGAAATGTACTCCTTTACCTTCTCTGGGTATTAACTGCTCCTTTGAATCACACTCAGTTACTATTACCCACCCTTTTAAAATCCATCTTTTAGTTGTTTATCACCCCCCAGATCCACAAGGTAACTTCTTGGATGAATTAGATATGCTACTCTCAACGGATGGTACTCTGCTAGTTTTGCTTGACGACTTCAACATTCACATAGATAAACCTCAGGCTGCAGACTTCCACACTCTGCTTGTGTCATGAACTGTGCCGTTGTGGCTCCCTCCCTTCACCATCAGAGGGAGCCTTCATTTCTCTATGGACTTTAACTCACTCCGTTTTCACTACATTTCCCATAATCCCCTCCTGTCACCTCTCACCCCTGTCGGCCATCTTGCTTTTTACTACATAAATAGCCCGGTCTGTTCACTGTTCAGATCGCGAAGTATTGTTCAGTTAACCTGTCCATTCCAAGCGTTTTTTCCCGTGTTTGTTTGTACTAGTGATGGGGAAATGAAGCTTTTTCAAAGCACCGAGGCTTTCCCCTTAACTGTATCGTAAAAAGGTTCATTACTCGAAGCTTTTCAACACGTTGCACACTAATGACATCTTGCGGTCAAAGGGGGAAAAAGTGCTTTTGCGAACCGGATGTCCAAGCGGGTTTTGGACCGTTTCACATAACAAACCAATTTGTGCTACAAAAACCATATAATGGAAAAAAAAATAATTTTGCTTACACAAAGTAGGAATAATCTGTGAATAAACTTATGAAAGTACAAGCATGGTTCATGTAGGAATATATCACAATAAATGAAGAACATTGTTAAAATGATTAATATTATTATTAATTATCATATTATTAAAAGTGCTTGTGAAGCGGGGATTACTACACAATGAACATGCACAAAATTACACATGTACATATTTATTTGTTTTATGATTTATTCTTGACAAAGAAGTGAATGACACTTGAAACCTGTGCAGGAGGTTTGTGCTATTTGAATCAGAATATGAAGCAGTCACGTGGTTGTGTGTGAAAATGAAGCTTCGGACGTCACAGAACACGTGATTATGGCAAAACTAATCAAGCTCCGGTACAGTGCTTCACTGTGAGATGTTTAGTTTTTTTGATACAAGCTTCGAAGCCTCGGTGTCAAACGTCACATCACTAGTTTGTACTGTTATCGACTCCGTTTGTTCCCTGGTTTCCCGAGTCTCCTCCGCCTGCCTACCGACCCCGTGCCTGCCCTTGGATTACCCTGTTTTGCCCGCCGCCTGCCCTGACAATTCGCTCGGATATCGACACTTCTTGTTTGTACTACGTTGTCCATGTTTGTTCCTGCCTGACCCTGCTCTTCTGACTACGATTTCTGTCTTCAATAAAAGCTAGCATTTGGATCCTGGATCCGCGTCCTCTTTGTTACAGAATACTTCGCCACCCCGGATCCAGCAGCTTTTTCATTCCTCGGCTCAGCCATGGACCCCTTTGACCGCCTGCTACTGTTTAAACAAGGAGGTATGTCCATTAAAGACTATGTTTGGAGGTTCTGTGGTCTCATGTACCAGGTGCCATTTTATGATGAGGACTATTTCATGGACATTTTTCTCAATGGTCTCGATGAGCCTCTCAAATCTAGGGTGCGACTTGAGGGCCCACGCACTTGTTTCTCAGATTATGTGGATTTCGCTTTGTGGTGTGGGGACTCTTTATTGACAGTAATGGCGCCGGTGCACAAGAACAAGAAGACTGCATTTTCCACCAGTGACAGCTTTCTCCACGGACTGATTGACACCATGGATGACCTTCCACCGCTGCTAGCACCACAGACTGCACCCGACAAGATGGATGCCGTGTCTGAGTCAGCACCTGTCATGACCATTCCTCCAGAGTTAGCACCTGTCATGGCCACCCATCCCAAATCTGCACCTGTCATGGCTGTCCATCCTAAGTCACGTCCAGCCTCAACTGTCTTTCCAGTTTCAAGTCCTGTCACAGCTGTATCTCCAGTGTCAAGTTCAGCAGTTCCCTCAGACCCAAGACAAGTCACACCTACTTCTTCCGTGTCAAGTCAAGTCACCGTTGTTCCTCTAGAGCCAAGTCAAGTTCCAGCTGTTCTGCCAAAGCCAAGTGAAGTCACAGCCTTCGCTCCAGAGTCAAATTATGTAGCAGTTTTCACTCAAGAGTCATGTGTTATTGCCACTCTGCCTCCTGAGTCAAGCCAAGCGTCGCAGCTGCCCTGCCTCCAGAGTCAAGCCAAGCGTCGCAGCTGCCCTGCCTCCAGTGTCAAGCGTCATCGCCACAGCTGTTCCGTCTCCAGCTTCAAGCGTCATTGCCGCAGCTCATCCCTCAGAGCCAAGTCATTTCATCACAGCTGCTCCTCCCACTGAGCCAAGTCATGTCGTCACAGCTGTACTTCCCTCTGAGTCAAGCGTCTTCACAGCTGCCCCGCTTCCACTGCCAAGCCAAGTCGTTGCAGCTGCTCTGCCTCCAGTGCCAAGCCAAGTCATCGCAGCTGCTCCGCCTCCAGTGTCAAGCCCAGTTATTGCAGCTGCTCCGCCTCCAGTGTCAAGCCAAGTCGTCGCAGCTGCTCCACCTCCAGAGTCAAGCGTCTTCGACGCAGCTGCTCCACTTCCCGAGTCCAGCACTGTTGCAGCTGCTTCTTCCAAGCCAGGCTTCAATACAGCGGCTCTTCTCTCTGAGTCAAGCCAAGTCACCGCTGCTCCTCCCTCAGAGCCAAGTCAAGCCACAGCCGCTGTTCCAGAGCCAAGTCAAGCACCAGCCGCTGTTCCAGAGCCAAGTCAAGCACCAGCCGTTGTTCCAGAACCAAGTCAAGCTACAGCCGCTGTTCCAGAGCCAAGTCAAGCCACAGCCGCTGTTCCAGAGCCAAGTCAAATCACAGCCGCTTTACCCGAACTGGCTTACTTGGAGGCTGCAATCCTCCTGAATCATACCGAGGGGGGGGCCGCACCTGCTCCTTGCACGGTGGTAGCGTCCAGCAATTCACACCACTCCAATGAGCACTCGCCCAGTCCTGGTTTTGCCACTGAGGTCTTCAATATACTGGGGGCCCATCTTGACCAGGCTAAGAACTTGGGCTCCAAGCCCTCTCTCTCTCTCTGTGTTTGTTTGTCTATGTTCTGTGTTCCAGGGGGTTCCTGTCCCGTCAGATCCGCCCCGGAGGGCTCCTGTCCTGTCTGCTCCGCCTTGGGGGGATTCCGCTCTACCCTGGAGGGCTCCTGTCCTGTCTGCTCCGCCCTGGGGGGATTCTGCTCTACCCTGGAGAGCTCCTGTCCTATCTGCTCCGCCCTGGGTAGATTCTGCTCTGCCCTGGAGGGCTCCAGTCCTGTCTGCTCCGCCCTGGGGGCTTCTGTGCCACTCTGGAGGGTCCCTGTCCTGTCTGTTCTGCCCTGGGGGGATTCCGCTCTGCCCTGGAGGGCTCCTGTCCTGTCTAATCCGCCTTGGAGGGCGTCTGATTCTCTCTCTCTGTGTGTATGTCTGTCTATGCTCTACGTTACAGACCGGTCTTCTCCGCCCTGGGGGGATCACGTTCCACCCTGGAGGGCTCCTGTCCTGTCTGTTCCGCCCTTGGGGAATCCCGTTCCGCCCTGGAGGGTTCCTGTCCTATCTGCTACGCCCTGGGGGGCTTTCGTGCAACACTGGAGGGTTCTAGTCCTGCCTGATCTGCCCTGGAGGGCGTCTGACCTGCCTGATCCGCCCTGGTGGGCGTCTGACCCGCCTGATCCGCCCTGCAGGGCGTCTGACCCGCCTGATCCTCCCTGGAGGGCGTCTGACTCGCCTGATCCTCCTTGGAGGGCGTCTGACTCGCCTGATCCGCCCTGGAGGGCGCCTGATTCATCTGCTCCGCCCTGGAGGGTACCTGCTCCGCCCGATCCACCCTGGAGGACGTCGGTTTCATCTGCCCTGCCCTGGAGGGTGCCTGCTTCACCTGATCCACCCTGGTGGGCATCCGATGTGCCCTGGAGGGCATCTGCTCTGCCGGCTCCACCCTGGAGGGCACCTGCTCCGCCCTGGAGGCTGTCTGATCCATCTTTGTGGCCTCCCAATCATCTTTGGCAGCTCTGTTGCTCGGCTGCCATTCCGGCTGCCCTGCCTAACTCTGTCAGCCCGCATGGACCTGGTCCTCCCCTCTGTACTCTGTCCCACCCCCCCTCCCCTTGGTGTTATTGGACTCTGCTGAGCATCTGGAAGCCGCTCCTAAGGGGGGGGCTCTGTCATGAACTGTGCCGTTGTGGCTCCCTCCCTTCACCATCAGAGGGAGCCTTCATTTCTCTATGGACTTTAACTCACTCCATTTTCACTACATTTCCCATAATCCCCTCCTGTCACCTCTCACCCCTGTCGGCCATCTTGCTTTTCACTACATAAATAGCCCAGTCTGTTCACTGTTCAGATCGCAAAGTATTGTTCAGTTAACCTGTCCATTCCGAGCGTTTTTCCCGTGTTTGTTTGTACTGTTATCGACCCCGTTTGTTCCCTGGTTTCCCGAGTCTCCTCAACCCGCCTACCCACCCCGCCGCCTGCCCTGACAATTCGCTCGGATATCGACACTTCTTGTTTGTACTACGTTGTCCATGTTTGTTCCTGCCTGACCCTGCTCTTCTGACTACGATTTCTGTCTTCAATAAAAGCTAGCATTTGGATCCTACTGTCCGCGTCCTCTTTGTTACAGCTTGCCTCCTCTAACTTTTGCATGCTCTTTAAAACATTCTCCTCCCTCATTTGTCCTCCTCCTTCATTATCTCTAACAGCTGATGACTTTGCCACGTTCTTCATTAATAAATTCAAAATCATCAGTGCACATTTTTCCATACACAATCTGCCAAGCACATCTTACCAGCAAACATACATTCATTCACATCCTTCTCTTCACTCTCTGAGGCAGCAGTCTCCAAACTCATCCTTTCTAATCATCCTACTACTTGTCCACTTGATCCTATTCCATCTCATCTCATTGAAGCCATTCTCCTGCATTTGTACCTGCACTTACTCACATCATTAACACATCCCTTCACACTGCTGTTTTCCCCTCTGCATTTAAATAAGCTGATATAACCCCTCTAACCACCCTGAACCCAAATCTCAACCAAATCTTTTTCTTTCTCAAACCTCCTGGACAGCAACCTGTCTGGTTTCAGAAGTGGACATTCAACTGAGACTGCCTTACTCTCAGTTGTTGAAGCCCTTATCTTGCTGGATCTGTCTGCTGCTTTTGATACGGTTAACCACCAGATCCTCCTGTCAACCCTATTGGCAAAGAGAATCTCAGGAAACACACTACAATGGTTTGAATCTTACCTCTCAGGCAGGTTCTTTAAGGTATCTTGAAGAGGTGAGGTATCCAAGTCGCAGCATCTAGCTACTGGGGTGCATTAGGGCTCAGTTCTTGGACCACTTCTTTTCTCTGTCTACATGGTTCTATTCTTCTATAAGTTCTATTATTCAGAATCATGGCTTTTCATATCACTGCTATGCTAATGACACTCGACTCTACCTCTTATTCCATCCTGATGATCCGACGATAGCTGCTCGGATGTCAGCTTGTCTAACAGACATTTCTTGCTGGATGAAGGACCATCATCTTCAACTCAACTTTGCCAGACAGAACTGCTTGTGGTTCCATCAAACCCATAATTTCATCACAATTTCACCATTCAGTTAGGCTCATCGACCATAACGCCTTCAAAAACAGCCAGAAACCTTGGAATTGTAATTAATGAACAGCTGACTTTCTCAGACCATATTGCTAAAACTGCCCGGTGCTGCAGATTAGCTTTATTCAACATCAAGTAGATACAGCCCTTCCTTTGGGGCAAACTTCACTACTCCTTGTACAAGCTCTTATTCTGTACAGGCTGGACTATTGCAATGCTCTTTTGGCAGGTCTTCCAGCCAGTTCTATCAAACCTTTACAATTAATTCAGAATGTGGCTGTATGATTAATTTTTAATGAGCCAAAAAGAATGCACGTCACACCTCTCTTCATCAATTTGCACTGGCTACCAATAGCCGCTCGCATAAAATCAGACTTATGTGCCCTCTAGAAGCTTGCGTTCTGCAAGTGAACGGCACATTATTGTGCCATCCCAAAGAGGCACAAAATCACTTTCACAGACTTTCACATTAAATGTACCCTCCTGGTGGAATGACCACCCCAAATCACTCCGAACAGCTGAGTCCTTAGCCATCTTCAAAAATTGGCTAAAAGCACATCTTTTCCATCTTTATTTGACCCTCTAACTCTAGCACCCTCTTTTCTAATTTTGTTCTTTAAAAAACTCTAGTACCTTCTTTTCTAATTCTATTCTTTAAAAAGCCCTTTTAAACTTTAGTCATTTACTTACTGCTTGTTTTCTTAAAAAAACACTAACACTACTAATACTAGCTTCTCTCTATGCAATTAACAAAAAAAAAAGAGAAAAAAAAGAAAAGAAAAAAGGCCTCTAACACTAGATTGCTTTTTCTATTTCTGTTTTTATGTATTTTCTTTTTATTATTATTATGTATGCTATATGGGGGTTATTCATATATGTTATATGCATGACTTAAAGTTCTTCAGCACCGTGCCGGATCTCCGGCGTACGGTATTTGGCTGAGTAAAAAAATATAGTCCTATATTTAAAAAAAAAAAAAGAAATTGTTGATATCATGTTCGAGTTCACGAGTTTGCCTACCAATGGCATCAGAGGAACACAGCTTGAACTCTCAACCAAACTAACATTACTAGCCAATCAGAAGGTTTTGCTCTTATAAACACAAGACGCGCACAATATAGTATTTGCAGAGGCGCAGCCCAGATTAATGAAAAAGCCACCCAGGTCTCGAAAAAAAAAAAAAAGCTGTGGAAAAAAAAACACGTTGAAAAAGCTGTCAAAAATGGTCAAAGATGTCAATCTAGTGCATATGTAATGATGACGAAGACAGGTGGATCCAAGTGCAAAGCTTTATTAATAGAAATAATCGTGGTCGACAAGCAGGGGTCAGGCAGGAACAAACATGGGAACGTAGGACAAGACAAAGAAGCGTCAGTATCCGAGCGTGAAGGTCTGGGGCCGGCAGTGAGCAGAATAATCCAAGGGACAGGCTAGGGGTCGATAGGCGGGCGGAGAACAGTCAAGGAACCAGGAACAAAGGAGCTCGGCAACGGGAGGGCAACCAGGAAATAACGCTCGGAATTGACAGTGTAAACTATACAATACTTCGCGATCTGACTGTGGATGAACCGGGCCTTAAATACTGTGAGAAGCAAGATGGCCGATAGGGGTGAGAGGTGAGAGGACACAGGAAGTTCATGAGAAAGGGATTACGGGTAATGTAGTGAATTAATGGTCCATAGAGAAATGAAGGCTCCCTCTAGGGATGAAGTGAGGGAGCCACAACAGTGCAGTTCATGACAGCATATTTACATAGAAAAGCTAATTAAAAAGCAGCTTTGTAAACAATATGATTTCCAGAACAAATTTTTGAAAAGGTCCTGAAAATGACCTCTTAACTCTTACCGGTAATTTAACAGTGAAGACAGTATGTGTGAAAGGGTCTAAACTCTTTCTCTGCATATGCTGTGAGTTTGGGAAAACAGTGTGCATCATCTTACTAGATTTGTAACGTAAATCATTTATAAACCTATGTCAACACAAGGAGAATACATCAACATACGTCACAGTTTCAAAATGAAAGTTTAAACTCTCGCATGTGAAAGTTTGCATGTGGTCAAATATTGAAATTAAATTAATTTAAACTTTGTTGAATCACACTGTAAAGTGAAGCATCACTCTGCACCCTCTGCAGGTATTTGTTATAATACAAAATTTGAAAGATAATAGCAATATTGGTTGATTAGTGGGATCTCTGAGAAGTTCAAGCTCAGGATTTTCTTTTCTTTTTTCTTTTTTTTTTTTGCTTTATCCCATGTATATGTGCAGCAGGAGTATTTCTTACATGCTTACAGCAGCATGATGTGGATTAGTATTAGCGAGTCTGGGTACAGCAGCAGCGTAGCAGATCTATTCCGCCAATTCCAAATACATTAACATTGTCGTGTACTTTACCATGCCACTCCTGCAGAGAGTTGTCATGACAGAAATATATATATACAGTGCTGCTTGAAAGTTTGTGAACCCTTTACAATTTTCTATATTTCTGCATAAATAATACCCAAAACATCATCAGATTTTCATATAAGTCCTGACAGTCGACAAAGAGAACCTAATTAAACAAGTGAGAGAAAAACAGTTGCTTTGTCATTTATTTATTGAGAAAAATGATTCAGCGTTACATATCTGTGCGGTGCAAAAGTATGTGAATCTTTGCTTTCATTATCTGGTGTGACCCCCTTTTGCTGCAGTAACTGAAGGTAACGTTTCTTGTAAATGCTGATTAGTCCTGCACAATAATATGTAGGAGTTTTAGCCCATTCCTTACTGCAGAACCACTTAAACTCTGTGTTGTTGCTGGTTTTCCTCCTATGAACTGCTTGCTTAGGTTCTTCCACAACATTTGAATTGGATTAAGGTCTGGACTTTGACTCAGCCATTCCAAAACATTAACTTTGTTCTTCTTTAACAATTCTTTGGTAGAATGAGTTGTGTGCTTGGGGTTGTTGTCTTGCTGCATGACCCACATTCTCTTAAGACTCTGCTCTTAAACAGGTGTCCTGATGCTTTTCTTTAGAATTTGCTGGTATAATTCAGAATTCATTGTTTCATCAATGATGGCAGGCTGTCCTGGCCAAGATGCAGCAAAACAGGCCCAAGCCATGATACTACCAGCACCATGTTTCACAGATGGGATAAGATTCCTAAGCTGGAATGCAGTGTGTTCAATAAGTTTAATTGTGGTTTCATCTATCCATTAAACCATTCTCCAACAGTCCTCTGGCTTGTCCACATGATCTTCAGCAAGCAATTTTTTTTTGGAGAACAGTGGCTTTCTTCTTGGAACTCTGCCATTCGCACAAATTGGTTGCTCAGTGTTCTCCTGATGGTGGACTCATGAAAATTAACATTAGTCAATGTGAGAAAGATCTTTAGTTGCTTAGAAGTTACTTAGAAGTCACCCTGGGAACTTTTGCAACCTCACAGATTGCAACACATGTTCTGTTTTGGAGTGATCTTTGTTGGTCGATCACTTCTCAGGAAGGTAGCAGTGGTTTTGAATTTCCTCCATTTGTACACAATCTGTGTGACTGTGTATTTGTGGGGTCCAACCTCTTTAGAGATAGTTTTGTAACCTTTTCTAGCTTGATGAGCAACATCAACTCTTTTTCCGAGATCCTCAGTAATCTCCTTTGTTCGTGATATGATTCACTTCCACAAATATGATCAGACTTTGATAGATCCCTGTTCTTTGAATATAACGGGTCACGTTCTGACATTTGAAAACACATCTGAACAGATAGACTCTAATTTCACCTTTAAAAACTGCTAATCCGAGAGATTCACATATTTTTGCACAGATATGGAACACTGGATCATTTTTCTCAATAAATAAATCACAAAGAAAATACTTTCTCTCACTTGTTTGATTGGGTTTGATTAGACAGATAAATACTAAAGCTGTGTTGTAATTGTTTGTGATCTAATTTGTCTCTAAGTCAGTAAAGCTATAAAGGTTTGTTATAATCAGGCATCACAGGTGTGTTTGACTTTGAAGTGTATTCTGTATATCTTCAGTATCATTTAATCAACACTTTTTGTTTTTCCTTATCACTGATCTTCAATGATAATTACAAGCTATGCCTGGAAATTATTACAGTGTTATAGCTGACTTTCCAAAACCAAAAGGCAAAAGATTTTGCAGTACACTTTAAAGGTAACATACTTTACTTACATTCAGGAACTTCAATAGTTTTATATTTTACAAATGTTTTTATCTAATTGGCATTTGCAGTGCTTTATGACATTGTAGTTATTTTATTCCTTAAAGAATCTTAACTTCATTGAAGAAACATGATTTGATTTTCAACAACATTTTGCTTCAAGTATAATGTAATGTTATAATTTACTTCAAAGCTGGTTGGATTGGTTAAAGTCTTAGAACTCTTAAAGGGTACATAACATACACAGTTTCACCTAATCTCATGTTAATCTTGAGTACCTATAGAGTAGTACTGTATCCTTGATATCTCCAAAAAATCTTTAGTTTTATCATAGTTATAAAAGAAAAATACAGCTTTCCGATTTTCTCCGGAAAAAGCCGAGCTTCTGGAGGCACGCCGCGGGCAGAGCTAAGTTCGACAGGCACTTGTGCTAGGATTGCCAATTGCCAACACAGACATTTGATGCCATTTTACTTACCATCTGCAGTTCTGAATCATGACCGGGATCTTTTATAGCTGGGACCGCTCCATCATTCAGTATCAAACAATGTGCAAACCCAGCATCGAACTGGGCCTCGTTTATAAAACGTTTGTCAACAAACAGGCTTGCAAAACTCAGTTTCTGCCCCAGAAAAACACACCACATCCACCCCCCGTTAAAGAAGTCCGTACAAAAATTTAGGGTCAATAAGTTAAATAAATATAATGAAATAGAAAACAGTTATTTTACATTCTAACAATATTTGACATATTCTTATGTTTAACTATAATGATATGTTATAACATTGTTCTTGTAAAAGTAATTTCATTCAATTTAGAACTTTGGACCTAAATGAAGCACAATATACAGTTATCTGTATAAAGTTTTTATGACATTTGCAGGGTGTGTCTGAATATATGACTTTACAAATGTATATAAAGACATTCTGTGCCTGTTTCAGTGTATAGAGAAGTTTCCTGACTCAACCAAAAAGCAAAGGTAAGTACACTTAAATATACCTATTTTAGGGGGACTTTTTGTATAAATGAATCCTCTACCTAAATTTCACATGAACTAAATATGTTTGTACAAATTTGGGAAAAAGTGTTTCAGTATAAGTATTCACATTTCTTCACTCTAGATCATGATGTTCACATCTCAGCCTGCTGCATTTGCACCCACAGACTTTGACTCAGGCTTAATGAGCTGTTGTGACGACATGAGCGTATGTAAGTGATTCCAACGGCACTGAACAAATATGTTGTTACTACATTATAATTTATATAGTCTAAGTAGTCACAATGTGACTTTAACATTGGTCATATATTTTTTATTAGGTTGTTATGGCTATTTCTGTCTCCCTTGTTTGGGCTGTTCCATTGCCAGCGACATGAATGAGTGCTGCTGCTGTGGATTAGGCATGACGATCCGAAGTGTATACCGAACTAAATACAACATATAAGTTAGTATATATCTATAGTTGCGTGTTTTCACAATTACTTCGTCTTTAAAATATGGTTTAAGTGTGCTGCCAAATGTACTGACAAGCATTTGTCTAAAGTAAAATATACATTTCAATTAAAACTTGCATGTCCTGTATTTAAGTATATTTATAATGATGAAGTCACAATGAAGCATATTTATAGTAACTTTAAGGCAAGACACTGCAGGTGAATAGGGAAAAAAAATAACTAATAGTTACCACCTTTGATTGATTACATTGATAATTGCAAACATTTTTTGTATTGCAAGTTTTTTGAAATGTTAGGTTTTAAATATGCAAATGAGCCATTATTTAATAAGATATGCACTAATTTGTGTACATTTCTAGTATAAAAATCTAAACACTGGAAGTCAGTTTCAAAATTGTTTAATTTTTTTAGAGTCAAATGTTTTTACTGAGGGAATTTTGTCACTCAGAACAGAAATATATATTTTTTTTTTACAATTTTAGGGGGGAATAAAATGTTGTATAAATTCAAGCAAGTTATATATTAACAAATCCCTATGTAAAAACATTAAGGATATAGACAGGAATATAAATTTATAGTTTGGTGTGCGTAAGTGCTACTGGAGTGGAGATTTATGGCTCAGTGTAGGAGGAAAAACTCATTTTGAGAAAACAGCCTTTAAAATATGTATTGTAATTGAAATCTATTGACACAAATAAAGATAAAGGTAGATTATAAAGAGCTATAAAAGAACCACTTAATTTGTCTTTTGTGTGTTTTCTTTTCACTAGTCTGAAAAATCTCAAACTTGCCAAGTGCATGAAGAAACTGTTTTTGTTAGTTATGACAAGTTAAGCATGTCATGTATTCAAGTATATTTGTAATGATGAAGTCACAATATAGTATTTATATTAACTTTAAGGCAATGCTGAGTAAAAAAAATAAATAATAATAACTAATAGTTATCACCATAATTACCCAGTTGATTGATTACATTGATAATTGCAAACATTTTTTGTATTACAAGTTTTTGGAAATGTTAGGTTTAAATATGCAAATAAGCCATTATTTAATCAAATATGCACTAATTTTTGTACATTTCTAGTACGAAAATCGAAACACTGGATGAAGTCAGTTTCAAAAATCTTGTTTAATTTTTTTTTTAGAGTCAAATGTTTTTACAGAGGGAATTTTGGGTATCTCATTTTGTCACTCCAAAATTCAGAAAAACAGACAGAAAAGAATATATTTTTTACAATATTGGGGGGAATAAAATGCTGTATAAATTCAAGCAAGTTGTATATTAACAAATCTCTCTGAAAAAAACATTCAGGATATAGACAGGAACATAAATTAATAGTTTAGTGTGCGTAAGAGCTACTGGAGTGGAGATTTATGGCTCAGTGTAGTAGGAAAAACTCATTTTGAGAAAACAGCCTTTAAAAATATGTATTGTAATTGAAATCTATTGACACAAATGAAGATAAAGATAGATTATAGATAAAATGCTATAAAAGAACCACTTAATTTGTCTTTTGTATGTTTTCTTTTTACTAGTCTGAAAAAACACTCAAACCAACAAGCCCAAAATCTCAAACTTGATGATTTATAATGTACTAAATAATATAATAGTATAAATAATAGACCATTTGAGTGTACTTAGAGATATGCTTTCATGACTGTGACACAGCTTAAAGCATTAGTTCACTTTTGTCTTTTAAAACAAAAATTACAGATAATGTACTTACCCCATTGTCATTCAAGATGTTTATGTGTGTCACGATCTGTACCACTGTGGCTCCCTCTACTCCCCGCTAGAGGGAGCCTTCATTTCACTATGGACCATTCATTCACTACATTTCCCATAATCCACTTCTCATGGACTTCCTGTTACCTCTCACCCCTGTCGGCCATCTTGCCTTCACCCTCACACCTGGCAGTCATTACATCTAATCACTCACAGTATAAAAGCCATTCACACACACAGCCGTTTGTGAAGTCTTGATCGTTTTCCCCGTCAATTCCGAGCGTATTTACCCGTGTTTGCTTTCCAGTTGTCGACTCCCTAGTTCCCTGGTTCCTGTGATTCTTCTCCGCCCGCCTTTCGACTCCTTGCCTGCCCCTGGATTACTCTATTTGCTCGCTGCCGGCCCCTGACCCCCTTCGCTCGGATACTGACGCCTCTTTGTTTCTACCTCCATTGTATCTGTTTATTCCTGCCTGACACTGCTTGTTTCACCAAGATTACTGTTTATTAAAGCTTGCGTATGGATCCTACTGTCTACGTCCCGTTTGTAACAATGTGTTTCTTTCTTCAGTCATAAAGAAATTATGTTTTCTGAGAAAAAACATTTTAGGATTTCTCTCCATATAATGGACTTCTATGGTGCCCCCAAGTTTGAACTTCCAAAATGTTGTTTAAATGCAGCTTCAAAGGGCTCTAAATGATCTTAGCCGATGAAGAAGTGTCTTATATAGCGAAACAATTGGTTATTTATATACTTTTTAACCTTAGATGCTCGTCCTGTCTCCTCTCTGTGATGCAGATGCATAGTCAGTTAGTGTATGCTGTCTTCCACTTCAAAATCGTCCTACAATGCTGTTTTACCTTTTTTTGTAAAGGCCGTTTGGTCTTCTTTGTATGTTCACTTTGTAAACATGGGGTTGGTATTTCTGCAGTGATGTAGGACAATTATGAAGTTAAAACAAAAATGAAATGGGAGTTTTTCGACATACACTAACTGTCTATCTATCTTAATTATTGCCCTTTGAAACTAAATGATAATCCTAATATATATACAAATACTCTAAACTAATTAACTTTATGACTTCATGAAAGTACAGGCACGTATCAGATTGATAACAGTTTTTGTACCACAGCCATAATGTTACTCATAATGGGCATTGCTCAATGTCATAGTGTAGGCCCAGTATTGTGGAAATCACAATGATTATCTTATCAGATTATACCATGTTGGTTGTGTTATGAAACTATGTGTGTCTATAAGACAAGAGTCAGTCTTTAGGAGAATATAGCTGCCGTTTGTATCATTTGCAACAACATGTTCTTTTACAGTTAGATTCACTGTAATGTATATTCTGAGCCCATTTACATCCGCGTTAATTTTCTTTAAATTATAAGAAAGAGCTTTACATTTTAAATATGTAGTAGTCTGATGTTATTGTAGATCTGTAAATGCCTTAGTAAAGTTACTCAAGACGTTTTATAAATCTCTTCAATGTAACAAATTAAACACAGAAATAAAGAAAAGTATAGCCTCTTGTCTTTTTGAAGAAATATGAAGAGCTCCATGTTTCTCAATATCGCAAAGTTCAGGGCTCTCATCTAATGTTGACCAGACTGTTTTGAAGCTGATAGAGGGTATGGAGTGAATTTTGTGCCAATTTTCATCAAACAAATCCAATCTGCTTTGCAAAGAAAAACTTGACTTTCAAACAAACGCAAAGTGATTTGCAAATACAGAACTCTATTTGAGAGAAAATGCAGAGGTATGCACAAATCTATGTATTGTGTGTTACAACTGTAAGACTCAGATGCCTTTTTGTGAGGAAACTTGGCTTGATTTTCTCACAAATGCGTGCAGGCAGATTTTCTCACAAATGCAAATAAGCAACTTCCTTTTCCAAAAACAGAAGATGGTGCTGTCGGTCAATTTACACTAGTGTCCCGAGACCACCCAAACAAAAGGTAATTAATTGTTTAAAAAAATTGAAAACAAATAAAATTCTTAAGTACAATATCTAAAACTTTTTAAATGTTGTAACACTGCAATCATTTGTGTCTAAAATAATTATATATTTAATTATAATTATATAATTATATATTATTTATATATATATTTTTAGCTAAGTAAAATGATAAATATTTATCTTCTGGTGACTCTCTTGAATTGGGGAGAAGGTTTAAGTTTACGCTGATATAATACTAAATTCCGCATTTTAATAAACAGTGGTTTACCAGTATTTCAGAATGATTTTATCAATTTGAAAATAATATTTGGGCCAGCACGTTTTGTCACGTTTTCTTGTTTTTCACAAAATTAATTAAAAATACAGATACGAGTATGGCATCATTAAAAACTTCAAAGGGTCTACTTTTATTTGTTTATACAGTGTGCTTTTGTAAAATAAAGAAAACAAACAGGGTGCACTCTCTGCCGTCTCGGTCTCCGGAAACTTTCTTTTATTGACAGGCACAATAAAACAACCTGAATCTCAGTTGCACGTGGAATGTGTTTAAGGTGATTAAGGTTTTTTGACTGTAGTGTCTGAAAAATTATAGACAGGTTTGAAAACATTTCACACATGTTTTAGTGCTTTAGCAGGCTACACAATGAGTCTATACAGTTAGCATGATGTTAGCTCTTAACTGATGGATCATGCTAGTTTTTCAAACTTGTGGGTCTGGGGTGATTTGTGCCAAAGGGCCTGGGTTAAGTTGTGCCAGTGGCACAACTCCCCCTCACTGATTATTTTCAACATATTATTAATTTGTAATTGTACATTGTATTCTTACATTTTAGCACTTAAACTATGTGACATTCTTAATTTTAGACCAAAACCCATCATGCCTACATACTCACAGGGGATAATCTGGAGAAGTGAGGAGATGGGCATGCCTCATCAATGTTTGACTTAGGCCTACCTGCCATTTGTTTAATTTAGCTAACACTGATTTCAGTTTTGAGTTTGCACTGTTATTAGAGATAAGTTTTATTAAGTTTTTAAGTGACCTAAGTCACAATAGGATGTTTTAGCCTAGTCACTTTACTCTTATATGTTAGATAACTGGCAGACAGCATTCTATGTATGTCAACAGGCATCTATTGCCAAAGCCTTTTTGCATGAAATGATTCACAAATATCATATATTGTGTACTTAAGATTTTTGTGTTTTCCCAATAACTACAAAATATGACTTATTCCAACTGTTTAATAGGATGACATCTAAATAAACCTTAAATGAGTAATTTTGTATTGAATTTGTCTTGCTTTCATGTAGCATTACAATTCATAACATTAAAATGTTCTGTTTTGCTTCAGAAATCACTGGCACAATTTACCCCAACGTATTCCCCCAAAGGCACAACTTACCCCACACCAGGGGCAAGTGCCACGAGACCACTTTTTTCCCAAAAGCTATATTTCTGAAACAATTGATTTCAGATCCAAAGTTATTGTTCTCAGGGATGTACCACATCCTGAAATATATGTACATCCTTAAGTTGAAGGCATTACTGTCATGGCCTCACTTTAAAGTCACTTTGAGTAAAAACTGGCACAACTTACCCCACTTTCCCCTACAAGGTTTTATAGCAAAAGACTGCTTATTTAAATGTTTAGCCATGTCTACTATTGATCAATCATGTTAACAACTTTACAGCACTTATTGTACATTTCACTGATATTGTAATATAGGGTCGTTTTGTGAAAACATCTAAATAGTTATAGATATAGTAAGAAACTCACCGGTTCCCCACTCATGCTGGTATTCCATGAAAAGTATGGTATTTCCTCATAAAAAGGCAACTGAGTCTCACAGTTGTAACACAATAAATATATTTGTCCATACCTCTGCATTTTCTCTCAAATAGAGTTTTGTATTTGCAAATCACTTTGCGTTTGTTTGAAAATCAAACTTTTCTTTGCAAACCAGATTGTGTTTGTTTGCAAAACGCTGGATTTGTTTGATGAATATTGGCACAAAATTCACTCCATAAATAGAAAGGCTATAGTAACTCAATAACCAGTCACTACAACCAAAATCAGCAGAAGAGCATCTCTGAATGCTCAACATGTCAAACCTTGAAGCAGATGGGCTACAGGAGGAAAAGACACATGCTGAAATTTCCTTCTTGTGGCCTACTGAACATACTACAGGTCAATGTTTCACCTCAAATAAACTTTACAGATATTTATAAAGACACAACTTGAAACAAGTTTGAAATCCTTATTAATTGTAGTTTTGCATTACAACTTCAATATCTTTGTAATGGTTACACAGATTGCCCCTCAAACTTGCCCCTCAAAATTGCCCCTCAAAGTACACTACACTTTATAAATGACAAATATAATGAATTCATTTGACTTTGTAATGAGGTAACGTACAGAACGCAATACATTTTAAATAGTTAAACAGGTTGTTTTCAAATTATCTGTGATGTTTTTCTTTAACTTTACTAGTTACACTACAAATAAAACTTTCCCCCCAGATGAAGGAGATGCGTAATAGCACCACAAGTGTATAACAGTGAAAAGGCGGAAACCCAGAAAATTCAATGTTTGGCAAGAAAGCATTGTCTTTTAAATAACAGAAAATTGCATGTTTGGTGGAAAAAAAGTTAAATGATAGCATGTGCGGCCAAAAAAAAACATTTGATTCTGTGGCACCTAAAAAAAATTATAATAATTTGGTGCCTGGTTTTGTTACTTATAGGAGCCAATGGCTCCTTAAGTGACTTTTTGTTTTTTGTCTGGAGCCCTGAACATCCTGCACTTGGTAAACTCAGTATACATTTATTCTTGTTAAAGTTACAAAAGCGATTCAGGCAAGGGAAGGGATGTCCATTCTGCTGTTCGATTAAAGGTGTTATATGATGTTGCTAAAAAGAACATTATTTTGTGTATTTGATGTAATGAAATGTGTTTACGCTGTTAAAAAGGGGTCACCGGATGCCCATTTTCCACGAGTTGATATGATTCTTTAGGGTCTAAATAAAAAGTCTAAAATATAAAGTATATTATAGACTTTTTAAAAATTATCAATAGTAGTGTAAAAAAAAATACCCTTTTACCATGTCAAAATCAGCTCTGCAAAAAAATTGACTGATTCCATTGCATGTTTCTTTAAATGCAATTGAGCTGCACTCACCCCACCCCTCTCTTCTCTATGTGGAGTGAGCCATTGTTTACTTCTGCGTGTTTATCCGTGTTTAGCCATGAAACTTGCGAACTAGCACTCACTTCTGCTGTAAGTGAAGCTGGATCACGGATGATACGCGCAAAGCGTTTATGTAGATCGGGAGGCGCATTCCATTTTCAAACAAAAGTCATCCACTGCATCATCAGCGGCTCAGATGTCGGGAGTAAATGAGGACTACTATGTTCATTATTACATCCAACAAAAGAACACCTCAGTCGCTTAGGAGCCGTTCTTGTCTACATCCCTGCTCCGGCATCGAGTCAATGGCGATCGGACTGTTACAGCTCATTCAGGGCAGGTCTGAGATAAGATGCCTGTGTCAATCAATTTATCGTAGGAGCAGCCTCTGTCTGTGTTATGTCACACCGACAAGAAATTGAGAATGGCTTTATTTGAATAAGGGGAAATTATTAATATTATTAGTCAAGATTTCTGTTTATCAAATTAATTTATTGATAGATAGACAAAATTACACCCCACTGCCAAACACATTTCAGGGTTCAAACCAAATGCCACTTCAAGATTGAGAAACATGTGCGATTAAAAGTAATATTTCAGGTGACCCCTTATAGATCATTGTGTGTTCAATTTAATTTTAGAACAAAGTAAGAAATATTGAAATTTGCACCTATATTTAAAAAAGCTGAAATAAAAAGTAAAAAAAAAATGCAAAGTGATATTAAATGGGAATATTATAATCATCAAAGGCTTATAATCATCATAATCATCAAAGCCAGGAAAAAATAAGAGGTTATTAGGTAACTTACTGTCACAGACTTCTAGTTATTTTGGTTTTAGTTTCATTCTTACAAACTTTATAGTTTGTATTCATTATTTCCTGTCTTTCTCTGTTTAGTTTCTCACCACTTATTAGTTGTCATGGTAATTCATTTAATCAACAGGTGTTACTTCTTTGTCTGATTAAAAGCCCTGAACATTGTTGTTCTATGTTTTTAAAGGCAATGGGAAAAATTCTATCTTGCAGTCAATCTACAGTGCACTATTATCTAGTTCTTAATTATCGCCTTTTGGAGCTAAATAAAAAAATCATATTATCAATCTACACTACACTATCATTTTATATATAAAAATTCTTCAGTCAGCTTTATGACTTGATGAAAGTGCCGGTTGTTATGATCAGACTGATAACAGTTTTTGTACCACAGCCATAAGAAACATGATTTGATTTTCAACAACATTTTGCTTCAAGTATAATGTAATGTTATAATTTACCTCAAAACTGGTTGGATTAGTTGAAGTCTTAGAAGTAAAGTTTAGGGTCAATATGTTATGTAAATATAATTAAATAGAAAACTGTTATTTTACATTTATAACAATATTGTACATATTATTATGTTTAACTATAATGATATGTTGTAACATTGTTCTTGTAAAAGCAATTTCATCACTGGAAGGTGTGGCAGGAAATGTAATGTATGGTTTGTATCCATTTAGAACTTTGGACCTAAATGAAGCACAATATACAGCTGTCTGTATAAAGTTATGACTTTTACTGTAGGTTTGCAGGGTGTGTCTGAATATATGACTTCCCAACTGTATATAAAGACATTCTGAGCCAGTTTCAATGTACAGGGGAGTTTCCTGACTCAACGAAAAAGAAGGCAAAGGTAAGTACACTTAAATATACCTATTTTTAGGGGGACTTTTTGTATAAATGAATCCTCTACCTAAATTTCACATGAACTAAATATGTTTGTACAAATTTGGGAAAAAGTGTTTCAGTATAAGTATTCACATTTCTTCACTTTTAGATCATGGCGTTCACATCTCAGCCTGCTGCATTTGCACCCACAGACTTTGACTCAGGCTTAATGAGCTGTTGTGACGACATGACCGTATGTAAGTGATTCCAACGGCACTAAACAAATATGTTGTTACTACATTATAATTTATATAGTCTAATTGGTCATAATGTGACTTTAACATTGGCCATATATTTTTTATTAGGTTGTTATGGCTATTTCTGTCTCCCTTGTTTGGGCTGTTCCATTGCCAGTGACATGAATGAGTGCTGCTGCTGTGGATTAGGCATGACGATCCGAAGTGTATACCGAACTAAATACAACATTCAAGTTAGTATTCATCTATATAGTTGTGTGTTTTCACAATTACTTCTATTGTCTTTAAAATATGGTTTAAGTGTCCTGCCAAATGTACTGACAAGCATTTGTGCTAAACTAAAATATACATTTTGATTAAAACTTGCATGTCCTGTATTTAAGTATATTTATAATGATGAAGTCACCATGAAGTATATTTATATTAACTTTAAGGCGAGACACTGCAGGTGAATAGGGAAAAAAAATAACTAATAGTTACCACCTTTGATTGATTACATTGATAATTGCAAACATTTTTTGTATTGCAAGTTTTTTGAAATGTTAGGTTTTAAATATGCATATGATCCATTATTTAATAAGATATGCACTCATTTGTGTACATTTCTAGTATAAAAAACTAAACGCTGGATGAAGTCAGTTTCAAAATAGGGAATTTTGGGTATCAATTTATCACTCAGAACAGAAAATAATATTATGGGGGGAATAAAATTTTGTATAAATTCAAGCAAGTTATATACTAACAAATCCCTATATGTAAAAACATTAAGAATATAGACAGTAATATAAATTAATAGTCTGGTGTGCATAAGTGCTACTGGAGTGGAGATTTATAGCTCAATGTAGGAGGAAAAAATTATTTTGAGAAAACAGCCTTTAAAATATGTATTGTAATTGAAATCTATTGACACAAATAAAGATAAAGATAGATTATAGTTAAAGTGCTATAAAATAACCACTTAATTTGTCTTTTGTGTGTTTTCTTTTCACTAGTCTGAAAAAACACTCAAACCAAAAATCAACCAAAATAATAGACCATTTGAGTGTACTTAGAGAGACACTTTCATGATTGTGACACAGCTTAAAGGATTAGTTCACTTTTAAAACAAAAATTCATAGATAACGTACTTACCCCCTTGTGATCCAAGATGTTCATGTCTTTCTTTCTTCAGTCGTAAAGAAATTATGCTTTTTGAGGAAAAAAGGATTTCAGGATTTCAGGATTTTTCTCCATTTCAGGATTTTTCTCCATATAATGAACTTCAATGGTGCCCCCAAGTTTGAACTTCCAAAATGCTGTATAAATACAGCTTCAAAGGGCACTAAATGATCCCAGCCGATGAAGAAGGGTCTTATCTAGCGAAGCAATCAGTTATTTATATACTTTTTAACCTTAAATGCTCGTCTCGTCTCATCTCTGTGATGCGCATGCGTACTCTGTGTGATCCGGGTCAATACAGTTAGCGTATGTTGAAAAACCCCCATCATTTTACCTTTTGTTTGTAAAGGGCATTTGCTCTTCTTTGTATGGTCACTATGTAAACACAGGGTTGGTATTTTTGCAGCAATGTAGGACAATTTTAAAGTTGAAGACAAAAACAAGATGGGAGTTTTTCGACATACACTAACTGTATTGACCTGGATCACACAGACTACGCATGCACGCAAAGACACAACAAGACGAGCGTTTGAGGTTAAAAACTATATAAATTTTCAATTTGTTTAGAAAATAACCGATTGTTTCACTAGATAAAACCCATCTTCCTCGGCTGGGATTATATGGAGAGAAATCCTGAATGTTTTCCTCAAAAAACATCATTTCTTTACAACTGAAGAAAGAAAGACATGAACATCTTGGATGACAAGGGGGTGAGTATTATCTGGAAATTTTTGTATTGAACATGAACTAATCCTTTAAGTACACTTTTAAATGCACTATGTAATATTGTTAAATTAATAGTTTTACTTTAATATTATATTATCTGCAGTTTTTAAAATATACTTGAATCTATCTACTATAAATTAATAAATGTTTATTTTGTTATTTCTCTCAGGGATCCATGTGTACTGACTGGTGTATTGGTAACTTCTGCATGTCTTGTGCAGCCTGCCAAATGAAGAGAGACATTGACATGAGGAAGCGTAATGGACAATTCTGAGCAAACTTTGTCTTACAAGGAACAAAAGCCCTGAACATAGTTGTTCTTTGTTTATTAAAGAGAACAGGGAAAAATGCTATATTGCAGTTAATCTACAGCTATCATGTAGTTCTTAATTACTGCCCTTTGGAACTAAATGTAAATCATATTATATATGGCTGTATTAAGATGTTGCCAGCTACAATATTTTAAGTATGGATTTTATTTGTGTGAGACAAGTGTGGTGAGAGAAGTGAAGAGAAGGTGTCAAATAAAAGGTCCGTACACCATACTAATCAAGTAATACAGATGTTTATTGCTGGTATAATAATGATAACAATATGTATTAATGAATAATGATAATCACAGCAGCAGGAAATTATAATAAATGGATAATAATTACAGCAGCAGCTCACATCCGCACATTTGTTCTCTGGAAGCTGGGCTGAATGAATAATCACTGTTAATGCATTCCTGACATGGGTCAGACCCTCAGTCACCCCTCAAATACCAAATAGAGATGTTACTAATGATTAAATGGATTGCAAGGCAAATAAATGAATAAACGGATTTAAGCATATAATAGACTCAGGCTGAGTAGTGAAAAACTGGTAACGCTTTAAATTACAGCCCGCAAAGAACTATGTAAGTATGCTGAACTTACAGCGTACTTATAAAGAACGTACGTGTAGGTATAAGGGAACAATATGTTACGTTCGGGTAATAAGGGGGTAATAAAACTGACAATTAACCCGCAAAGACCTATGTAAGTAAACTGAAGTTACACCGTAACTTTGTTGTAATTACAGTATACCTATTTAGTACATCCATGTAGGTATAAGGGAATAGCATGCGATATTTGGGAAATAACGGGGGTAATAACCTGTGAAATTTTTTTTTTATACTGTAGCCTATCATTTATAACTAGGCTATTTAAAACTAAGGGCTACTATAATTAGGCTACATCGTATGGTACAGTGTACTGTATATGGCCTAAACAACAGTCTTATGTTGTGAATATGATTTAAAAAGACGATGTACTTTTCATAATTTTATATTAATGTTTTTTACAGGCCTAGATAGACTATTTCTTATAGCGTAGCTACATATTTAATATTAAAGGATACAAGAGGGTAATCAATAAGCTTTCATAAGGTAAGGAGACATGTGAATGATAAATTATAAACTCAACTCATTTCACTGGATGTCTAGTTTTGTTGTGAAATCTCCATCATGTATCCTTTAATATTAAATATGTAGCTACGCTATAAGAAATAGTCTATCTAGGCCTTTAAAAAACATTAATATAAAATTATGAAAAGTACATCGTCTTTTTAAATCATATTCACAACATAAGACTGTTGTTTAGGCCATATACAGTACACTGTACCATACGATGTAGCCTAATTATAGTAGCCCTTAGTTTTAAATAGCCTAGTTATAAATGATAGGCTACAGTATAATAAAAAAAAATTCACAGGTTATTACCCCCGTTATTTCCCAAATATCGCATGCTATTCCCTTATACCTACATGGATGTATTAAATAGGTATACTGTAATTACAACAAAGTTACGGTGTAACTTCAGTTTACTTACATAGGTCTTTGCGGGTTAATTGTCAGTTTTATTACCCCCTTATTACCCGAACGTAACATATTGTTCCCTTATACCTACACGTACGTTCTTTATAAGTACGCTGTAAGTTCAGCATACTTACATAGTTCTTTGCGGGCTGTAATTTAAAGCGTTACCGAAAAACTATATACAACCTCAGAGACATGCCATCGTCTTCACTCTCAAACGACTGGGGAGCCCGTTTCAGTCACAGTAGAAGACCAACACGTATATCAGAGAAAACACCGGGTGATGTGCACTAATCCCACGGCAGAGCTTCCACTGTTGCTGAAAGTGACTTTCATTTTTAAACTGTAAATTTGGGTGCAGCCCAAGACCAGGCCCTTCAGGAGAGAGAAAAAGAAAGCTGGCCAGGCTCACTCCCCCTCCCTCTTGAGTGCACTATTTTTTAATTACAAGAAGATGAAGTTTCGCAACCAATCAAGGCAACCCTTCTCACACTCAGCCTCTCAAGTCTCAGCCTTGAACATACCTTCCCTCTCCCTCTCGTACTCTCCCTGTGTGCATCCGTTTAGCGCACATAAAAATAAAAAAAAAACCCATCTTTTACATTCGTCCCTTGCTCAACGGAGAATCAGTCTCTGAACATATTTCACACGCATCTTTGTAACATTACATATCTTTCCCACTCTCGTAATAAACACTCTCTCTGTGTTCATGCGTTGAGCGTGCAAATAGAAATTCAAGCATAAGATGAATTTAAAAACAACCCGTCTTTTACAATGGCAATACCTTAAACTGATTTACTTTATAACTTCATGAAAGTCCACACTGTTACGAATATAAGATTGATACCACAGCCAGGTTACTCAAAATTAATGTCATTTAGTGTAGGTCCAGTAGTGTAGAAATCACACTGATTATCTTATCAGATTATGCCATGTTGGTTGTGTTATGAAACTATGTGTCGAGTCAGTCTTTAGGAGAATATTGTTGCAATTTGTATCATTTGCAATAACATGTTCTTTTAATAGAGTTAGATTCACTGTAATGTATATTCTTAGCCCATTTATGTCCACGTTAATTTTCTTGGTAGTCACTAAATTATAAGAAAGAGCTTTACATTGTAAATATGTAGTAGGTTGGTGTTATTGTAGATCTGTAAATGCCTTAGTAAAGTTATTCAAGACATTTTTTAAATCTTTCCAATGTAACAAATTAAACACGGAAATAAAGAAAAGTGTAGCCTCTTGTCTTTTTTCAAGAAATATGAAGAGCTCCATTGCGGTCGAACAGATCATCAAACAAACTGCAGAAATCACCACATTACAAATTAATCTAAAAGAGTCATCTTCCCAGTAATCTGACCAGGAGACCTAATAACGCCAGCCCAGCTCATCTGTTTCCTGGTCCTTATCCCTTATTGGAAGCTTGTTTTATTTCCAAGATGTTGATATGAATGAACATGTATTGTGTACAATGCTGATGTTACAACAGTTTATTGAAACTAGTAACAAAACTTGCAGAGAAGCCATGTGAGGAACATATGTTAATTTAAGGATGAATAACAAGGAGCGTGGCTCTGCCCCGCAACAAGATTCGATTGGACCATAGCCTCATGGGGATGGACCAAAATGGCTTGCTTAAAACCCAATGTTCCTAACAATTCTTCGCCTTTCGCCTTCATCGCTCACCCGCTTGAACACCACACGATGTTGTGCCAGCAACCTCTACAGAACAACTGAAGCTTCGGAACTGCCAAAATCTTCAAAGACTTGGACTTGGAAAACTTCCAGTGCATCACATTGCGTAACCAGACAACCAACCGAAGCTCCACCCGACAAAACAGTCCATTCCCAGAAGACGTCACCCAAGGAGCAACCAATCAGCAAAGTCATAATCCCCTCTGCCAGGAAAAGTCACAGAGGAAAACCCCAGCTGTTCATACAGGACACAAGTAAACAAAGTCTTCCTTTTCATTAGCTGAATTGGTGCATACAATTTTTGTGAGCATTTAAAAGCTAAATCTCTGCTCTATGGTTTTACCAGGTTGCAATTTAAGAATTAGTAGCCGATGCTAGTATTTGGGATTCCGTTCAAACTCTATAACTCTCATTTCCAGAACTGTATGTGTGAATTGTATGAGTGTGTGTGTGTGTGTGTGTGTGTTTCAGTAGTTTAGTTTGTGTGTCTCAGAGTAATTCAAATAAATTCCTGTTTCATTTATAAAAAAGCATTGTCTTGTGTTGTGTATTTTGTTACCTTGCTCTTAAGGGTTAACAAAATACTGCTTTGTATTATTATCTTGACCACGGAGTAATATAGACCTCAGTAAGATGTACTAATTTATTCTTTTCGCTGGAAAAGTGGTTAATGAGTAAACTATTGATTCTGAATCAATTTAATCTAATCAAGCTGAAGCAAATCTTTAGATCTGATTGCCATTTGATTCCCTAATAATTTGAGCTAATGACAATATTTCTCAATAGTGCAAAGTTCAGGCTTCTCATTTCATGTTGACCAGAGTGTTTTGAGCTGATAGAAAGGCTACAGTAACTCGATAACCAGTTGCTACAACCAAAATTTGCAGAAGAGCATCTCTGAATACACAACATGTCAAACCTTGAAGCAGATGGGATACAGAAGCAAAAGACACATATAGCACCTAATACATGTTGGAGATAGAGCAGAAATAGAACATGCTGAAATTTATCCCTTGCAGCCTACTGAACATACTACAGGTCAATGTTTCAACTCAAATAAACTTTAGAGATATTTATAAAGACACATGTGGCACTGAATACACACATTTCTGCATTGTGGAAGTGAATGAGCTTTGAAACAACTTTGAAATTCTTATTAATGGTACATTTACATTAAAACTTGAATATCTTTGTAATAGTCAAACAACTTCAACATACAGAACTCAGTACATATTATCTGTGATGTTTTTCTTTAACTTTACTAGTTACACTACAAATAAAACTTTCAACTCAGATGAATTTGATGATGTTAGGTTTTACAAAGACTTGTTTGTATGAAATGTTGCTGTCCACATATGTGGTGCTGAACATGTGTGATTCAGCTGTGTACCAGTGAACTGAAAGTGTTTTGAATTTTTAATGAAACAACAAGAAGTTTCAATGGATTCAATTTTTTTGAGCATTTTGATCATTTCACTAAAATTTCATGGCCCCCAGCATATTTTGTTGTATGAATAGCTGAACAGGCAGTACATCAAAACTTTGTATTTTTAATACAAGTGTACATTTAGTGTAATTAAAACACTTTTTATTAAATCTATCTGTTTATCTATCTACTATAAATTATTCTGTTTTATTCTAGCTTTAAGCATTCTTTTTATCAACACTTGAATGTAGGTAAGTTTCATTTTAAAATAAGCAACATTCTGAGCAAAAATCTCTTTGTTTGTTTTTTTTTTTTTTTTTTTATTAAATAATACATCTGGATCATAATTAGTTTGATGATCAAAACAAAAAATGCAGTAGTTTGCTTCCATCAGCAACTCTAAAGTGTTTGCACAGTCCTTTAACACTTCCTGGATCTACACTTCACTCTATAACATTAGGCAGTTTTTATTTATATTTACAGAGTTTGATAAAGCATAATTTTCGCACAGTTTCTTGAGGAATACTATATTATGAACAATTTTAATATGCTGGAAGATTTGAAAACTGATGTTTTTGAATGTTAGCATGACATATCCAGCTTTATACCTGTGGGTTTTTATAGACGGTAGGTTTGTCTGTTAGCTCACGCAGTACGAGAGGTGAAGTTTCGACAAAAGAGTTCAAATTTACACATAAGGAAGATTCAAATGGTGTCAACAAATGCATTTTTTATATCGGTTTTGCATTTGTTAACACTACCTGTCACGGTTCATAGATCCGTGTGCTCTTTTCTATCTGTGTATGCGTGTGGGTGTGGGTGTTGTCTGTACCTGGTTGCCATTCACTTGACAAGCTAATCAGAGTGTTCAGGTGTTTCTCATTTGCTCTGCCTATATCTGGCTGGCGTTTTTGTGGTTTGTTGTCTGATCGTTGACTTTCTCTGTCTTGCTCTCGTTTAGTCCTCGTTGTTCCTGAGCTCGTTGCCCGAGTTTGCGGCTGTTGCGACTGCTGGGATTATTTTCTGGATCGACCCGCACTCTTCACCAACACAGCCAGACTTTCTGCACCTTTCACTTCGTCAGCCCCCAGATTGGATGTATTGCTGAAGCTCTCCTTAATAAACTCTCGTTTCACTCGCATTTTGGATCTTGTGGTTTCTGTTCCATGACACTACCGGATAGGTTTAGGGTTGGATTTGGTGTAGAGCATATTTCCAACATGAAGAGGATTAACTTTTAGAAAAAAAAAAAAAAAAAAAAAAAACGGAAAAAAAAGACCCCGGATATTTGAACTCTGAACCACCGCAATACGTACCTGAAGCAATGTAATAAAAACACAGCAATTCCAAACAGAAGTGAACATTCCTATGAAGGGCAAAGCCCTTTGAAGTGTGTTCTTTTAAGGGTGTATGGCATTTCTGTCTTGTATAAGCATTTGGAACTCATTTGTTGAAAATATTTGTTTGTATTACTTTTTTTTTCAAATTATGTCTAATTGTCTTATTTGCTATTAAACTTTTTCAAACTAAACATGCTTAAACTTGCTTACACTACTGTCTTAAATCATATTTCTATCACTGACAAAAAATATTTTGTATTACATTAAAATAAAGACAAATTTAATCAGCCTATTCTACTTATGTTTGTATGTGAAGTCGAAATCAACCCCAACTTTGCTTTTAAATGCATCACAAGAGCTCCTAACTGAAGATCATGTGATCACAAATGGAAATCACTTCCATGAAGTGACCATGGAATGTTCCCTTCACTAACGGACTTCTGGAAGGGCCCTTCCAGAAGGGAAGGGCCCTGAAGGGATTAAGTTGCTCACTTTTGTTTGGAACGTCCCTACAAAATGGCGTCCCCTGTTAACAATGGACCCACTTTCTAAAATGTATTGTGCTTCATATATTACCTCATTATAGTCAAATGATCTCTTTAGGCATATTATTAGGTGTAACATATCTTTTATAGTGTACTTCATCATTCCATTTCCATCATTTACGGGCAGTTTGTGTAATTATTAAAAAGACATTGAAGTTTCACAGTGAAACTGTATGTCAGATGCTGACGTGGCTTTATAAAAATAAGCATCTCTAAATTTCATTTGAGGTGAAATATTGAGCTGTAGCATGTTCAGTAGACTGTGAGAAAAAAAAAAAAAAACAGCACATTCTAAAGCCTTTAGTTTTATCATGTGGAACTTATTGAGTTCTGTATGTTACCATATAGCAAAGTCAGCAGAACTCAGCACATTTGATAATACCCAAACTATGACCTGTAGTATGTCTTTTGAAGGGTGCTTAGTAATGTTCAAGTGGCTATCTGAGTTGATTTGTGTAACCACCAGTGTTGGGCATGTTCCTTTAAAAAAGTAATTAGTTATAGTTACTAGTTACTTCTCACAAATAGTAACTGAGTTAGTAATTGAGTTACATCATTATAAAAGTAACTAATTACCAGGGAAAGTAACTATTGCGTTACTTTAAAAAAAAATTTAATTAAATTCAAATTTGTCAAATAACTTGGCTGCTCTCAATATTAAATATGTTAGATGAATGAAATGGACACTAAATAAATAATAAATGATTATTATAAAGCATTGTACATTAATCTACACTATTTTAATGTTGCTGTGGGACAATGTGAGAGACACCTATCAAATTCAATATATTATTGTAAATATTATCATTAGTATAGTGAACAACAAAACACAATAGATGGTTTAGAACTTTTAATATTTATTGCACAGACCTGGCCAACAAATAAGTCTAAATATAAATTATGCTTCTTAAGGAATGTACCAAAAATAAATGAATAAAACTAATTTTAGGGCTGTGCAATTAATCAAAATTGTTTTTCGATTTCAAAATTTATTGTATTGAAAATACAATAATCGAGATAAAACGATTATTTTTTTATTTTATTTTTAAAAGCACCAAAGAGAATTCGCACTGTTCTGTGTATGCATTCAGAGACAGAAAAGAACACAGACTATTTTTTCAGCTATTAAAATAGTTCAGTTTTTGTATGTAATAGTTTTTTAATTTGGGAAGTTGTTGGGAGGATTTTTTGGGAGAAGTTTTTGTTCAAATCATCATGACTTGATTGAAATAAAATCTATAGCTACAAAAGGGTTAAAGTTTTAAACAATATTGGTTGAAACGTTAAACAATGTGCGCTTTGTTTGTGCTGAAAGTGGAAGCTAAAGCCACTTCACGTGACAGAGGCGCCAGCGCCGTCACTTGCATTGATTTCCAGTGGAAACAATTTAAAATTATCCATCAAAACCATACATGGCTTACAGACATGATGAATACATATATGAAAAGCTTTAAATTATTGCTTAACGAAATAAAACAAATAAAACACAACTTTTTCATTATGTAGCTAATCTGTAAAAAGATGCATTTCTCAAGGTGCATCAAATAGGCTAGCAGATTTCGAGTCGGAATACATAAGTTTATTCAGAAATAATTAAATTAATTTCCCTTCGACACATTCATTGTTATAAATGTTTGCCGGTGCTTTGTGGCAAGTTTCAGCCTATTGCCTGAACGCGAACTTCTCTAAAGGCACTGCTGCTGGCTCAGACACTAAACGCTGTCCGAGGCGGTCCCGAAAGTGAAAGCAAAAATGAATTGACACTGGCGAGCCATTTTTACCACCACCTTACTAACATTCACCAAAATAATCGTGATTATGATTTTTGCCATAATCATCAGCGGCTCAGATGTCGGGAGTAAATGAGGACTATGTTCATTATTACATCCAACAAAAGAACACCTCAGTCGCTTAGGAGCCATTCTTGTCTACATCCCTGCTCCGGCATCGAGACAATGGCAACAATTACAGCTCATTCAGGGCGGGTCTGAGGTAAGATGCCTGTGTCAATCAATTTATCGTAGGAGCATCCTCTGTCTGTGTTATGTCACACCGACAAGAAGCTGAGAATGGCTTGATTTGAATAAGGCAAAATTATTTTTACAACGTAAATAATAACCATTGGGTGGATTTTTATCATTATAGGGTAGATGTGTACACACACTGCCAACACACATTTCTGTTCAAACAACATGCAAAAGTGAAGTTTGCATCCTATGATCCTTTTATTTTCCACATACCATACATTATTGTTGTTTCTCTATGCCCTGCCATTCTAACACTTTAATAAAGAATGTCTTTGGGTTTGAGACTTTAATCTTTGAAACTTTACCAATCATATATATGCACAAACAGCTTGTAACACTCAAAGACAAATCTTATAATCTTCATAATCATCAAAGCCAGGAAAAGATAAGAGGTTATTATGTAACTTAATGTCAGTGCCGATCTTTTTATTTTTATTATTTTTTTTTTTTAGTCTCTCACTCTCAATCAAGGTTAAAATGTGATATGAAAGCAATGAATTGACTTTTGATTTATTGATTTTAAAATGTTGATTAGCTGGTTATACTAACTGGTCATGGATGTACATTCATCACCATCAAGTACACTATGAAGAATTGCTCTACATGCATAAACCAGGTTATTCTTTAACAGGATATGCATTTATATGATATCAGGAATTTATTTGTCACTATTTATAATGTCTTGATAATAAGAGTGATTTTTGCAAGTAACAGTTAGTTTTCTGCTTATTTTCTGTAAAATAATGTTAATATTCACTTTACAGTTTTTCTTGATTGCTAACACACTATAACTGATTCATTTGGCCCAATTTTCCAAACCATTCATACAGTTCTCAAAACAAAGACATGTTTCTCAAAACTTAACACATTTCATCTGCTTTCACACACGTTCCAATTTGCTCAGTGTTTTCTGCAAAACTCTACACAAAACTACCATAATTTTGCACAGGTTTAACCATGTTCTCATTCAGAAAACAAAAACACGTAATATAATTAACTCAAGCTGTCACAAGCTGAACACAATCAACACACAATTATGCATGTGTTAACACTAAGTAGCAAAATTGATGACACACACATCAGAATCTCAGGTAATATAAAAAGGGCCGCAGCAGATCATTTGCTTTGGAAAATGGAACCTGATGGTGAAATAGCAGAAAGAGGTGGGAGACAAAGAGGAAGAGGAAGAGGAAGAGGAAGGGGCAGAGGCAGAGGCAGAGGCCAAAGAACATTTGTTCCTGATGAAATACGGGCAACGCTAGTTGACCATGTTCTTGTGCATGGGATGACCATGAGAGAAGCTGGCCAACGAGTTCAGCCGAACGTGAGCAGATTTACAGTCGCTTCTATCATTCGAACATTTAGAGAAGAAAACAGGTACCTGATATTTGCCAAACACACTGTGCAGTAATCTACAGGGTTTTACTATTTAGACAGTTACAATAAATAAAATTGAGATAAGAGAACCTACATTGTTCTTCTGTGTACAGAACTGTATCATGCTGTAAATCCTTAAACTCATATCTGTCATATTTACAGTTTTTTTCAACTGCTAACATACTTTTGTCCAATCTGTAGTTACATTTTCAAAACTCTAAACACAATTAGCACAACATCCGTCTGTTGTGACCATACCACTAACACAATTTGTGTTGTTTTCACACAATATGCAGTCAGTTACCATGTTTCTAAAATGCCAACATTTTCTTTTCATACAAGCCTTCCCAAAACCAAAATCATGGGTAATTTTAGTCTTATTTTCAATTTCAATGTCAGAAATTAAGACCTAATGTTCCGAACCTTAAATACAGTATAAAGCCTCTATTTCTTTAACAATAGCAGCTCAAAATGATTGAAAATATCTCTATATAAAATATTGTAACAACTGATACACATATTTATGTAAAAGATCAATGAAATATTTAGAATATTTAGCTGATTCCAGTCTCAGGTAGAGGAATAGACAGGTGTTAGCTATTTCCATTACATCAACATAGAGTAAAAACGACCTCTTTGAATTGGTTTTGTGGATGCAGAACAACACAAAGAATTAGAGAGAGAGAAAAAAATGCCTAAGAGAAGGAGATAAATAGTTGTAGGAGGTAGAGGAGTAGTTGGATTAGAAAAAGGTAGAAGAAGAGGTAGGGGAGATGAGTAAGAATGTGTGTTGGACTGTGCATTTGTTTGTTTTTTTCCCCCTACACATGTGGAACCAATGAAAGCTTATTTCTGCCACGGAATATAAAGGGTAAAGGGTAAAGGGTAATTGTGACTTTTTTTATCTCATAATTCTGATAAAGTCTGAATTGCAAGATGTAAACTCACAATTCCAAGAAAAGATAAAATTGTGAGATAAAAAGGTCACAGTTAGCCTTTACCATTTATATTCCATGGCAAAATTGTAACCAAAGACCATATATGTTGGATTTTTTGTTGATCACTGGCATCAGCTACCATGGGGGCACTATCCATATTCAACCCCTACCCACTGGAATGCAATGGTTCCAAATGAATTTCTGCATAGGTTACCCTATCTTTTTGTTTTGTGCATTCTGTAAAGTAATGACTCAATTCAGTTAGATAGTATGTTGCCAAGAAAGAACACATTCAACACTTTAAAATGTAAAATGGGTTTCGTTGAAGGCAAACTGAAGACTAAAAAAAAAAAAAACAATATAACTAATTTATATCTATTATATGCAGGTAGAACTGAAACATGACAAGTAATGCAGTTTTTGTAAAGCCAACAACTGTTAGTATTTTGACAATCACTGTACTATGATTGACTATATGTCTCTGTTGGATAGAAACTAGAGCTAAAGTTTTGACCGAATGATTCGGTTTTGAATAAGGTTTGCAGTGTTTTTATAGAGTTAGTTTAAGTAGAAAAAGGTATTAAGCATTTTGAAATGTAGAGTTTGAATTTATTTAACAAAATGTGGTTTTGAAAAGAAAATTAACTATTTGGCTAATTGTGTGATGTAGGTGTGTTGCTGTGTTAAGAGTTTAGAAAAAGTACTTTAAGTATTGGTAAACGCTTGTTAGCAATTGAAAAAAAACTGTATGTGTTGCTCAGTATTACAGTAGTTCTTCTTCCATGTACTGTATTTTTGCAGAGTTGAGAGGCGACTGCCTGGGGGAGGCAGACAACGTCTTCTGACAGAGGAGCAAGAAACTGCAATTGTAAATATGGTCATTACTAATAATGCAATTAGACTGCGTGAAATTCAGAGAAGAATTATTGAAGATCAACAAGCCTTCTCAGAAATTGATGATATAAGTATTTCAACAATTGACCGTATCCTGCATCGTAACAGACTTCGAATGAAACAGGTATATAGGGTGCCTTTTGAAAGGAATTCAGAGCAAGTCAAGAATCAGCGAGTGCAGTATGTACAGGTACTAAGTGTAATTCACTAATGGGTTATTTAGTGCTGTAATTTGATAATTACAGTACTCTTGCAGGTCAAGATATTCTTATTGCTTACTCAAAACATATTTTTGCAGAACATGTTCGAGTTTGATGGCAGAGACACCCTGCATGAATATATATTTATTGATGAGGCTGGGTTTAATCTCACTAAAAGGAGGAGAAGGGGGAGGAACATTATTGGACGCCGTGCCATTGTGGAGGTCCCTGGTCAACGTGGGGGCAATGTGACACTGTGTGCTGCCATTAGTCACCATGGAGTTCTCCACCATCATGCAACCTTGGGCCCTTACAACACACAACATCTCTTGGATTTCCTCAACCATCTCTATGGTTCCATTATCCAGCATGAAGCAAGAGAGGCAGGACGGGCCGAGTATATTGTAATTTGGGATAATGTAAGTTTCCATCGTGCTGCTCTGGTCCGCAATTGGTTCAATGATCATCCCAGATTTTCTAACATGTTTCTGCCAGCATACTCCCCATTCCTCAATCCCATAGAGGAGTTTTTTTCTGCATGGCGGTGGAAAGTATACGATCGAAACCCTTACGAACGGGCAAACCTTTTGCAAGCAATGGAAGAGGCCTGTGGTGACATTGCTGTAGAGTCGATCCAAGGCTGGATAAGACACAGCAGAGCATATTTTCCTCGCTGCCTTGCAAGAGAAAACATTTACTGTGACGTAGATGAAGGTATGTGACCCGATCCTGCCCAGAGACGTGATGCTGAGGGTGCCGAGGATGCTGATCAGTAACTGATCTTTTTTTTTTTTTTTTTGCGTGTGTACTGTAACTGACAGTCTTTTGTTGCATACTGAGTTCATACTCAGTTCTGTACAGTTGTTATTATTATCATTATTATTATTATTTATTTACTACTTTTTTTTTTTTTTTTAAGTTTTTATATAAATAAAGTCCTGTCATAAATAAAAACAACTATAAATGCTTCTCCTTTTATTTTATTGTACCTCCACCCTTCCACTGATTCCTGGTTACCAGTAAGAGGTTTTAGTAACAGTGTTTTGAACTGATCTCACTGGTGTTTTTTAGGCAGTGGAGTAGTGTTTGTATTTGGCAGGTTTTTGCATCATCTGAGGCCAAAGTTTGTTTTTGACTGAAGATAATTTGTTTTTGACTAGAATAATTCGTTTTGACCTGGAAGTTTAAGGTTTGTGCAAATTGGTGTGTAGTTTTGAGATTGTGTTTATAGTTGTGAGAAAATGGTGAATTATTTCATGAATTGTGTGTTAGCAATCGAGAAAAACTGTAATGACAATATTTCTTAATATCCTTAAGTACACCTTTTAAAAATGCACTTTGTAATAATGTCTAATTAAATATTACTTAAACATACATTTTACATAACTGTAAGGTAACTTTTTGAATTTTATTTTAAGGGATATAACTTATATAAAGTTTAATATGCTAGTTGTAATTTTACAATTGTAAATATTATTTGATATTTTACTCCAAAATTCAGCTTATATGTTTAACCATGACTGAAATTGCTTTCCAGTGGGTAGGGGCTGTATATGGATGGTGCCCCCATGGTAGCTGATACCAGTGATCAACAAAAACATGTATGGTTTTTGGTTACAATTTTGCCACATAATATAAAGGGTAACTTTGTGTTTAAGCATTTGCAAATAAGACTAAAAAGTCCCATGATTGATTCAGTTATCAAGCATTACAGGGGTCCTGGCAATGGAAATATATGGTACATGTGTACCATTTATTTCCATTGTTATGTAATCAAAATGATTTTTTGTTTTCACTTGTTGCTGATCTTCAGTGATAATTACAAGATAAGATAAGAAAAAAAGGATTTAAACTGATTGTCCAAAATTGTATTAAAGTTTTGCAGTAAGCTTTAAATGTAATATTTGGAAGGTATGAGAGAAAATGTAATGTGGGATTTTTAACCATTTTAGAACTTTGGACCTAAAGGAAGCAATTGTGAAATTTATATTTCCACAATAAAACTTTAAAGTTTTGCTGTAACTTTGCAGGGTGTGTCTGAATATGTCACTTCCTAACTGTATATAAAGACATTCTGCGCCAGTTTCAGTGCATAGAGGAGTTTCCTAACTCAACGACAAACAAGGGTACGTACGTTTAAATATTGCCTATTTTTAGGGGAACTTGTTGTATAAATTAATCCTGTACTTAATTTTAACATGAACTAAATATGACTATAAACCACAGTTTTTGCCATTTTGAAAAAAAAAATTAAAAAAAAAGTTTTAGCATAAATGATGTCTTACATTCTGCTTCTAGATCATGGCGCTCACATCTCAACCGGCTGCATTTGCAACCAAAGACTTTCAGACGGAGTTAACACACTGCTGTGATGACATGGGCATATGTAAGTGCTTCCAATGGTACTAAACGAACACATTGTTACAGTGTAATCTATAAAGCCTAAGTGACTTGACCATGATGTTAAAGTGAATTTAACATCAGTTATATATTTCTTTTAGGTTGTTTGGGCCTCTTCTGTCTCCCTATTTTGGGCTGTATGATTGCCAGCGACATGAATGAGTGCTGCTTATGCGGTTTAGTCTGGCCAATGCGAAGTGTGTACAGAACTAAATACAACATACCAGTTAGTATCTGTCTAAATATCTCTATCTATCTATTTATCAATTATTGTCTGTCTGTCAAGGAGTTCTGTATTTTCAAAATTACTTATATGTTATTGTTTAAATGTGCTGCCAAATGTACTGACAAGTATTTATGCTAAACTAAAATATACATTTTAATTGAAACTTGCATGTTATGTATTTAAATACATTTGTAATGAAGTTTCAATATAGTATATTTAAAATATATTAACTAGTAACTGATATAATCGAGTAATCAAATTTTCAATTGCTGTTACCAATACATCAAAATAAAGCATGACAAAACTATTAAGACGTATATACTTTAAAGTAAAACTATTCATTTAGTATTATTACATAGTGCACTTAAGTGTACTTAAGTGTCACAGCCATGAAAACCCTTGTGAAAAAGAAGTGTGCTTAATTGCAATAAAATTGTATTTTTGTGTACTTCAAATGTTATAAAATTTTAAAAACTATTTAAAAAAGTATACTTGTAGATAATATAATATAATTTAAATTAAAGGCCACATAAGTGTACCTAAAAAGAGTACACTTTAATGACAATATTTCTTAATATACTTAAGTACACTTTTTAAAAATGCACTTTGTAATAATGTCTAATTAAATATTACTTAAACATACATTTTACATAATTGTAAGGTAACTTTTTGAATTTTATTTTAAGGGATATAACTTATATAAAGTTTAATATGCTATTTGTAATTTTACAATTGTAAATATTATTTGATATTTTACTCCAAATTTCAGCTTATATGTTTATTTAATTATTTATTTTCTTTATGTTTTTGGACTTATAAAAGTGCACATTCCTTAATTTTAATTTTGCAATAAAATTATTGGGTTCATACTTTTAACTACCAAACTTTTTTATTTTCAGTGCAAGTATGTTAGAAACAATTACAAAAGTGCATATAAAGATATGTTAAAGTTCTACTTAAGTGGTTTAAAAAAACATTAAATGCATTTAATATAAACTTAATTTGTGATACATTCCCTTGTGAAAAAGAAGTGCACTCAAGTATACTTTTATAAAGTGTACTTATTACAAAATAATATAATAAACAGATAAGTATGAATTAAATATGTTATTTTCGCTGTTTAAATGCATTTTATTTGTAATTCATGTCAAATGTATCACAGATTAAAGTCATATTAAATGCAATTAGTAGAACTTTTGAGTGATTTTTTTTAAACAACAAAAATTTGAAATCAGTTATATATGCATTTAGTATGCCAGAAACATTACATTTTTATTAACATGTAATGTTACTCATTTTTAACTGATTTTAAAATATAATTTAGTTCACATTAATTGATTGTCAGTATACAGATCAGTGCACTTTAGCTATATTTTAAAGACACTAGAAGTAATTTTGACTGTACATATAAAAATGTACTGAAGTCCCACTTAAGTTGTTTTAAAAAAATCACTCAAAAGTTCTACTAACTGCATTTAATATGAATTTAATCTGTGATACATTTGAAATGAATTACAAATAAAATGCATTTAAACAGCGAAAATAACATATTTAATTCATACTTATGTGTTTTCTTTTAAAGTATATTACTTTGCAGTAAGTACACTTTATAAAAGTATACATAAGTGCACTTCTTTTTCACAAGGGAATATATCTCTAAGTACACATAAGTGGTCATTTATTTCATTCATATATTATCTGCACCTTTTTGTACATATATGATGCGTAATCAAATTGATGTCAGACGAGTCAGATGGATAGATTGAAAAAGTCAAAAATGTATTCATATGCTTACAAGTAATTATGCATAAAATTATTATAATATTCATAAGGTGAAAGTATGGATGCCATAAGAAACATAATCAATACTTCACAATAATCATTATGAATATCAAATGCCCAATTGAAAAATTTCAAAATAGCAAAAAAAAAAAAAGGACGTACAGAACCTTAAGAGTCTGTTGATCTAAGAGTACTACAGTAAGCACAAATCTTAATACCAATAAAAGTACAAGTTAAAAATATCTAAAAGTATAAATCTAAAAGAGTAAATCTGAGAAATCTGCTAAGTCTGAATAGAGGAAAATAAAGGTGCACCCAAAAGGCAGATCAGAGGAAAGGAGAAGTCAAAAAGTCTGATCTAAACTTAGACATCTTTTATACCGTAAACTCAGACAAATAAGGGGGGGAGGGGGTCTTTGCACCTCAGGATAGAGACACAGTTTAATTATAGCCTGGTTGTTCTTAGAATTGTTTCCTCTTTCATATTAACATCAACATCACACTTTTACAGCTACTCTGCTCCTTGGGCATTGGACCCATACTTACTGTTGTATCTTTTGTGGTTCTAAAGAAAATCTATATGTATTGTCCCACAGGGTACTTTGGATGATACCTATTTTTCCAAACCACATTCCATAAGTTTAGCATATGTTCAAACAAACTATTCATGGAATCATGGGAACACAAATTGTCTTTGTGGTACAAGAATCAGTTATATGAAATGAGCAGTCATAGATGCAACAGAGAAATCATAAATGCACAAACATGATTAATAATTCAATATCCTCATGTGAATATGCAAAGAATTTAAATTGATATTCAATTAATCCTTACAAATTAAAAGTCAAATACACCAATATACTATAAGCTTTGAAGTACAAGTGTACACAGATTTTATTATTTATTTTATTGATCTATTAATATATGTATGTCTTTTCTCTCCAGGGATCCATGTTTAATGACTATTTTGTCAGTATGTTCTGCCTTCCTTGTACAACCTGCCAAATGAAGAGAGACATTAACATTAGAAAGCGTAATGGAGAATTCTGAGCAGACTTTGTCTTACAAGGAACATAAGTCCTGAAGTTCTATTTTTTTTTTAAAGGCAACAGGGAAAATGCTATCTTGCAGTCAATCTACAGTACACTATCATCTTAGTTACTGTCATATGTTCTTTTTATACAGTTAGAATTACTGCAATGTATATTCTTAGTTAAGTTTGCATTCATTTTCTTGGTAGCCACTAAATTATAAGAAAGAGCTTTACGTTCTAAATGTGAAGCATTTTGTTGTCATTGTCAAACATTAGCCTTCAAGATCTGTAAATGTCTTAGTAAAGTTACTTAAGACATTTCATAAATCCTTTCAATGTAACAAATTAAACACAGAAATAAAGGAAAGTATAGACTCTTGTCTTCTTAAAGAGATATGAAGTTTCTCCATGCTAGAAAAACATTAGTATTAGGTATTAAGTATGTTGTTGTCTGTTTTTAGTTTTTGATTCATGTTCATTTTTATGTGTCTTATTTTGTAGTTTAGCCTTGGTTATGTTTCCTGGTTTGTCATGTGATTCCCTTGCTCTCATGTATCTTGCCATGTGCTCCCTTAGGTGTAGTCAACTTAAAGCGGCGCTGGACAATCAACGTACCACAAGAGCGCTTTGAAAGCATAAGGAGCCGTCTGTTCTCTATAGCTTTCACAGTACTTTGCTGTCATTCAATGATCGGTCTGCGCAGTGACGCTTCAAGTCGAACACACCTAATGTGTCATGTTGTGATTGGTTGTTTGAGTCATGTGTCTTGTTTCTCATTGGTTGGATTGTGTCATGTGACCCATTTTGCTTGCTATATAAAGCCCTCATGTTACCTTGGTCTTTTGTCTAACTTTGTTTCCCTGTATCTGCTATTTGCTGAGTATTTGCTCCATGTTCAAGCCAAGTCCTTGTTTATTGTAAATCTGCTCACTTTTAATATAATAAAACTGCACTTGGGTTACTTCAACTTGCCATCAGTGGACATACAGTTGTAGGTGTGGTAACTACTATAAAAATTAGGGCTGTCCTTGACAAAAGATTTTTCTGGTCGACTACTCGTTCATTTTAAGAATTAGTCGACTAATCACACATTTATTAATAAACCGTCTAAAACATAATAATGAGGCTTTAATGAGGCTCAAGCACCAATATAAAGCTCCTTGTCCTTGAGGATGGATCCAATTTGCAAAAAAATGTGGAGTGGCTGCAAAAGCAGACAATACATCCAACATGTCTGAACATATTCACAGACCGTCGCTCCGTGCAGATAAAGGTATGTCTCATTTATAACAAGTTATAAATTATGGCTGTATGATTTCCATCACGGATGCAGAGGGAAACCCTGCGGTCGTGAACATGGAATATAATGAGGATGTCATGTAAAACGTGCATTATAAAACGGATAGTTCCGGTTCTTGATTCTGATTGGTTGAGCCGTGTTCTAAGCTGTTATAAATTACTCAAGAAACATACACCTTTGTTTAGGCTTGTGTGTTGCTCAACCTACAACCGTTTCTGAGGAACTACATTGTTTTGCGGAAGAATAATGTTTTTATTTATATCATTACACTTTATTTGTTTTATTTTGTGAAACCTTACTATGTACAGGTCCTTCTCAAAAAATTAGCATATTGTGATAAAGTTCATTATTTTCTGTAATGTACTGACAAACATTAGACTTTCATATATTTTAGATTCATTACACACAACTCGAAGTAGTTCAAGCCTTTTATTGTTTTAATATTGATGATTTTGGCATACAGCTCATGAAAACCCCAAATTCCTATCTCAAAAAATTAGCATATTTCATCCGACCAATAAAAGAAAAGTGTTTATAATTTAAAAAAAAAGTCAACCTTCAAATAATTATGTCCAGTTATGCACTCAATACTTGGTCGGGAATCCTTTTGCAGAAATGACTGCTTCAATGCGGCGTGGCATGGAGGCAATCAGCCTGTGGCACTGCTGAGGTGTTATGGAGGCCCAGGATGCTTCGATAGCGGCCTTAAGCTCATCCAGAGTGTTGGGTCTTGCGTCTCTCAACTTTCTCTTCACAATATCCCACAGATTCTCTATGGGGTTCAGGTCAGGAGAGTTGGCAGGCCAATTGAGCACAGTAATACCATGGTCAGTAAACTATTTACCAGTGGTTTTGGCACTGTGAGCAGGTGCCAGGTCGTGCTGAAAAATGAAATCTTCATCTCCATAAAGCTTTTCAGCAGATGGAAGCATGAAGTGCTCCAAAATCTCCTGATAGTTAGCTGCATTGACCCTGCCCTTGATAAAACACAGTGGACCAACACCAGCAGCTGACATGGCACCCTAGACTATCACTGACTGTGGGTACTTGACACTGGACTTCAGGCACTTTGGCATTTCCCTCTCCCCAGTCTTCCTCCAGACTCTGGCACCTTGATTTCCGAATGACATGCAAAATTTGCTTTCATCCGAAAAAAGTACTTTGGACCACTGAGCAACAGTCCAGCGCTGCTTCTCTGTAGCCCAGGTCAGGCGCTTCTGCCGCTGTTTCTGGTTCAAAAGTGGCTTGACCTGGGGAATGCGGCACCTGTAGCCCATTTCCTGCACACGCCTGTACACGGTGGCTCTGGATGTTTCTACTCCAGACTCAGTCCACTGCTTCCGCAGGTCCCCCAAGGTCTGGAATCGGTCCTTCTCCACAATCTTCCTCAGGGTCCGGTCACCTTGTTGTGCAGCGTTTTCTGCCACACTTTTTCATTCCCACAGACCTCTTGCTTGAGGGTGTCAATGATGGCCTTCTGGACAGCAGTCAGGTCGGCAGTCTTACCCATGATTGCGGTTTTGAGTAATGAACCAGGCTGGGAGTTTTTAAAAGCCTCAGGAATCTTTTGCAGGTGTTTAGAGTTAATTAGTTGATTCAGATGATTAGGTTAATAGCTCGTTTAGAGAACCTTTTCATGATATGTTAATTTTTTGAGATAGGAATTTTGGGTTTTCATGAGCTGTATGCCAAAATCATTAATATTAAAACAATAAAAGGCTTGAACTACTTCAGTTGTGTGTAATGAATCTAAAATATATGAAAGTCTAATGTTTATCAGTACATTACAGAAAATAATGAACTTTATCACAATATGCTAATTTGTTGAGAAGGACCTGTATAAGGATTTTTATAAAAGCAAAAAGCCCTCTGAAGCCATGGTTTACAGTGAATTTATAACAGCTAAGGGGCGTTGTTAGGCATGAGCTTCATTCTTAAATGAATCAGCAACTGTGAAAAAAACATGGACAGAGAGGAAGTGAACAGCAGAGTGGACTACTCCTGGGGCAACTTCTGTTATGTACTGTAAATGTCCAAACATTTTCCAAAATTTAAGTTTGAGATCATTCAGAAGGGTGGACAATTGACTGGAACAGGAGCATTGTTGACATGGTTGTCCAGAACAACACCACAAGCCACAAAGGAAGAAGCCTGTGGAGATGTTGAGACAGGAGATTGTCAAGCAAGGATTCAACCATCTTACATTGTTTCTCCTATGAGAAATATGTATTGTAGAACAAAATGCAATGCAATGATCTTCCAGATGTAAATGAAAGGCAAGATCAAAAGTTCAGGATAATTCATGTATACAGCAAACACACACATGTGCGTGTATATACAGTGGGGGCCAAAATAATTAGAACACTAGTATTTTCACCAGCTAAAAAAGAAACAAATTAAAAAATATTAATTGCCCCTTAAAATTTAAAGTCTGTTTGTGCCACTTTTAGCAGCAAGAACTGCAAACAAACTTTTCTGATAACTACAGATCAGTCTTTTACAGCACAGTCAGATAAGATTTTATTAGACTAGGCTCATCAGTGATGATGTTCTTTGATAATGTTATTGCTCGTTTTCTGTAGCTGCTTTTTGAATAACTAAGGAAATGCATCCATTATAATTAGTAACTATAGTATGTTTAGTATGTTTTTATTCAATTGTTGTCATGTTAAATACGAATTAAGTCATATTAAAAACATTAGGCTGCTTTTAGCTTTATGTTGGAGCTGGTTTCGGGCAATGAAACTATGTATGTAAATAATTCAATAAATTAGCACAATAATATCACGTATCGGTGATCTCGTAGGCAGACAATAGGACCCAATACTACTGTAGCATCAACTATACCTTAATATATCCTTAACAATAGTGAAGCAGACAGAACTTGATGCTTTGGCAAGAGGCATGGCAGTGCTGAAAACATTCACAATGACACTGGGACAGCTAATTAATCGTGACACATTTCGGTTTTCATCAAACCCAAAACTGACTAAACCATTTGTGCCAGGCTGGGGAGAAAGGTATTGTAATAATGTAAATTATTAAACACAGAGCTAGACTAAAATTGAAAAATTCGCCGACACCATTGGATTCCATTATTGGGCCAATTGGCTACCCTTACGAAAAAGAAGTTTATTCAAAGTGTGCTATTAATATACTTCTTTTAATACTTTACTTCTCAGAAATATACTTAAAATGACAGTGTGTAAAACAGTGTTGGGTGTAACGCATTACAAGTATTTCCCTTGTGAAACCACATGCACAAATCTTAATACCAATAAAAGTTAAAAATATCTAAAAGTATAAATCTATGAGAGTAAATCTGAGAAATCTGCTAAGTCTGAATAGAGTAAAATAAAGGTGCACCCAAAAGGCAGATCAGAGGAAAGGAGAAGTCAAAAAGTCTGGTCTAGATGTACTTCAGTACGTCTTTTATACCCTAAAACTCAGACAAAGAAGGGGGATGTACAGCTTGTTCGCTAATGGCTGTACAGTGTGTAATGCCTTGCACCTCGGGATAGAGACACAGTTTAATTATAGCCTGGTTGTTCTTAGAATTGTTTCCTCTTTCATATTAACATCAACATCACACTTTTACAGCTACTCTGCTCCTTGGGCATTGGACCCATACTTACTGTTGTATCTTTTGTGGTTCTAAAGAAAATCTATATGTATTGTCCCACAGGGTACTTTGGAAGATATCTATTTTTCTAAACCACATGCCATAAGTTTAGCATATGTTCAAACAGACTATTCATGGAATCATGGGAACACAAATTGTCTTTGTGGTACAACAATCAGTTATATGAAATGAGCAGTCATTGATGCAACAGAGAAATCATAAATGCACAAACATGATTAATAATTCAATATCCTCATATGAATATGTAAAGCATTTAATAAGAAAAGTGTACACAGATTTTATTATTTATTTTATTGATCTTTTAATATATGTATGTCTTTTCTCTCCACGGTGATCTCGCAGGCTGACAACAGGACCCAACAGTGAAGCAGACAGAACTTGATGCTTTGGCAAGAGGCATGGCAGTGCTGAAAACATTCACAATGACACTGGGAGCATTGTGGTTTGTGTTGGATGGCAATTAATTAAATTGAAATTGAAATATTTCAATTCACTATAATTGATTTTCATTATTTTTAGGAGTACACCTTAACTACATTTAAGAAAGTACATAAATTAATGTCCCACTTACGTGGGTAAAAAAAAAAATCACTCTTAAGTTGAACTATGTATATTGAACTGCATTTAATATACATTTAAACTATGGTATATTTGAAATCAACTACAAATAATATACTAATATAATATAATATTTAGGTGGTCAAGTATGAAGGTATTTTTGGGGCAAATAATCTGAGCGCATTTGACAGTGGAATTTGTAGTTGTAGAGTATAGCCACGCATGTGTATCAGTAAACAGATGAAATTTGCAAACTTGTTCTACAAATCACAAATTAAGAAAACCATACACTCACATGTTTTGCTACTATTGCTGCAGTGAATATGGTGCAAAACACATTCAAGCACCAGCATCAAAAAATGTGAAATCACGGACGAATTTTGTACAGTCGTGGCCAAAAGTTTTGAGAATGACACAAATATTAGTTTTCACAAAGTTTGCTGCTAAACTGCTTTTAGATCGTTGTTTCAGTTGTTTCTGTGATGTACTGAAATATAATTACAAGCACTTCATATGTTTCAAAGGCTTTTATCGACAATTACATGACATTTATGCAAAGAGTCAGTATTTGCAGTGTTGGCCCTTCTTTTTCAGGACCTCTGCAATTCGACTGGGCATGCTCTCAATCAACTTCTGGGCCAAATCCTGACTGATAGCAACCCATTCTTTCATAATCACTTCTAGGAGTTTGTCAGAATTAGTGGGTTTTTGTTTGTCCACCCGCCTCTTGAGGATTGACCACAAGTTCTCAATTGGATTAAGATCTGGGGAGTTTCCAGGCCATGGACCCAAAATTTCAACGTTTTGGTCCCCGAGCCACTTAGTTATCACTTTTGCCTTATGGCACGGTGCTCCATCGTGCTGGAAAATGCATTGTTCTTCACCAAACTGTTGTTGGATTGTTGGAAGAAGTTGCTGTTGGAGGGTGTTTTGGTACCATTCTTTATTCATGGCTGTGTTTTTGGGCAAAATTGTGAGTGAGCCCACTCCCTTGGATGAGAAGCAACCCCACACATGAATGGTCTCAGGATGCTTTACTGTTGGCATGACACAGGACTGATGGTAGCGCTCACCTTTTCTTCTCCGGACAAGCCTTTTTCCAGATGCCCAAAACAATCGGAAAGAGGCTTCATCGGAGAATATGACTTTGCCCCAGTCCTCAGCAGTCCATTCGCCATACTTTTTGCAGAAGATCAATCTGTCCCTGATGTTTTTTTTGGAGAGAAGTGGCTTCTTTGCTGCCCTTCTTGACACCAGGCCATCTTCCAAAAGTCTTGGCCTCACTGTGCGTGCAGATGCGCTCACACCTGCCTGCTGCCATTCCTGAGCAAGCTCTGCACTGGTGGCACTCCGATCCCGCAGCTGAATCCTCTTTAGGAGACGATCCTGGCGCTTGCTGGACTTTCTCGGACACCCTGAAGCCTTCTTAACAAGAATTGAACCTCTTTCCTTGAAGTTCTTGATGATCCTATAAATTGTTGATTTAGGTGCAATCTTAGTAGCCACAATATCCTTGCCTGTGAAGCCATTTTTATGCAACGCAATGATGGCTGCACGCGTTTCTTTGCAGGTCACCATGGTTAACAATGGAAGAACAATGATTTCAAGCATCACCCTCCTTTTAACATGTCAAGTCTGCCATTCTAACCCAATCAGCCTGACATAATGATCTCCAGCCTTGTGCTCGTCAACATTCTCACCTGAGTTAACAAGATGATTACTGAAATGATCTCAGCAGGTCCTTTAAGGACAGCAATGAAATGCAGTGGAAAGTTTTTTTCGGGATTAAGTTAATTTTCATGGCAAAGAAGGACTATGCAATTCATCTGATCACTCCTCATAACATTCTGGAGTATATGCAAATTGCTATTATAAAAACTTAAGCAGCAACTTTTCCAATTTCCAATATTTATGTAATTCTCAAAACTTTTGGCCACGACTGTACATCCCCAAATCACTATGTGAATTCTTGTAATGAAAGTTGCACGCTTGTAGAATGTTTTCTTATATATGCATTTTTTATTGAATGATTTTTCTAGCATAAACACAAGTACATAACTACAACGGCTTGAATCTGCTGCTATGAGTCTCAAACGCTGTTTTTCACATGCAAATGACGTGCTTCGCGCACTCTCCATTTTGCACCAAATATCTGTGCGAAACATGGAGCAAAAGTGATTTGTGCATCTGTAAAGGGAACAGCACTGTTTCTGTGAATTCAGTTCCCGTTTCCCCTTCGGCGTGTATGCGTCAAATCACGACCATGATTTTGAGCGCAGTGGAAAGTTTGTGCTTTATTATCTCAAGCACCAGTTTATTATGCTATTTCCTACTTTACATCAACATAAGGTATATTTCACGTTGTTTATTAAATACGTGAGTAGAATGCTGAAGCATAGAATGTAGCCTATTGTTTTCAGAGGTTGCATAGCTCGTTCATGGGTTACTGCTAAATTTAGATTTGAGAAACTTACACTAATATATTATTATATATGTTATGCTGCTGGTAGTGGGTGTCGGTTTTGTTACACAAACTTATGTTTTCCTGAAGACCTGGGGAAAATGGAAAACATTCTAGAAGCTCATAAACGTTCTAGTATAATCATTATACTAGAACGTTTATGAGCTTCTAGAATGTTTAACCTCCTAACTGAAGTTATTTCAAATTGAACATATAAATAAAAACAGTATAAATAATCAAAAAATAAGTGCAAACAATAAATGCAGCCAATCAAAGTAGGCCTATGGCTACTCTCTTAATATACAAAGTGTAATAGAGACCGACTTTTTCAAGCATGATACAGAGCTATAGACCACTACACAACCTACTGAATATTAATACATCTTTATTTTTAAATGAGTATATATATATATACAGTGGGGAAAAAAAGTATTTAGTCAGCCACCAATTGTGCAAGTTCTCCCACTTAAAAAGATGAGAGAGGCCTGTAATTTTCATCATAGGTATACCTCAACTATGAGAGACAAAATGAGAAAAAAAAATCCAGAAAATCACATTGTAGGATTTTTAAAGAATTAATTGGTAAATTCTTCGGTAAAATAAGTATTTGGTCACCTACAAACAAGCAAGATTTCTGGCTCTCACAGACCTGTAACTTCTTCTTTAAGAGGCTCCTCTGTCCTCCACTCATTACCTGTATTAATGGCATCTGTTTGAACTCATTATCAGTATAAAAGACACCTGTCCACAACCTCAAACAGTCACACTCCAAACTCCACCATGGCCAAGACCAAAGAGCTGTCAAAGGACACCAGAAACCAAATTGTAGACCTGCACCAGGCTGGGAAGACTGAACCTGCAATATGTAAGCAGCTTGGTGTGAAGAAATCAACTGTGGGAGCAATGAAAGATGTGAAAATGAAAGACATACAAGACCACAGATAATCTCCCTCGATCTGGGGCTCCACGCAAGATCTCACCCCATGGGGTCAAAATGATCACAAGAACTGTGAGCAAAAATCCCAGAACCACACGGGGGACCTAGTGAATGACCTGCAGAGAGCTGGGACCAAAGTAACAAAGGCTACCATCAGTAACACACTGCGCCGCCAGGGACTCAAATCCTGCAGTGCCAGACGTGTCCCCCTGCTTAAACCAGTACATGTCCGGGCCCATCTGAAGTTTGCTAGAGAGCATTTGGATGATCCAGAAGATGATTGGAAGAATGTCATATGGTCAGATGAAACCAAATCAACTTGTCGTGTTTGGAGGAGAAAGAATGCTGAGTTATAACACCATATCTACTGTGAAGCATGGGGGTGGAAACATCATGCTTTGGGGCTGTTTTTCTGCAAAGGGACCAGGATGACTGATCCGTGTAAATGAAAGAATTAATGGGGCCATGTATTGTGAGATTTTGAGTGAAAACCTCCTTCCATCAGCAAGGGCATTGAAGATGAAATGTGGCTGGGTCTTTCAGCATGACAATGATCCCAAACACACCGCCTGGCCAACGAAGGAGTGGCTTAGTAAAAAGCATTACAAGGTCCTGGAATGGTCTAGCCAGTCTCCAGATCTCAACCCCATCGAAATTCTTTGGAGGGAGTTGAAAGTCCATGTTGCCCATCTCTAGAGGAGATCTGCATGGAGGAATGGGCCAAAATACCAGCAACAGTGTGTGAATGAAATTTTGTTATTGACCAAATACTTATTTTCCACCATAATTTGCAAATAAATTCTTTAAAAATCCTACAATGTGATTTTCTGGATTTTTTTTTCTCATTTTGTCTCTCATAGTTGAGGTATACCTATGATGAAAATTACAGGCCTCTCTCATCTTTTTAAGTGGGAGAACTTGCACAATTGGTGGCTGACTACATACTTTTTTGCCCCACTGTATACATATATTTCAGTCAACAAAACCATAAAATGAGGTTTTTATTGGTAAATTTACACCTATGAATGAGAAATGTGATCAATAGAATGTAAATTATGTACTGTTCTTCTTGGTCAGGATAGTAAAGCCAATGAGTACTATTTTCTAGGGCTGGGTATCCATTCAGATGTCTCGATTTGATTCTCGATTTTTTGATTACATTACATGAATATAGTTTTAATACAAATGCTATTGGTATTTCTAAAAAAAAAAAGTTAACAGTTTAAAAATTGTGAATTAATAAAAGGAATTAAGAGCCACAGGCCTGTATTTTAAACATATTCTTTTTTGTATAGGGTCCTTTTTTTAAATAATAATAGGGCCCTATAAAATGTGCATCTTAATTTGCCTGGTAATCAGATGAAGGCATAAAATATTAATTTAATTTATCCTGATCAAATGAAAATTAAAACAAAGTGCTGCACAACAAAGTTTACTGTAAAAATTACAAAGAAAACAAATGTGATTACTCATTTAAAAATAAAGATTTATTAATATTCAGTAGTAGCGTTGCGTCACGCCATCCGACATTCATTCATTCATTCATTCATTCATTCATTCATTGAATGATCTTGTCAATAGTTCCTCCGCCATAAGCACTGAATGAATGACATGATTTCTGTTGTATTCACGCAATGTAAATAAGAGGGTGACATCTAGTGGAGAAGACCAATGACAGATTCACATTAATCAGATCCTGTTTCAAATGTTTGCTGAAATAAATAATGGAAAAGATTGTTTTGCGGCTTTTGAGAATTAATATCTAATCAACCTTATTTTAAAAAATGATTTTATTTTTTTTTTTGCTTAGCCCTACTATTTTCACTAATAATTTTTTGGACCAAACACCATAGTGTCACCAATCAGGAGAATAGTCTTTATCAACACCTCTAAATAGCTCTCTGAAAGGAATGAGCCAATAACAATTGGAAATTCTTTTTGAGTAACTGGTATTTTACAATAAGAATTTAATGAATTTCTTGTATTGTAGAATGCAAGCTCAACACTTCTGAGGTTCCAGTGACCATTAAAACGAAACCGAAAGTAAAACGCGCATGCGCATTCAAAAGCGATTTTAATACCCTCCCCAATGCAGTCAATCAGCAGGAGTTTAAAGCAGATCGTAAGTGTATTTATTTCTTGTTTCAGTAGTGTTTTGCGCAGTTGTCATTGCTAGGAAATGCTTGTTTGTTTGCTGTATTAAGACGTGCTGAAGTCTGGTATTAGATTGCATACCTTGTCAGTGTCGTGCACTTGCTTGGCCCTTTTTTATGCTAAACAGTTAAGTGTATTCAGCTGAATTCAATAGTAGTTCTTGTCAGACCAATATAAAAAGAGATTATAATACCACGGCAGCCCTCGTGTAAAGCCCTAGTTGTGTGAAGACCGAAGAGTGTAAAGACCATCGACTCTACCATGCGACTCCACCAGGAGCCAGAAGCCATCCTCTTTTCAGCTTCAGCTTTTTTACAGATGGTGTGATGTTTGCTTCCAGAATTTGCTGGTATATAGTGGAATCCATTCTTCCCTCCACCCGTGCAATGTTTCCTGTGCCACTGGCTGCAACACAACCCCAAAGCATGATAGATCCACCCCCATGCTTAATAGTTGGCAAGGTGTGCTTTTCATGAAATGCTACTCATTTTTTCTCCAAACATGCCTTTGCTGATTGTGGCCAAAGAGTTCTATTTTAACTTCATCAGTCCACAGCACTTGTTTCCAAAACGCATCAGGCTTCTGTAGATGTTCTGTTGCATACTTGCGACATTGGATTTTATGATGGGGATGCAGGTAAGGTTTTCTTCTGCTGACTCTTCCATGAAGGTCTTGTCTGTGCAAGCATCACTGCACAGTGGAACGGTGCACCACCACTCCTGAGTCTGCTAAATCTTTCTGCAGGTTTGCAGTCAAATGGGGGTTTTGATTTGTCTTTCTGACCAGCATACGATCAGTTCTCTCTGAGAGTTTTCTTGGTCTTCCAGTTCTCATCTTGACCTCCACAGTTCCCCTGAACTGCCATCTCTTAATTACATTTCTCACTGTGGAAACTGCAAGCTGACAACACTTTGCTCTCTTCTTGTAGCCTTCTACTGCATTGTGGGCATCAGTAACTTTCATTTTCAGAGTCTTACACAGCTGCTTAGAGGAACCCATGGTTGTTGAGTGTCCACAAATGTGTGCACAAGGTTTGAAGAGTCAAAGTATTTGTAAAGCTTTGAAATTGGCATTTACTAATGACAGCTGTTGCCATGCATCAGATCTAATGAGCTGATTAAGGTCTGAAACCTTGTAAAAAGAATCTGAGACTCTGGAACACTTAGAGTGCCCAAACTTTTGCACAGTGCCATAATAATGTTTTTATTTAAAAAAAAAACTAGCACCCTCATTTTTAATTCTATTATTTAAAAAAGCCTCTTTAGACTTTATTCGTTTACTTACTGCTTGTTTCCTTAGAAAAACAAACAAAAAAACACTAACACTACTAACACTAGCTTCTCTCTATGTAATTAACAAAAAAGCAAAAAGGCCTCTAACACTAGCTTGCTTTTTCTTTTTTTTATTCTATTTTCTTTTTATTTATTATATACTTTAAAAAAGCCCTTGCTATGTGTACTACGTTGGGCTAATTGAGACATGTCATAGCACTTGCATGTTATTGCTCTTTTGTTGATTTTGATTGCTTCTGTTGTCCTCCTTTGTAAGTCGCTTTGGATAAAAGGATCTGCTAAATGTCTAAATGTAAATGTAATGCAAATTTCCTGGGTATCTAATCCCATTTTATTAACCACTGTCTTTGCTACCGACCTTCGATGATCCAATTCATCCACACTAATAAGCAAAAATTACTCAAGATAATCTAACATTTGTTTTCCTTTTTTGTTTTTTTTTCTTCTGTGGTCTACTGTACAGAAATGAATTTAGTTTTCTCTACACCTGAGGCTTTTGCTGTGAAAAGGCTTTTACATTTGCCAAAAATCTAACTTTTTATATTAAAAAGAAACAAGTAAGCCCTGCCCAGATTTAAAAAGTAATGCAAGTAAAAAGTAACGCCACTACTATACATAATTAGTTACTTTTTTAGGGAGTAAAGCAATATTGTAATGCATTACTTTTAAAAGTAACTTTCCCCAACGCTGCTTAGAAAAAGTTTAACTATATTTGAGCTATACTTTTGCTCTGAGAATCTGTGTATGGATATGTAAAACTGTGTAATGTTATGGAATAAAATGTCGACCCATGAAGAGGGAATAATGACTTTCAAGCTTTGGATGGATCAATTCCATCTACATTTTGATCATAATAAATAATCAATTAATAATTTTTAGCTTTTTGTTCAAATTGTTGTTTATTTATTTTTAATTTATGAAACTGTCTGGTTTGTCTCAGCTACAAAATCAGACATCAGAAGATTACAGAGAATGGTTTGGACTGCAGAGAGGATCATTGGTGCTCCCCTGCCCACCCTTCAAGAACTGTATACATCCAGGGTGAGGAAAAGAGCTCAGAAAATCACCCTGGATCCCTCACATCCAAGCCATTCCATCTTTGAACTTTTGCCATCTGGCCGGCGCTACAGAGCCCCTAATGCCAGGACAACCAGGCACAAAAGTTTTTTACCCCAGGCAATCCACCTTATGAACAACTAAATGTTCACCCAATATGTGCAATAAAAATACCTTCATCAATCATCAATAGCACAAACGCTCTTTCTGATTCTGAAACTTACCCACTTTCAAGTGTTTATAAAAAAGAATGCATGAAGCCAAAATAAATGTTTACAAGCAGATACTCTGTTCTTTCTTTTGATGTCTAGTATGTTTAGATATTCATATAACAAAATATATACAAATGAATACCAAAATAGGGACATAGTAGTACACTTAAAGTATAATGTAAAGTTCACTTAAAGAAAACTTATGAGTATACTTGCATGCAAATGCAATTTGTAAAACCTCTAAATTAGGTTTTCTTTTTTTTTTATTGGCTTTTAAGGTTATAATAAAATAACCTTTTACTCAATTTACTCTCTTAAAAGCAGAAGAATTAATTCAACCATAGTGCAGTATGTTCCTCTCTAACCTTTTCTAACCAGTTGGTGGAAACATTATATAAAGTTCTAGATAAAATAATGACCATACTGCTTGCCGCTACATCGAGTTTATCTGTATTTATTAGGCACACAAAACGGCCAAAGCAGATCTGGCAGGTTACTTATGAATCTTGTATTGTAAACAGCACACACCTAGTGCACAGCTGTAGCCCTCTGCTGGCCAATTCATGTTATTATCTTGAAATACTTCTGCTAACCAGCTGGGGGCTGACTATTACATAAAACTCTGATTATTAATGCAGATGATCTGTAATACTTACTACCTTAAGTAAAGAGTAATGAGTAATGAAGTGTGGAGCAAGATTTTGTTTTACAAACTGTATTGTTGTGACATCAGTTTTGAGCCATATGACCAATCAGAGGAAAGTAGGTTCTCGAAATTAGGGGGTTATAAAGGCCGAATCCTTGAAGAAAACCATTTAAGAGGTTTGAAGTATTTCGTTACCGTGTGGGCTGCATGTGGGAAGATGTGCATTTAAATATATTGATTATTAGCAATGACACTGAAAAATGTTAGTTAGAATAGCCTAGCCTCATGATGGTCAGTGTTGGCATATTTCATACAGTAGCCTGTAATACACAGTTTAGTAGTGCCATTCTAGCCTTTAAATATTTGCATACTAATGTCATGATGATCATTGCTTTTGTCTTACTGAATATGGAATGCTGCCAGCAATAATCTGATTTTACACAAAATGTTTCTCATTATATACAGAGGTAATATATTAATCCTAGCGACATCATGTCTTTTGTTTGATGTAGCAGTCCACCTGTATAGGTCTGCTACACTCTTAAGAAAAATGGTTCTATATAGTACCAGAAAAGGGTTCTTTGGCTTGTAACAATAGCAGAACCCTTTTTGGTGCTAAATAGAACCCCCTTTTTATAGGGTTCCATAAAGAACCATGCTTTGAAAATGCTATATAGAACTTTATAAATATAAACTTTATTATAAATAACCTTTTCAATGCTAGTTTATTTTAGTATATTTATGTAATTATTAATATTATTTAAATATACTATGTATTAATTCACTGTTTTATTGCTTTTTACTCTTCTGTCTGGTATTTCAGTATCTTGTAGTGTATATACAACAACAACGTGTCAGTTAGGTACTTTTTATTTTTTAATGACATGAATTGGTAGCAAAAAATGACAGCACTATAACAACAAGAAAACATTAATAGATGCCTTTCACATTGAACATAAATGCTTAAAGAAGTAAAAATAGAATCAAAATAGTGAAATGAAGACCAGGTTCCAGTGAAATACTGTATTTTCATAATCCTCTATGATGCCTGTAAGTTCATCATTATGTGTTTTGATGTGACTGAGTGGCAGTTTCTCTCTGCAGATGTCGAGGCTGTAGGATGTGACAGCATCTGAAATACACAATTGAGTTTAGATTTACAGTGTGTCTCCTTCCATTTGTTTTTGTAAAAACAATAAAATAACCATAAATTAAACATTATCGTTACTTATTAAGTGGTGAAGAGGTATCCTTAAAAAGCATCCCTAACTGAACAGGGCTGGTCACTTACATGTTCTCTTACACTGAAAAGAGAAGAAGACATGATTGGAAAACAGGAACAATTTAAAAAGTAAAAAAATATAGACATTATAAGAAACAAATATTTACCTGATAAGAGTGTGTTGGCAGTCTGTTGGATAACTGAAGATCAGAAATGAGACAACATTTGAGACAACACAGAGGATTGTCAGAGCTGCTCACACTTAGGCTACATGTGATTTAAAAAGAAGAGAAAAGAACATATTTGTTTGGAAACCAATACAATTTTAAATTTAATTTTGTATTTAAAAGTAAGAATGAAATAATTTACCTGTTGAGAGTGTGTAGTTGGATCTCTCAGCTCTAGAAACTCACTAATAAGGTGCTTTGACAGTTACAGATTTGAAAATCAAAAGGGCGGGAATAAAGAACCCTAACTCTAACTCTAAGAACCATTTCAACATTAAAAGGGTTCTTCAGGATGCTATGGTTCTAAATAGAACTGTTACGACATGTAAAGAACCTTCAAAGAGCCATCTTTTTTTAGAGTGTACAGGGTGATTCAGGTATGCTTTATGGGGGATTTTCATGTATATTATTCATGGATTAAAGTTCTCCGGCACCGTGCCGGATCTCCAGTATGTGTGAAAGGGTCTAAACACTTCCTCTATATGCTGAGTTTGGGAAAACAGTGTGCATTATTTCACTAGATTTATAGCATAAATAATTTATAAACCTATGTTAACACAAGTAGAATACATCAACAAACGTCGCAATTTCAAAATGAAAGTTTAAACCATAGCATGTGAAAGTTTGCATGTGGCCAAATATTGAAATTAAATTAATTTAAACTTTGTTGAATCACGCTGTAAAATGAAGCATCACTCTGCGCCCTCTGCAAGTATTTGTTTTAATTCAGAATTTGAAAAATAATAACAATATTGGTTGATAAGTATCTGAAAAGTACAGTGCAGCCTGAACGTTTGTGAATCCTTTACAATTTTCTATATTTCTACATTTATATGACCCAAAACAACATCAGATTTTCATATAAGTCCTGAAAGTAGACAAACAGAACCCAGTTAAACAAGTGATAGAGTGGAGAAAGCCACTTTTTCACCGAGAAGGAAACAAGCACAGCGCGCTAAGCGTAAGTGTTTGCGTAATACTTTATTTCATTTAGAGTTGTGTACTTTGCAAGTTGCTGCTAGAACTTTTCTTTTTCGTTTCGTACATTTTAGTAACTATTATCGTGGTGTAATTTGAAATTGTAGTTTTGATAGCACTTATTAAAATTAGACTAGTAAGCCGTCGGCGAAACCAAGCTGTTGTTATTGTTATTGCTGCCTTCCTGCAAGCACTTAAGTGTCTCGGTTTAGTTTCTATTTGATCCATTTGCCTTGCTTTCGGGTGAATTAAGCAGTAGGCGTAACGGCTTTTCCCCCCTAATTATCGTTCGACTGAGTATTTATTTGACATCTGAAAGCTGACGCGGAAGCGTCAGCGGAAGCGTTCAGCCCTCGCGTGAAGACCGACGAAAGTAAAGACCTGCGACTTTTCCTGCGCGACTTAACCGAGCAACGAAACCGACAACGCACACAGGTACTTCTTTCATTTTCTCTCTCCTCTCTTTTGCCTGCCACTTCTATCATGTGTTTTCAATATATTCCGGTTGTCACTCAACCACGCACTAACTCCTCACGCAAACGGCATCGCAATCTTGCTAACCTACGTCCTATCGCTACATCCTCTACTCCACCTCTTGCTTTTTCTGTTGGCCTCTGGAACTGTCAGTCTGCAGTTAACAAAGCAGACTTCATTTCTGCTTATTCCATACAATCTGATCTTAGCATCTTGGGCTTGACTGAGACCTGGATTCGTCCAGAAGACTCAGCAACCCCCGCTGCTCTCTCTAAGAATTTTACTTTTTCTCACACTCCGCGTCAGACTGGGCGGGGTGGGGGAACTGGTCTGCTCATTTCTGACAAGTGGAAATACACAACACATTCACCCATATGCAATCATAGCTCATTTGAATGTCATGCAATAACACTCACAGCTCCTGTAAAACTACAGGTTGTGGTCATTTACCGCCCTCCAGGCCAAATTCTAAACACCTTTCTAGAAGAATTGGATGGACTGCTATCCTCTTTTCCAGAAGATGGCAGTCCACTTTTGGTCTTTGGTGATTTTAACATTCATCTTAACAAGCCTTATGCTACAGATTTCCATTCACTTCTTGCCTCATTTGATCTCAAACGCCTTACCACTACGAGCACTCACAAATCTGGCAACCAACTTGACATAATTTACACTCGCAATTGTATCGCTGACAACATCCTGGTCAAACCCCTACACGTCTCTGACCATTTCCTTATTACATTTAATATTCATCTTTCAACCCATGCATCACCAACCCCTCTACCGGTTACTTTCAGACGAAACCTACGCTCCCTCTCACCCTCACACTTTTCCTCTGTACTTTCCTCCTCTCTTCCCTCACCTACCCATTTCTCATCTCTGGATGTGGATGCAGCCACTGACACCTTATGCAACACCTTAAAGTCTTGTCTCGACGATATCTGTCCTCTTTCCACCAGGCCAGCACGGGCTACTCCCTCTAACCCCTGGCTGACTGATGTTCTTCGTGAACATCGGTCCAAACTCAGGCAAGCAGAAAGAAAATGGCGCAAATCTAAACACCCGTCTGACCTGAGTATGTACCAATCGTTGCTTTCTGCTTTTTCTACTCAACTCCACACTGCCAAATCCTCATATTATCATAACAAGATCAATAGTGCTTCTGACATGCGCAATCTCTTCAAAACATTCAACTCTCTCCTCTGTCCCCCTCCACCACCACCCACCACTACACTAACAGCTAATGATTTCGCACAATTCTTCACAGACAAAACTCGAACAATCAGCAAACAATTCTTAGCCCCTCATACACATGACTTACAACCCACCACACCCACTTCGAACACTCTCACTTTCTCCTTCTGTCCCCTCACTGAGACAGAAGTATCAAACTGTCTTACCAGCACTCACACACATCATAAATACATCACTCCTCACAGGCACTTTTCCAACTTCTTTTAAGCAGGCTCGGGTAACCCCACTGCTTAAGAAACCAACACTGAACACCTCACTTCTTGACAGCTACAGACCGGTCTCTCTGCTTCCATTCATAGCAAAAACCCTCGAACGAGTTGTTTTCAACCAGGTATCATTGTTCTTTTCACAGAACAACTTACTGGATCCTAACCAGTCAGGTTTCAAGAGGGGCCACTCAACTGAGACTGCACTACTGTCAGTTACTGAAGCCTTGCGGACAGCAAAAGCTGATTCTAAATCATCAGTTCTAATTCTGCTTGATTTATCCGCTGCTTTTGACACCGTCAACCATCAGATCCTCCTGTCCACCCTCTCATCGCTGGGCATCACAGGAACTCCGCTTCGCTGGTTTGAATCCTATCTCACCGGTAGGTCATTCACGGTAACCTGGGGAGGAGAGGTATCCAAAACGCATCAACTGATCACTGGGGTTCCTCAGGGATCAGTTCTTGGTCCTCTCCTCTTCTCCATATACACAACATCACTGGGTCCCATCATAGAGTCACATGGCTTCTCCTACCATTGCTATGCTGACGACACACAACTCCATCTTTCATTTCAACCAGATGATCCAACAGTACCTGCACGGATCTCAGGCTGCTTGGCGGACATCTCAACGTGGATGAAAGAACATCACCTCCAGCTTAACTTGGCAAAAACTGAGCTTCTTGTTTTTCCTTGCACTCCAAACTTACAGCATGGGTTCACCATCCAGCTGGGCTCTTCCACAATCACTTCTTCGAACTCAATCAGGAATCTGGGTGTCATCTTTGATGACCAGTTGTCTTTCAAAGATCATATTGCAAAGACTACTCGATCTTGCAGGTTTGCTTTGCACAACATCAGAAAGATCAGGCCCTTTCTAACAGTGCAGGCTACACAACTTCTTGTCCAGGCCCTTGTCATCTCCAGACTGGACTACTGCAATGCTCTTTTGACTGGTCTTCCATCATGCACAATCAAACCTCTACAAATGATTCAGAATGCAGCAGCACGGCTGGTCTTCAACGAGCCCAAAAGAGCATTCTCTTTTACTGTTCCTGGCTGGTGGAACGATCTTCCTACCCCTATCCGGAATGCTGATTCCCTGACAAGCTTCAAGCAACAGCTTAAAACTCATCTCTTTCAACTCTATTTGCTGTTACCATAAAAAAAAAATAATAATAATCTCTTTATTCCTTCCCTTTCTAGCTTGTACTTGTCTGAAGCACCACTTGAAATCTGGTATTATAGCACTGCCTGTGTCTGTTTGTTTCCTTAAGAAGAATCGCTCTATGTTCTCCCAACTGTATGTCGCTTTGGACAAAAGCGTCTGCCAAATGCCTAAAATGTAAATGTAAATGATAGAAAAAGATTTGCTTTGTCATTTATTTATTGAGAAAAATGATCCAGTGTCACATATCTGTGCAGTGCAAAAAGTATGTGAATCTTTGCTTTTATTATCTGGTGTGACCCCCTTTTGCTGCAGGAACTGAAGGTAAAGTTTCTTGTAAATGCTGATTAGTCCTGCAAAATAACATGTAGGAGTTTTAGCCCAACCACTTAAACTCTGTGATGTTGGTGGGTTTCCTCCTAAGAACTGCTTGCTTAGGTTCTTCCACAACATTTTAATTGGATTAAGGTCTGGACATTGACTCAACCATTTTGCTCATGAACATTAACATTAGCCAATGTGAGAAAGATCTTTAGTTGCATAGTACAGCTTTTGGCTGCATGTTGATATCATGTTTGAGTTCACCAGTTTGCCAATCAATGGTATCAGAGAAACACAGCTTGAACTCTCAAGCAAACTAACATTACTAGCCAATCAGAAGGTTTTGCTTTCAACCATCAATTAAACCATTCTCCAATAGTCCTCTGGCTTGTCTACATGATCTTCAGCAAGCAATTTTCTTTTTGGAGAACAGTGGCTTTCTTTTTGCAACTCTGCCATTTGCACAAATTGATTGCTCAGTGTTCTCCTGATAGTGGACTCATGAACATTAACATTAGTCAATGTGAGAAAGGCCTTTAGCTGCTTAGAAGTTACACTGGGAACTTTTGCAACCTCACAGACTACTACATGTTCTGCTTTGGAGTGATCTTAGTTGGTTGACCACAGGAAGGTAACAGTGGTCTTGAATTTGCTCCATTTGTACACAATCTGTCTGACTATGGATTTGTGCACACTCTTAAAAATAAAGGTGCTTTAAAAGGTTCTTCACAGTGATGCCTTAGAAGAACCATTTTTGGTTCCACAAAGAACCATTCAGTCAAAGGACCATCTCTTTCTTACTTCTTCATAAGCTGAAGAACCTTCTTTTGCCACAATTAAGCTTTTGTGAAACGGAAAGGTTCGTTAGACAAAAAGGGTTCTTCTATGGCATCGTGAAGCACCTTTATTTTTAAGAGTGCAGTCCAACCTCTTTAGAGAGAGTTTTCTAACCTTTTCTAGCCTGATGAGCAACATCAACTCTTTTTCTGAGGTCCTATGTAACCTCCTTTGTTTGTGACATGATTCACTTCCACAACCATGATCAGACTTTGATAGATCCCTGTTCTTCGAATATAAGGGGTCACGTTCTGACATTTGCACTGACTGAAAACACATCTGCACAGATGGACTCTAATTTCACCTTTAAATTAACTGCTAATCCAAGAGATTCACATTCTTTTGCAATGCACAGATATGTAACACTGGATCATTTTTCTCAATAAATAAATGACAAAGAAAAATATTTTTCTCTCACTTGTTTGATTGGGTTTGATTAGACAGATAAATACTAAAGCTGTGTTGTAATTATTTTGCTGTGATCTAATTTGTCTCTTAAGTCAGTAAAGCTATAAATTTGCTGTGATCAGGCATCACAGGGGTGTGTTTGACTTTGAAGTGTATTCTGTATATCTTCATTATCATTTAATCAACACTTTTTGTTTTTCGTTATCACTGATCTTCAGTGATAATTACAAGCTATGCCTGGAAATTATTACAATGTTAGCTGACTGTCCAAAACCCTATTTTTGTAAGGATTTGCAGTACACTTTAAAGGTAATATATCTTTACTTACATTCAGGAACTTAAATCAATAGTTTTATATTTTCCAAATGTTTTTATCTAGTTTGCATTTGCAGTGCTTTATGACATTGTAGTTCTTTTATTCCTTAAATAAAGAATCTTAACTTCATTAAAGAAACATTTTCAACAACATTTTGCTTTAAGTATAATGTAATGTTATAATTTACTTCAAAGCTGGTTGGATTGGTTAAAATCTTATAACTCTTAAAGAAGTCAGTACAAAAGTTAAGGGTCAATAAGTTATGTAAATGTAATTACATAGAAAACTGTTATTTTACATTTATAACAATATTGTACATATTATTATGTTTAACTATAATGATATGTTGTAACATTGTTCTTGTAAAAGCAATTTCGTCACTGCAAGGTGTGGCAGGAAATGTAATGTTTGGTTTGTATCCATTTAGAACTTTGGACCTAAATGAAGCACAATATACAGCTGTCTGTATAAAGTTATGACATTTACTGTAGGTTTGCAGGGTGTGCCTGAATATATGACTTCCCAATGACTTCCCAACTGTATATAAAGGCATTCTGAGACAGTTTCGCTGTAGAGGTGAGTTTCCTGACTCAACGAAAAAGAAGGCAAAGGTAAGTACACCTAAATACTATTTTAGGGGGACTTTTTGTATAAATGAATCCTCTACCTAAATTTCACATAAACCAAATATGTTTGTACAAATTTGGAAAAAAAAAAAGTGTTTCAGTATAAGTATTCACATTTCTTCACTCTAGATCATGGCGTTCACATCTCAGCCTGCTGCATTTGCACCCACAGACTTTGACTCAGGCTTAATGAGCTGTTGTGACGACATGAGCGTATGTAAGTGATTCCAACTGTACAAAACAAATATGTTGTTACTACATTATAATTTATATAGTCTAAGTAGTCACAATGTGACTTTAACATTGGTCATATATTTTTATTAGGTTGTTATGGCTATTTCTGTCTCCCTTGTTTGGGCTGTTCCATTGCCAGTGACATGAATGAGTGCTGCTGCTGTGGATTAGGCATGACGATCCGAAGTGTATACCGAACTAAATACAACATTCAAGTTAGTATCTATCTATAGTTGTGTGTTTTCACAATTACTTCTATTGTCTTTAAAATATGGTTTAAGTGTGCTGCCAAATGTACTGACAAGCATTTGTCTAAACTAAAATATACATTTCAATTAAAACTTGTCAAGTTAAGCATGTCATGTATTTAAGTATATTTTTAATGATGAAGTCACAATATAGTATATTTATATTAACTTTAAGGCAATGCTGAGTAAAAAAACATTAACTAATAGTTAGCACCATACTTACCCAGCTGATTGATTACACTGATAATTGCAAAAAAATGTTGTATTACAATTTTTTTTAAATGTTAGGTTTAAATATGCAAATGAGCCATTATTTAATAAAACATGCACATATTTGTGTCATTTTCTAGTACAAAAATCTAGCTGGATAAAGTCAGTTTCAAAAATCTTGCTTAATTTTTTTTTTTAGAGTCAAATGTTTACAGAGCGAATTTTGTCACTCCAAAATTCAGAAAATACTACTAATAATAAATAATAAAATGCTGTATAAATTCAAGCAAGTTGTATATTAACAAATCCCTCTGTAAAAACATTCAGGATATAGACAGGAATATAAATTTGTAGTTTGGTGTGCGTAAGTGCTACTGGAGTGGAGATTTATGGCTCAGTGTAGGAGGAAAAAATATTTTGAGAACAGCCTTTAAAAATCTGTATTGTAATTGAAATCTATTGACACACTTAAAGATAAAGATAGATAGATAAAGTGCTATAAAAGAACCACATAATTTGTCTTTTGTATGTTTTCTTTTCACTAGTCTGAAAAAACACTCTGAAACTGTTTATCCTTTAAATGTAACATTGATGTAATCAAGTACATGTGCTTTACTTTTCATGTGCTTTAGTATGTTAGTCAACACATCACATAAAGCATGGCAAAAAAAATTAAAAACAATGATTTATAATCTACTTATTAAAATAATAGACAATTTAAGTGTACTTAGAGAGATATTTCATGACTGTGACACAGCTTAAAGGATTAGTTCACTTTTAGAACAAAAATTTACAGATAATACGGTACGGTTCTAGTACCGGTATCTGAAATTCGATACCGGTAACCAACGGTATCTTTTTCGATACTTTACTCTGATTTAAATGACTTTTAGTGGATATGTTATATAGCCTAATTTGCGCGCATCTAAATGCGGGGTATTAAACTTGCTTTTGAATGCGCGTGCACGTTTTAATTTTGGTTTCGTTTTAATGATCGCGTGAAAAACTCGGCGGCACTGAACGTACATTCTACAGGCGCGTCTACAGGCTTTGTTACAATGAGAGGATTAATTAGCTTGCATAACTCAGGACTTAACAAAAAGTCCAGCGTTATGAGCGGTGAGTGGATTCTAACTCATAAACGCAAACACAAATACGCACTGGAGTCTGGCGTGAGGCGGCTGCCGCTTACTTTCATTTTGTTGTTAAAGTTAAGTTTGCAGCTTCCCGTATCCTTCTCCCTGAGTCCTGAACTTTGTTACATACATACATATACATCTTCCTTCCTAAATCATCCTGGCGACCCATTTTTAAAGTCCTACGACCCACCCGAGGATCGCGACTGAAAACCACATTTTAAATATGTATTATGGAAAAGTAAAACAATATTTAAATCAACAATGATATTGTTCTGCTCATTTAAATTACCATTCAATAGGACCTATAGGTTTATAAGAAGCAGGGAAGTTAATGGTAATTTTAAATGTCCTTTCAGATATATTAACCCTTTAGTCTATAATTACATTTAAATTATTTCATATTTTCTCTAAACTTACTTTTATAAGACAGGCACCTGTAATTATGGCCAAATTAAAGATTTGTTGTATGTTGTGTACTTTTGTGTGTGTGTGTATTTATATAAGAGTGGCAGAACGCGCACAGATAGAGAATCATTTCGCAGCTAACCATAGACACATACTCTGCTAAAATATAGAAATAATAGAAATCACTTTAATTTCCCAATAAAACAAACCAGTTGGAACTGAAATGCCATCATCCTTTGAAATTCACTCCCCAAACTCCGTCCCCCGTGTCCCACACCATTTCTAGCCCTGGGTTCGGCTATCTAATAAATTGCACTCCTGCGCTTTTAAATGCACGTTGTTTAACTAGTGCTTCCTCAGGTTGGATGTATTAGCACTGCCTGCCTTGCACTTACTATTACAAATATTGCAGGCAGCGTTGTCCGCATGAACCTTTGTGAAATGTAACCCACACATTAGAGCGCTTTCTGTTAGCCATTGCCCTGCGTGTTTGAGCACCGTCTCTCTCGCGTGCGCACGCTTTCGCTACTTACCATACTCACGCGGCACGCAGACGTGTTCTCTCTATGGTTCTCTCAGGTACCGAAATTGAGCACCGATTGATTTTATGTGAATCGATACTCGGTAGTACCGACGCAATTCGGTCGTGCCAATAAAAGTACCGAGTTCGGTACCCATCCCTAGTACTCACCCCCTTGTCATTCAAGATGTTTATGTGTTTCTTTCTTCAGACGTAAAGAAATTATGCTTTTTGAAGAAAACAATTCAGGATTTCTCTCCATATAATGGACTTCTGTGGTGCCCCAAAGTTTGAACTTCCAAAATGCTGTTTAAATGTAGCTTCAATGGGCTCTAAATGATTTTAGCTGATGAAGAAGGGTCTTATGTAATGATCGGTTATCGCATGTGTAGTCTGTGTGATCCGGGTCACTACAGAGTAAGTTGAAAAACTCCCATCTAGTTTTTGTCTTCAACTTCAAAAGCATCCTACAACACTGTTTTAGCTTTTTTGTAAGGTAACCTTTTTTTTTTAAAGGCGTTTGATCTTCTTTGTATGTTCACTTTGTAAACACAGGGTTGTTATTTCTGCAGCGATGTAGGATGACATGTAGGACATACACTAACTGTATTGACCCGGATCACACAAACTACGCATGCGCAGAAAGACACGACAAGACGAGCATTTGAGGTTAAAAACTATAGAAATTGTCAATTTGTTTCAAGAATAACCGATCGTCCCATCTTCCTCGGTTGGGATTTTTTAGAGCCATTTAAGGCTGTATTTCAACTGCATTTTGGAAGTTTGGGAGCACCATAGATGTCCATTATATGGAGAGAAATCCTGAAATGATTTCCTCAAAAAACATAATTTCTTTACAGCTGAAGAAAGAAAGACATGAACATCTTGGATGACAAGGTAGTGAGTACATTATCTGGACATTTTTGTTCTGAGCGTGAACTCATCCTTTAAGTACACTTTTAAGTGCACTGAATGACTTTTACTAATTGTAATATTGTATATCTATCTATCTACTACAGTTTAATTTATGTTTATTTTGTTATTTCTCTCAGGGATCCATGTGTACTGACTGGTGTGTTGGTAACTTCTGCATGTCTTGTGCAGCCTGCCAAATGAAGAGAGACATTGACATGAGGAAGCGTAATGGACAATTCTAAACAAACTTTGTCTTACAAGGAACAAAAGCCCTGATCATAGTTGTTCTTTGTTTGTTAAAGGGAACAGGGGAAATACTATCTTGCAGTCAGTCTACTACAACTATCATTTAGTTTTTAATTATTGCCCTTTGAAACTAAATGTTAATCCTAATATATATGCAAATACTTTAAACTAATTAACTTTATGACTTCATGAAAGTATTGACTGTTACATGTATCGGATTGATAACAGTTTTTGTACCACAGCCATATTGTTACTCATAATGGGCATTGCTCAGTGTCATAGTGTAGGCCCAGTAGTGTAGAAATCACAATGATTATCTTATCAGATTATACCATGTTGGTTGTGTCATGAAACTATGTGTGTCTATAAGACAAGAGTCAGTCTTTAGGAGAATTATAGTTGCAGTTTGTATCATTTGTAACAACATCTTCACTGTAATGTATATTCTTAGCCCATTTACATCCACATAAATTTTTTGGTAGTCATTAAATTTTTAAAGCTGTATTTACAATGTAAAGCATTAAAGCTGTACATTGTAAATATGTAGTAGTCTGATGTTATTGTAGATCTGTAAATGCCTTAGTAAAGTTACTCAAGACGTTTTATAACTTCCAATGTAATAAATTAAACACAGAAATAAAGAAAAGTATAGCCTCTTGTCTTTTTGAAGAAATATGAAGAGCTCCATGTTTCTCAATATTGCAAAGTTCAGGGTTCTCATCTAATGTTGACCAGGCTGTTTTGAAGCTGATAGAGCGTATGGAGTGAATTTTGTGCAAATTTTCATCAAACAAATCCAGCGTTTTGCAAACAAACACAATCTGCTTTGCAAAGAAAAACTTGTGATTTGCAAATACACAACTCTATTTGAAAGAAAATGCAGAGGTATGCACAAATCTATGTATTGTGTGTTACAACTGTAAGACTCAGATGCCTTTTTGTGAGGAAACTTGGCTTGATTTTCTCACAAATTCGTGCAGGCAGATTTTCTCACAAATGCAAATGAGCAACTTCCTTTTCCAAAAACAGAAGATGGTGCTGTCTGTCAGTTTACACTAGTCTCCCGAGACCCGAAACACCCGAGACCACCCAAACAAGAGGTAATTAATTGTTTAAAACAAAATTGAAAACAAATAACATTCTTAAGTACAATATCTTAAAACTTTTTAAATGTTGTAACACTGCAGTCATTTGTGTCTAAAATAATTATGTATTTTTAGCTAAGCAAAATGATAAATATTTATCTTCTGGTGACACTCTTGAATTGGGGAGAAAGATCAAGTTTACACTGATATAATTCTAAATTCAGCATTTTAATAAACACTGGTTTACCAGTATTTCAGAATGATTTTAACAATTAGTAAATAATCTTTGGGCCAGCGCGTTTGGTCACGTTTTCTTGATTGTAACCAGGGGGACTCGACGACAGTGTTTGGAGATCCTTAAATGCTAGCTTTATTAGACAGATAAAGCAGGTTTGACAAGCAGGGTCAAACTCCAACAAACAACAATATCCAAGGCAAGATTAAAGAATAATCCAAAACACAAGCAAGGGTCATATTCCAAGTGGGCAGTCCAAAGTAACAAATGAAACAAGGCAAAAACTATGGCTAGAAAAACAGACAATGACAATGGTAAAAAGCTATGGCAATAAAAACAGGGAAACCACTTGGTAGAGTCCACTTGAGCAAAACAATACTTCGCACTCCCTGTTTGGCATGGCCCTCCTTTTATTGCTGCCAAACAGGAAGTAACCATAGAAGCAGCAGAGGGAGCAGCAACAGTCAGTACAATGGCAAGGGCTCCCTCTGCTGGCGTGGTGTTACATTGATTTCCACAAAATGAACTAAAAATAAACTTCAAAGAGTCTACTTTTATTTGGCACTTTCACAGGCACTTGAATAAAACAACCTGAAACTCAGTTGCACGTGGTGTTTGTTTTGATCCTGTCATTGTCACCCTCATGTGGTGGAGCAATCAGAGCGCTCTTGCGACGCTGTGCGCTCGTTCAGCCAGCACCTGTTTGTAATTTCCACTGCCTATTTATGCCGTGTTCCAGGCAACCCGTTAACTGTGTTTTCTCACCCGTGAACTTGTACTAGACCGATATACTCCCAGTTCCGAGCTCTGACGTCAACTATGGCAGCCCCTACGGATGGATTTCCAAATATACAAATAACGTAAAATAAAAGGTTTAACTGATTCTCTTGTCTTATGCTTCGTTTTCCTCATCCGTTTCCCTCAAATACGCAAGAAATAAGGACCTTTGGCTATAGAAATTATTTGTAAATGGGCTTAAGCCTGGAACGCTACAAAATCATGGTCAGTGTTGGGGAAAGTTACTTTTAAAAGTAATGCTTTACAATATTGCGTTACTCCCTAAAAAAGTAACTAATTATGTTAGTTACTTTTTATTGAAAGTAATGCGTTACATTACTTTTGCATTACTTTTTAAATATGGGCAGGGCTTGTTTGTTTTTAATATAAAAAGTTTGATTCTTAGCAAATGTCAAAGCCCTTTCACACCAAAATAAAATGAAATGAATAAGCCTAAGGCTAAAGGAAAATTAAACTGACGTCTGTACAGTAGAACTGTAGAAAAAGAAACTTCAACACTCTTCAGCAATGAGGAAAAAAAGCTCAAATGTTAGTTAATCTAAGGTAAATTTTGCTTATTAGTACACTGCAAAAACGCTTTTCTTACTTAGATTGTTTTGTCTTATTTCCAGCCAAAATATAAAAAAATTCTTAAATCAAGAAGGATTTTCTGAAAATAAGTCAAAATTAAGTGAAAAAAAAATCTGGTTTTCTGTTTGAAATAAGATTTTTTTTTCTTACCCCTTTGGCAGATTATATTGCTTGTTCTAAGCAAAAACTCACTTAATTTTGACTTGTTTTTTCTGAAAACAAGAAAATAATTATTTACTTGTCTAGAAAATCCTTCTTGATTTAAGAATTTTTTTGATATTTTGTCTGGAAACAAGACAAAAAATGTAAGTAAGAAAAGTATTTTTGCAGTGTATGGTTGAATTGGATAAACAAAGGTCAGCAGCAAAGTCATTGGTTAATAAAATGGGATTAAATACATAAAGAAAAAGTAACTCAGATATTTTCTTAGAAATGAAAAAGTAATGCATTGCTTTACTAGTTACTTGAAAAAAGTAATATTATTACGTAACTTGCGTTACCCCCAACACTAATCGTGGTTTGAATCCGTGACTTATGAGCTCAAAAACCTGCCTGGAACGCAGCATTAGTTCCCGTCTTTGTCTTCTCTCGGTGCATCTCTTATGTGCTTAATTAATTTTTGCTTCTGTGCCATTTTGTACTGTGTCCAGGATCCTCAGGCGATGCATTAATTATATTCGTATTTGGACAGTGAGTCCGGATTGGGAGCGCTAGACTGGATGTTTCCAGTCATTCCTCTCAGCCCTCTGTCTCAGTGGATGTGTACGCTAAGATTGCCACACCACTTTATTCACCTGACATTTGTGTCATTTTCACTCTTTTGCTGGCTTTGTGTTCAGAATATACTCTCTTTTGTTTGAACTGCATTTGAGTCCTCTATCCCCTTCTTAACAAGTCAAGTCAAGTTTATTTGTATAGCGTTTTTCACGATATGTATTGTTGCAATAAAACTTTACAGCAAATTAAAGTTTGTACAATATATTTAGTAGTAGCTTAATAGTGGTGACTATGCCAAGTTGATTTACATATGGCACAGATGTATGGTAATGATCAGTTAATGACATAAACGAACATTCAAACACTATTAACAGTAATGGTTTTATGTTGCAATCAAACTACTATAGTAAAATTCGGTAGTGATGTATGTTGTTTCAGGGCTGGCTACTTTTCAGCCACGGCCATGGCATATAAATATATATAAATAATGGCAAAAACACGTCTTTCAATAAACTGCACGGCGGTTGCATGCGCACACAGCATGCCCAGTGTAGTCGGCTTCATTTACAAATGACTCTTTTAGGAACTGGTTCTTTTTGAGTCAAAAACACAAAGCAGTTCATTATTGTTTTGTTCGTGAATCAGATAATTGCTGCTTCTCGGCTAACTCAGAAGTCCTCTGAGAAATCTAATCCCGTTCGGATATGTCTGAGATTCATCGCGTAATTGTTTGGTGATCTGATTCTCCGACCACTCACTCCACTTTCATCATGGATAGGCCTTTTTGCCATATCCGATAAAAGAATAACATGGAATAAATAAGAAGATGCACGATCACGGAAACTGATAGCAGAGTTAGGTAAAAATTAATCGTATTGCAGTGTTCTCGATTGTGTTTACATAATATAGCTGATTTTAGTTAGGCCCATTTCCCCAAACCTTTTATTCAGTTCACAAAGTGTCAGAAGGCCAAGTAACTGCTATAGTGATGTTTGTGAGTTTGTTAAATGCATGTGTGTAAAGAAGGCGCCAATAATCCTTTCAATTAAAATATGACAACGTGTTTTATTCATATAGAATACTTGTATCTCTCGTATTTCTAATAATATTGCCAAGGGGCAACATGTATATTGAAAATAGCAGAGGACCTAGGGCAGATCCTTGTGGCATTCCATACTTTACTGGTGATAATTGAGATGACTCCCCATTTAAATAAACTAAGTGGTAGCAATCGGACAGGTAGGATCTAAAAAATCGTAAAGCCTGCCCTTGAATACCTGCATAGTTCTGTAGCCAATCTATTAGTATGTCATGATCTATAGTGTCGAACACAGCACTAAGGTCAAGTAAAACTAGCAATGAGATGCAGCCTTGGTCTGACGCAAGAAGCAAGTCAGTGATTTTAACAAATGCAGTTTCTGTGCTATGATGGGGCCTGAAACCTATTCTTCGTAAATATAAACAACTTTTCTCTAAAATTTTAGACATAAATGGAAGATTAGAAATGGGTATGTAATTTCCTAGTTCATTAGGGTCTAGTTGTGGTTTCTTAATAAGACGCTTAAATAACCGCTAGCTTGAATGGTTTTGGGACGTGACCTAAAGATAACGATGAGTTAATAATATTGAGGAGCGGTTCTTCTGCTACAGGTAACAACTCTTTCAGTAATTTGGGTCATTGTGGGTACAGGATCTAATAAGCATGTCGGTTTAGACGTAGTGATAAGTTTATTTAGCTCTTCCTATAGTGGTAAAGCACTGCAGTTTTTCTTTGGGTGTGACAAAGGAAATTGACATGTTAGATGCTGTAGAATCTACATTGGTTATTGTATTTCTGTGCTAAATAACAATCTTGGATTGTTTCGGATATTTTCTATGAGTTTGCGGATGTGCTCGGTCTATAGCTGGACATACTGTTTTTCCATGCAATTCTAAAAACTTCCAAATTAGTTTTTCTCCATTTGCGCTCAAGATTACAAGTTTCTTTCTTGAGAGAATGGGTAGTACTGTTGTACCATGGAGCAGTACGTTTTTCTCTAACTTTTTTCAATTTAATGGGGGCAACAGCTTTTAACACATTAAAGAAGATAGTGTCTATGTTGCTAGTTAATTTGTCTAGATCCTGTATATTAATGGGTACACAGAGCAGTTTAGATAAATTAGGCAGGTTATTTTTTAATCTATCTTTGGTGGCTGGAACAATGGTTCTGCCCAGATGATAACATGGAGCCATATAGTTAATATTAGTAATACGCAGCATGCATGAAACAAGGAAATGGTCAATAACATCATCGCTTTGATTTACGATATCTATATCAGTAAGATTAATTTGATATAATTAAATCTAGCATATGGTTGAAACGATGAGTGGGCCCGGTGACATTTTGCTTGACTTCAAAGGAGTTTAAGCAGAAGTATTTCAAAAGAATTTAACCTGTGTCCTTTTTTCTGAGTTACATTGAGAATATCACTATATATTGTTGCGACACCACCGCCATGACCAATTTGATGGGGCTCATGCTTATAATAGTAGCTTGGTGGAGTAGACTCATTTAGACCAATATAATCATTTGGTTTTAGCCAGGTTTCAGTCAAACAGAGTACATCAAAACTATTATCTGTGATCATTTCATTTACAATAACTGCTTTGGGTGCGAGTGATCTAATGTTTAGGAGCCAAAATGTAAAAAAAAAATGTGTTCATTTATTTTGCATTTCTCCAGTTTAATCATGATCATATTTTTTCTAGAACCTGCATTAAATGTATGTTTTGACCTCACTATTCGAGGAACAGACACAATGTTTATAGATTGGAGAGCACTAGTACTATCATTTAAGTGTTTAGAACAAAAGCCATCATAGCAGTTATTTGAGAATTGGCTTACTAGTCAACTGGAGTGTAGCGTCCTGGAGATGTTGTCCGACAGCAGTTCTGCTCTGACTCTGCTGGGGTGCAGGCCATCAGCACGGAAAAGCCTAGGATGCTCCCAGAAAAGATTCCAATTATTAACAAAAAGCAGTTTCTGTTCTTTACACTATGTCAATAACCATTCATTTAGAGCAAAAAGTCTACTGAACCTTTCATGCCCACGTCGCTACGTGGGAAGTGTTCCTGACACGATGATCCTCGTCGTGGGCGTCTTGCTGCGAACCGTCTCGATCAGGCTGCTGAAGTCCCTCTTCAAGACCTCCGTCTGCCGCAGCCTGATGTCATTCACCCCCACGTGCAGGACGATCTCGCCGACGCTCTCGTCGTCCTTCAGGATTGCGGGTATCTGCGCAGAAACATTGAGAACACGAGCATCAGGAAAACAATGAGTTTGCACTTTACCTTTAGCTAAAGTAGCACGAACGTACCTGACGATGGAATCTCCAATGATCACAGCGCCGCATTCCGTCTCGCGGAGGGGAGCAAAGCACTTCCGGGTGGAGATCTCGAAGACTGGAGGCGGCATTGTAATTGACATTGTATCCTGTTTGTAGTAGGTCGCTTTGTGAATAGTTAATAGTAAATAGTTAATTATAGATATAGTTAGAGAAACTCACCTGTTCCCCACTCATGTTGGTATTCCCTGAAAAAGTAAACAGGTGTTTCGGGTCTTGGGAAACTAGTGTATAACAGTGAAAATGCTGAAACCCAGAAAATTCAATGTTTGCAAAAAGGCATTGTCTCTTAAATAACAGAAAATTGCGTATTTGGTGGGGAAAATATTAAATTCCTCTCAAATGCTGCCTCCATCCCATCTTCCCATGGCACAGTTAATTCTGCCATAATAACAATCTTTGTGATGTTTGACCAAATTACCATGTCAGGACGCAAAGATGTTATGGCAATCTGCTGAGGAAATTTAAGTTGGCGGCCGAGATCAGTTCTTAGGTTCCACTCGCTTCCTGAAGACAACAGGGACCTCTCCCGTACAGAGCTACTTAGTGCCTCTCCACCTTGTTTCACAAAACGCACAGGCCGGTCTGATGTTATTGTGGTGGCTTTGTTCACTTCAAGCCTACGTGCTTCAATGACCTCAGCTAACTTCGTCAACACCCGGTCATGGCGCCACCCGTACCGACTCTGGGTCAGTGCAGTTTTACAGCTGGAGAGGATATGCTGCAAGCTGGGACTCTGGTGGCCGCAGAGCTGGCAAGGCTCTTCTTTGCCATACCAGCGGTGCAGGTTCTGGGGGCTTGGGAGAGTATCATACGTAGCCCTGACTAGGAAGCTTAACCTTGTTTGGGGAAGCTTCCACAGATCTGCCCATGTGATGGTCCTGTCGATAACGGCTTCCCAGGTTGTCCATTTTCCTTGCTGGGATTGACTAATAGCTTTCACCCTGTAGCTTTCCTCTTCCTCTTGTTTGACCTCCTTAATAATCATCCTTTTCCTCTCAAGCTTTGTGGCTTTAGACCACACCTTAGTAGATGTTGTCCATCCTAATCCTGCCCTGCCATGCTGCGTAAATCCCACAACCTCTTGATGTTTCAGCCGAGTAATGGCCTGCTGCACTGCTTGTGTTACTTCCCATTTTCTTCCTGTACGAACTTGCACCTTGGCATCTCGTATGACTGGGTCCGGGGAGTTTTCCAGCTTGAGCAGCAGCCTTACCTTCTCCTGCTTATAGCCCAAATTTATGGTTTTCATTGGCAGCCTTAGCTTGTTCCTCCCAAATAAAGCTGAAGAGGATTGACATCGTGGAAGGCCAAGCCACTTCCGGATATAATTATTTGCCTTTCTGTCCATCTTCTGAACTGTCGTCGGAGTAATTTCACACAATTTCAAGGGCCACAATAAGCGATGCCACAGGGTAAACTGATAACACCAGAGTTTAAATTTGCCTGGCAATAGGGTTTCGTCGATCTTCTTTAGACCACCAGTAAGTTGTGCATTTACAGATGCAGCCATATGCTTATCTGTTAATTCAGCAGTATAGAGTCTTCCCAAACTTTTCACTGGTTGGTCTACCAAGCGTGGGATCACTTCTCCATTCACTGAGAAGAATATGTTGTCTTTCCTGACTCCTTTCCGAATTGAAAGACAACGAGATTTGGATGGCTTTATCTTCATCCTGGCCCATGAAAGAAGCTCTTCGAGCCTTTTCAAAAGCCTGTTGGTACATGCAGCTGTCTGCAGGAGTATAGTGACGTCATCCATATAGCTTCGTAAGGCAGGAAGTCTCTGACCTGACATGGATTTAACCCCTCTAACGGTTTGCCTTCCACCAATTAGAATGACTTCAAAGGCTGTTGTGAAGAGTATGGGAGAGATGGAACATCCCATAGCTATTCCTTTCTCAACCTGATGCCACCCAGTTGTGAATTCAGAGGTTGAGTAGCAGACTTGAAGGTTGTTAAAGTAGTTGGTTATAATGCTCTGTATACCCGATGGAATATGGAAGAAATTCAGAGCAAACCTTATGAGCTGGTGGGGAACAGACCCATATGCATTCTCCAGGTCTAACCACATGACATGGAGATCTGATTTATTGCGCTTGGCTGTCTGAATTTGATCCCAAATCATCGCAGAGTGCTCCACACAGCCTGGAAATCCGGGGACACCTGCCTTCTGGCAACTGGTGTCGCTATATTTGTTTGCCAGAAGGTAGTTGGTCATGCGTGCTGCCATCACCGAGAAAAATATTTTCCCTTCTACATTCAAAAGGGCAATCCCCCTAAATTGACTGATGTTATTTGAGTCCTTCTCTTTTGGGATGAATATGGTAATTGCCCTGCACCACGCAGAAGGAATAGATTTAGTTTTTTCCAGGCAATCCGCATAAATCTCCACAGCAGCCTCAGGACTTTGGGGCAATTCTTATAAACCTTATAAGAAACACCATTTGGTCCAGCTGCTGCTGCAGCTCTTGCTCTCCGTACAACCTGGTTGACTTCGGCCCATTTTGGGAGGGTAGTATCGAACTGTGAGGAGGGCTCTGGAGGCTGAGGAATGTACCCTGGCGGACCAAGAGGGCTTTCCCGTAAACTATCGTTCATCTGAGTTTTGATGTGATTTTCCATCTCCTGCTTGGAGGTATACAGCGTCCCAGTTTTCTTCTCTTCCAATAGACTGCGGGCATACTTGAATGGGTCCTGAAGGAAACTCGATCTTGCTTTTTCCTTTCGGCTTCTTCGTTTCCTGATTCTCTCTGCTCTCCTCAGTTGTGTGAGCCTAACTCTGATCTGATTCCACAAGTTCTTTAGGCCCTCTTTTTCGTGCTCCTGAGCTTTCCTCCACAACTTTCAAAGAGAGCGACGTTCCTTCACAAGCTGCAGGATCTCCTTCTCTCGTCTCCCACTATGTTTGACAGGGACCTTTCTCTGCTGCCGCTCACCAAATCTTAGTCTGCCTTCGTTATAGATGATATCACCCATGCTGTCCAATTTGGCGATTATGCTACCTCTCAGGGTGCCCTGAAACGTTGTTTGTAGACTCTGTTCAAAGCTTCTCCATTCGTCCTTCTCGCTGGCTTTAGGCCATTTGATCGCAGATTTCTGCCTTGGCATCTCGGTTGTAGGTTTTTCAGGTATCTTATTGGCTATTACGTTGGGAATAGTCAGTTGCGGCGATGCTGGACATTGCGAGTCCTCTTGAAGGGTCTGTCCCTGCTCTTTTCCACTAGGCACAATGGTGGGCTCAGTGGCGCTGTGATACTCAACCTGGCCACCGTTCCTCCTTGTCTATTTGGTGGGGAAAATATTAAATGAAAACATGTGTGGCCAAACTTGGATGTTTTAAAAATAATAATAATAGTAATAATAAACATTTGATTCCATGGCACCTAAAAAAATTATAATAATTTGTTGCCTGATTTTGTTACTTATTGGAGCCAGTGTTTTTTTTTTTTTTCTTTTTTTGTCTGAAGCCCTGAACAGTCTGCACTGGGTAAACTCAGTATACATTTATTCTTGTAAAAGTTACAAAAGTGATTTAGGCAAGGGAAGTGAGGGATGTCCATTCTGGTGTTCGATTAAAGGTGTTATATGATGTTGCTAAAAAGAACATTATTTTGTGTATTTGATGTAATGAAATCATCGGATGTCATCGGATGCCCATTTTCCACAAATTGATATAATTTTTAGGGCAGGGGTGCCCAAACCCTGTTCCTGGAGATACCATCCTACAAAGTTCAGCTCCAACCCTGGTCAAAAACACCTGAACCAGCTAATTATTCTCTAGGTAGCACTTGATAATTACAGACAGCTGTGTTGGAGCAGGGCTGCAACTAAAGTCTGCAGGTAACTCCAGGAACAGGGTTGGGCACCCCAGCTTTAGGGTCTAAATAAAAAGTCTACAATATTCTTTAGTTAAAAATTATCAAAAGTAGTGTAAAAAAAATACCCTTTTACATTGTCAAAATCAGTTCTACAAAAAAATCGACTGATTCCATTGCATGGTTCTTTAAATGCAAATGAGCTCTGCTTATCCTACCCCTCTCTTCTCTCTGTGGAGTGACGAGCCATTGTTTACTTCAGCGTGTATACCCACATTTAGCCGTGAAACTTGTTAACTAGCACGTTATTAGAAAAAGGTGATTGCAAAGATTAATTAAAAAAAAGTGGATCACGGATGATACGCACAAATGCATTTATGTAGATCAGGAAGTGCATTCCATTTTCAAACAAAAGTCATTCACTGCGTCATCAGCGGCTTAGATGTCAGGAGTAAATGAGGACTACTATGTTCATTGTTACATCCAACAAAAAAAGAACACCTCAGCTGCTTAGGAGCCATTCTTGTCTACATCCCTGCTCCGACATGGAGACAATGGCAATCGGACTGTTACAGCTCATTCAGGGCGGGTCTGAGGTAAGATGCCTGTGTCAATCAATTTATCGTAGGAGCATCCTCTGTCTGTGTTATGTTACACCGACAAGAAGCTGAGAATGGCTTGATTTGAATTAGAGAAAATTATTTTTACAAAGTAAATAAAAACCATTGGGTGGATTTTTATCATTATAGGGTAGATGTGTACACACACTGTCAACACACATTTATGTTCAAACAACATGCAAAAGTTAACTTTGCATCCGATGATCCCTTTATTTTCCCCATACCATACATTATTGTTGTTCCTCTATGCCCTGCCTTTCTAAAACTTTAATAAAGAATATGTCTTTGGGTTTGAGACTTTAATCTTTGAAACTTTACCGATCATATATATGCACAAACAGCTTGTTGCAGATCAAGTCTAGTTCACCAAACTTGAACTTTGGTAAGCAGTTCAAATCAACTTTGCATGAGGAATGTCTGCACCCAAAACAAGGATCTTTTGAAGACAATAAATGTCATAAATGACCTAAAATGATAAAGAAAGATAGATATCCTACAGAATATATTTTAATTGGTGGTGATTTTAACATGGCACCAGAGACATTCTTTTAAATTTAGTATTTCTCAAATTAACAATATTAGTCAAGACTTCTGTTTATCAAATGAATTTATTGATAGATGGACAAAATTACACCCCCCACTGCCAAACACTTTTCAGGGTTCAAACCAAATGCCACTTCAAGACTGAGAAACATGTGCGATTAAAAGTAATATTTCAGGTGACCCCTTACAGATCATTGCTTGTTCAATTTAATTTTAGAACAAAGTAAGAAATCTTTTTATACCAAGGGATATTGGAAATTGAGTGCAGATCTAATAAATCATATTGAAATTTGCACCTATATTTAAAAAAGCTGAAATAAAAAATGACATTAAATGGGAATATCATAATCATCAAAGGCTTATAATCATCATAATCACCAAAGCCAGGAAAAGATAAGAGGTTATTAGGTAACTTACTGTCACTAGTTATTTTGGTTTTAGTTTCATTCTTACGAACTTTATAGTTTGTATTTATTATTTCCTGTCTTTCTTTGTTTAGTTTCTCACCACTTATTAGTTGTCATGGTAATTCATTTAATCAACAGGTGTTACTTCTTTGTCTGATTAAAAGCCCTGAACATTGTTGTTCTATGTTTTTAAAGGCAACAGGAAAAATTCTATCTTGCAGTCAATCTACAGTGCACTATCATCTAGTTCTTATTTATAGCCTTTTGGAGCTAAATAAAAAAATCATATTATCAATCTACACTACACTATCATTTTATATATAAAAATTCTTCAGTCAGCTTTATGACTTGATGAAAGTGCCGGTTGTTATGATCATCAGACTGATAACAGTTTTTGTACCACAGCCATCAGAAACATGATTTGATTTTCTACAACATTTTGCTTCAAGTATAATGTAATATTATAATTTATCTTGAAGCTGGTTGGATTGGTTAAAGTCTTAGAACTCTTAAAGAAGTCAGTACAAAAGTTTAGTGTCAATAAGTTATGTAAATATAATTAAATAGAAAACAGTTATTTTCAATTTCATCACTGGAAGGTGTGACAGTAAAGAAGTTATGGCATTTACTGTAGGTTTGCAGGGTGTGTCTGAATATATGACTTCCCAATGACTTTATATCCTAACTGTATATAAAGACATTTTGAGCAGTTTCAATGTAGAGGGGAGTTTCCTGACTCAACGAAAAAGTCGGCAAAGGTAAATACCATTTAATATACCTATTTTTAGGGGGACTTTTTGTATAAATGAATCCTCTACCTAAATTTCACATTAAATAAATATGTTTGTATAAATTTGGAAAAAAAAGTGTTTCAGTATAAGTATTCACATTTCTTCACTTTTAGATCATGGCGTTCACATCTCAGCCTGCTGCATTTGCACCCACAAACTTTGACTCAGGCTTAATGAACTGTTGTGACGACATGACCGTATGTAAGTGATTCCAACTGTACAAAAAAAATATGTTGTAGCTACATTATAATTTATATAGTCTAAGTGGTCATAATGTGACTTTAACATTGGTCATATATTTTTATTAGGTTGTCAGGGCTATTTCTTTCTCCCTTGTTTGGGCTGTTCCATTGCCAGCGACATGAATGAGTGCTGCTGCTGTGGATTAGGCAAGACGATCCGAAGTGTATACCGAACAAAATACAACATACAAGTTAGTATATATCTATATAGTTGTGTGTTTTCACAATTACTTCTATTGTCTTTAAAATATGGTTTAAGTGTCCTGCCAAATGTACTGACAAGCATTTGTCTAAACTAAAATATACATTTCAATTAAAACTTGTCAAGTTAAGCATGTCATGTATTTAAGTATATTTGTAATGATGAAGTCACAATATAGTATATTTATATTAACTTTAAGGCAATGCTGGGTAAAAAAAAAAAAAATAATAATAATTGTTATCACCATACTTACCCAGTTGATTGATTACACTGATAATTGCAAAAGTATCCTTTTTTTTTAAAGAGTCAAATGTTTTTACAGAGGAAATTTTGGTTATCAGACTGAAAATAATATATTTTTTTTACAATTTTGGGGGGAATAAGATGCAAGCAAGTTATATATTAACAAACCCCTATGTAAAAACATTCAGGATATAGACAGGAATATAAATTAATAGTTTGGTGTGCGTAAGTGCTACTGAAGTGGAGATTTACAGCTCAGTGCAAGAGAAAGCAGCCTTTAAAAATCTGTATTGTAATTGAAATCTATTGACACAAATAAAGATATAGATAGATTATAGATAAAGTGCTATAAAAGATACATTTACCAGTGTCTTTTGTATGTTTTCTTTTCACTAGTCTGAAAAAACACTCAAACCAAAAAGCCCAAAATCTCAAACTTGCCAGGTGCATGCAGAAACTGTTTCTGCATTCAGTGTCTTCCTTTAAATGTAACATTGATGCTTTACTTTTCATGTGCTTTACTATGTTAGTCAACACATCACATAAAGCATGACAAAAGAATATTAAAACAATGATTTACAATGTACTTTATTAAAATAAGACCATTTAAGTGTACTTAGAGATGTATTTCATGATTGTGACAGTTTAAAGTTTTTAGAACTTTTTAGTTTAAAGTTTTTTTCACTTTTAGAACCAAAATTTACTTAGCCCCTGGTCATTATGTGTTTCTTTCTTCAGTCGTAAAGAAATTATGCTTTTTGAGGAAAACATTTCAGGATTTCTCTCCATATAATGGACTTTTATGGTGCCCCAAAGTTTGAACTCCCAAAATGCTGTTTAAATGCAACTTCAAAGGGCTTTAAATGATATTAGCCATCTTATATAGTGAAACGATCCATTATTTATATACTTTTTAACCTTAGATTAAGTGATGCGTCTCTGTGATGCGCATGCGTAGTCTGTGTGATCTGTGTCAATACAGTTAGGGTATGATGAAAAAATCCCATATAGTTTTCATCTTCAACTTCAAAATCGTCCTACAACACTGTTTTACCTTTTTTTTAAAGGGCGTTTGATCCGCTTCATATGTTCACTTTGTAATGAGGGGTTGGTATTTCTGCAGCAATGTAGGATGATTATGAAGTTGAAGACAAAAATAAGATGGGAGTTTTTCGACATACACTAACTGTACTGACCCGGATCACACAGACTACACATGCGTGCAAAGACACAACAAGATGAACATTTGAGGTTAAAAAGTATAGAAATTGTCAATTTGTTTCGAGAATAACCGATCGTCCCATCTTCCTTGGCTGGGAAGTTCGGGAGCACCATAGATATCCATTATATGGAGAGAAATCCTAAAATTATTTCCTCAAATTTTTTAACAACTGAAAAAAGAAAGACATGAACATCTTGGATGACAAGGGGGTGAGTACATTATCTGGACATTTTTGTTCTGAATGTGAACTCATCCTTTAAGTACACTTTTAAATGCATTGAATGACTTTTACTAAATGTAATAATGTTAAATTAATAATTTTACTTTAATATTATATTATCTGTATTTTTTAAAAATATACTTTGAATCTATCGGTCTGTATGTCTACTATAAATTAATATATGTTTATTTTGTTATTTCTCTCAGGGATCCATGTGTACTGATTGTCTTGTTGGTAACTTCTGCATGCCTTGTGCCGCCTGCCAAATGAAGAGAGACATTGACATGAGGAAGCGTACTGGAAGATTCTGAGCAAACTTTGTCTTACAAGGAACAAAATCCCTGAACATAGTTGTTCTTTGTTTGTTAAAGGCAACAGGGGAAAATGCTATCTTGCAGTCAGTCTACAGCTATCATTTAGTTCTTAATTATCGCCCTTTGAAACTAAATGTTTCAAATGCAAATACTTTAAACTAATTAACTTTATGACTTTATGGTTTTCTCACAAATGCAATCCTTTTCCAAAAACAGCAAATGACTATATCTATAATTAACCATTTAGATGTTTTCACAAAGTGACCCTTGATTGATTCATTCAAAAATCAGTAGTGACGGCTAAACATTTAACTAGGCAGTCTTTCCCTATAAAAACTGATCCATTCTCCACATCTAAATGGTTAATTCTAGATATATACAGAAATTCACCTGTTCCCCCACTCATGTTGGTATTTCCTGTAAATTGACACAGTGCCATCAGTTGTTTTTGGTAAAAGAAGTTGCTCAATTGCATTTGTGAGAAAATCTGTCTGCACGCATTTGTCAAGACAAGTTTAATCATTAAAAGGCATCTGAGTCTCACATTTGTAGCACACAATAAATATATTTGTCCATACTTCTGCATTTTCTCTCAAATAGTTTTATATTTGCAAATCACTTTGCATTTGTTTAAAAATCAAGTTTTTCTTTGCAAAGCAGATTGTGTTTATTTGCAAAATGCTGAATTTGGACTCACTCTGAAGTGCACACTGCAAATATAATTAATAAAGTAATTTGACTTTGTAATGATGTAACATACAATACACTTTAAATGGTTGAACAGGTTGTTTCAAAATTATCTGTGATGTTTTTCTTTAACTTTACTAGTTACACTACAAATAAAACTTTCACCTCAGATGAATTTGATGATGTTAGGTTTTATAAAGACTTGTTTGTATGAAATGTCGCTGTCCACGTAAGTGGTTATGACAATACATGTGTGGTTCAGCTGTGTTCCAGTGAATTGAAATTCTACTGAAGTGTTTTGAATTTTTAATGAGACACTTAAGTTCAATAGATTTTTAAAAAGATTTTTTAAAAACATCATTATAGCCCCTGATTTATTTTAATTTATCAACATTTAGGTTTCAGTTGTTTTTGACTGGATTACACAAACAAATGAAAAGAAATCTCCTAGATGGTTTTACCTGCACCTTGAAGTTTCTAAAGCTTTTCAGTGGTTACACAAATTAACCCCAAAGCACTTGAACATTAACACTTTCCCCATCAGCATTTAAAAAAAAAAAAAAAAAAAAAAAGTTTTTTTGAGCAGTTTGATGATTTCACTAAAATTTCATGGCCCCAGAATATTTTGTTGTATGAATAGCTGAACATGCAATATATAAAAACATTGTATTTTTAATACAAGTGTACATTTAGTACAATTAACACACTTTTTTTAAAAAAAAATAAATAAATATATATATATATATATATATATATATATATATCATAAATTATTCTGTTTTATTCTAGCTTTAAGCTGTAACAGGTATAAGTGGGGTGTGCAGATCCATCTGCAGTGTTTTATTAAAACATATTGTCATAACAGGCAAGGTCAAACAATGGCAAACAGGTATAAGAGGGCAAGGCACAAATAATCTGTTAAACAAGCGAGGGTCGATAGGTAGTGAACTTAATCCAAAGGGGTAATCCAAACAGAGAAGCAAGACTTCAACTGCAGAGCACGGAGCCAAGGCAGCGCCAGCAGGACAGGAAGACAGGGCGTAGCCAGCAGGACAGGTAGCCAAGGGGTCCGGTAGGACAGAACAACTCCAAGGTGGTGTAGATGGCGCAGGAGCCCACCAGTGTGGCGCAGACGGCGCAGGAGCCCACCAAGGCGGCACAGACAGAGCAGGAGCCCACCAGGTCAGAGCAGACAGAACTGGTGCCATCCAGGGTGGAGCTGAAGCCCACCGGGGCAGAGCAGACGGACACCAGAGCATAACAGGTGCCTCTGGCAGATCAGGAACCCATTTCAAATACTGGAAACTCTGAAAAACAGAAACACAAGAGACAGCACAGACAGAGTATTAACAGTCCCAAGGACCAAGGCAGGAAGCATGAGAAGTTAATTCATGGCCAACGGGACAGGACTGGCAGAGGGTTTAAAAACAGCCTCTGCAGCTAAGCTGGAACCAGGCGACAGTTCATGCATGGCCTCCTCGGCCGGTTCTGAACAGGAAGAGAGTTCATTGGTTAGAAGTGTGTCGCTGGGCGTTACCACCATGCAAGGAGCTAAAGCAGCCATCCCCATTGCGTGAGGTTCCACAGCCTCAGCCGCCACCTCTGGGAAAACTGCAGTGGCCATCATAGTCACTGAGGAAGAACTGTGACTTGACTCAGAAAGATCGGCCATGACTCGACTCAAGAAGAGCGGTCGAGACTTGACTTTGGAAGGACGGTTATAACAGGTGCAAACTCTGGAAAGATGGTCATGACAGGTACAGACTCTGAGAGAACAGAAATGACAGATGCAGACTCTAGCTTGACAGGCAAGTTGTGATCAGGCGTTGGCTTGAGAGACCAGCTGCACGTGCTGACAGCAGCGGTGGGTCCTCCACGCAGGATGCCAACCTCTGATGCTTAACAACAGGTGTGATGTGATGTTGCCCAACTGTATTGTACCGCCGCCATTATTTTACGAGCGGGTTCAGTCACCGAAGTTGAAATCACTCTAGTTTAATGTCTGGGAACTTGTGGCCTACTAAACTTTGTGGCCGCCCACACATAAAGCAAAGTCTATTACCTGGGCAAACGATGAACACTGACTCTCACATCTAATCTTAGCTCTGAGAGGCTCATTAACACGGTCACAAAAAAAATCTCAATCATAAGGAAGTCCGGGAGATCTGAATGGTTAGCGATGGCCAAAAACTCACGAACATGTTGCTCTAGTGATCACGGACCCTCTTTAAGGGCAACAGTATTCTAGCTGTGTCCATACCTGGCCAATTGATTGATTGCTGGCCAAGATTGCTTCCATCAGCAACTCTAAAGCGCTTGCACGGTCCGTTAACACTTCGTGGATCTACATTTCACTCTGTAACATTAGGCAGGTTTAATTTATATGGTGTTTATTGTTGATGGTTGCATTATTTTTCATATACATCTGCATACATATAAGATCACTACTTTCTGCTTCTTCCTTGCCTGTATTTTTGATGGGGAGACTCTGGTCTCATTCAGGAGATGCATAATAGCACCCTGAGTGTATAACAGTAAAGCAGTAAAAACACTGAAACCCGGAAAATGTAATGTTTGGCAAGAAATCATTGTCTCTTAAATAACGGAAAATTGCATGTTTGGTGTGGAAAAAGTTAAGCACCCTTTTTTTTAGTGTTAAATAGATTCTACATGATGGAAGAAGTATTTTCAGAACAAGCTTTAATGGCTTCCTTGTAGCCTACTAAACAATCTACAGGTTAATGTTTCACCTCAGATTGATCAAGTTTGGAGATGCTCGTTTTTAATGGCACTTCAATATCTTTTTGATGATTACATAAATTGTCTTTAAAATACTTTAAAATGAGGAAGCACACAAAAGTACACCTCATAGCTTGGGAGTTCACTTGACCTTGTAATGTGACAGCATATAAAGCTCAATACATTTTACATTGTGTAACAGGTTGTTTTAAAAATAGTCTAGAATGTCTTTCTTTACACAGGGTTTTGCTGTAACCTAGTGTATTGAAATAACTGTTTTCATTTTAATGAAACAGTTTTTGACTGGATCACACTAAAGCAAATTTAAAAAGAGTTCTGTTGTCTTTGATTTGTGGTAATAGTGAGTACACCCCTCACATTTCAGCAACCATTTTAGTATATCTTCTCAAGGGACAAAACTACAGAAATGAAACTTGTATATATTTTAGAGTAGTCATTGTGCAGATTGTATAGCGGTATAGATTTTCTGTCCTCCGAAATAACTCAACATACAGCCACTATTGTCAAAATAGCTGGCAACAAAAGTGAGTACACACTAAGTGATAGCAGTATGTCGTTTAGCCATGCAACACCACATGTCCTTTTCATGTTCATGTATTTGTCTGCTTGACAGGACCATACAAAGTTGTGTATTTCGTATTAGAGCAGTTCAAATTTGGTGCTTTAAGTACAATTCCAAGTACAACCATGTCCTATGGTATGATAAACATGATAAACTTGTTTGGCTCAGATAGTGTCCAGCATGTGTGGTGATGTTCTGGTGTGGAGTACCAAGAAAATTGTGTCTTGCCTACAGTCAAGCGTGGTGCTGGTAGCATGATGGTCTGGCTGCATGAGTGCTGCTGGTATTGTGGAGCTGCAGTTCATGGAGGGAAACATAGATTCTATTATGTACTGTACATTCTGAACCAAAACATGATGCCTTCCCTTCAGAAACTGGTCCAAATGGCAGTTTTCCAACATGATAACAACTCCAACTGACAACTGCCTTGCTGAGGAAGCTGAAGGTGATGGTGTGGCCAAGTATGTTGTTGAACAAATGTATATTTTTGATTGATTAAATTAGTTTAATTTAAGATTAATTTAATTTTATCAGATTGTCAAAATGTCAATAATTAATTCATCTGTTTTAACACGTTACACACACTCTTGGAAAGCTTTTGAAAAATAAAGTCTGAATGTGCAAATATGAAACCAACTTTACCGCAGTAGATTACCACAACCTAGACAGGGAGGGATTAAGGGAAATGAAAACAAAAGCTTCTGTGCATATATTTAATAATTAAAAAAAAAAAAAAATCTCAGTTACGCTTTCACAAAGTGCTCTGTTTCTATAAACAACTGGTTTATGGTTCACTTTTCAAAGAAATGCGGTGTAGCAAACAAGATCAATGATAAACAAGATAAAAGAAAACATTTAACGTTTGATATTGGACAATAAAATTATTGAGAAAACAATCTTAGTAAAAACTTTAGTATGTTCTTTTTAATGACGCAGTGTCAGATACAAAAAAAAAAGATTTTAATCACTGATAAACTGTTCAGCAACTCCCAAAATGGCTGTGAACAGGGAGGTGTCTTTACCATGTGACCAATTCTTTACTTCTGTCATCTTTCAGGATGACATAAAGAGTTCATCCCTTCCTTGAAACTTCAGAGAGTGCTTTTTCAGTTGTTGTCTTTTGTGTTATTGAAGGACCACTTATAATGGCACCTCTGTTGACCACAGACTACCTGAAGAAACTTTTTGAACCTGCTGGCAGTGCATTTGTTGCCTTTTTGTTCTGGATTATTTTCCAGTATGTGTTTAGGATGGATTTTAAATGTCCTTGTGACCCTAAGGAAAATATCAGTGTCTGTGCAGTTTACATGACATGTCCTGCAATCTCGCTTTTCATCATAGTGATGATCATTGACAAGCACATAAGGAGTATTTTTTGCAGCAGTGGAACAAGAAAAGCATACAGGTGCATTGTTTTTTTAATGTCATTTTTTAAAGCATTCTCTGTAGCAAGCCTGTGGATAATTACAGTATTGATGGATGGGGACTGGTATGTGTGCCTTACAACAACTAACTACGACTTGCCTCCTTATGAGCAAATCTTTTGCAAATTCACAAAAACCCATGCTGAAGCTGCAGAAATCAGAGTCTATAAAAGTTTGTCACGAGTAAGTATTCTCACTTTAATTGTCATACTTTTTGTTTTAAACAGTGTTCATTACACCTGTCGCAGTAGAAGGTTATACCGGCTATACCAGTTATGAAGAAAGATTTCTGATATAACAGTTATTATAGCTTGTATTATATTTTTCTATATGTTGTTTTCAATCATATATATATATATATATATATATATATATATATATATATAAAAGCTTGTTAGAGAGTTGTTGTAGAGAGCCCAGTTGTTCAAAAAGTTTAATCTGGATCAGTATTACCTAGATTTGGAAATCATATGTTTTTCTATCCAGATTCAAGTTATCTGTCTTAACTTTTGTTTTCAAAGCAAAATTGGACTGAATCATGTTGATCCAGAGGCACAATTTTTCAGGTTAACGAATCTGGATTACCAGTGCTCCAAATTGGGTTACATTTCACAATGTAGGCTTTTAACTATGCAAACAACAAGAGGTAGAATAGTCATTGTGAGGTCACTTTTAAGTGGTTTATTTGAAGAGAAAGAAAACAAGTGGTGGACACAGTACACACATGAAGTACTTGAGTAAAAGTGCAGATACCTTATTCAATTATCCAGTAAGCCAGTGTTAAGTACTCCATTTCACTCCTTTTGAAACAGAGCAAATGTAGCTGCTATGTACATGCTCTACAAATGATGGAAAGATTTTTGAAGAATCCCTTTGCCAATCTGATTTGGCAAACACTAAGCAATAAACTAGATTATATGACAAATTTTACATTTCATTTGGATTTACCTGAGGTTAAAGCATATAGAGAGCTCACTGGGTTCTCTTCAAGAGATTCTCTCCAACGAATGCAAGAAACCATTCAAGTATTTACACTGACGATCAAAATTAGAGAACAATTTATAAACAATTGAACAATTCTGAAATAATGTCATCTTCACTGCTCAACAGTTGAAGGAGTTTTTGTCCTGTCTATACCATGCTACCAGAACACCTTTTCCATAAAATATCTAAGGCATTTCAACAAAAACCATTATTTTGCAGAAAACACACTGATCAAAATTAGAGAACAATAATGACCGTAGCTGTCAGGTTTTGAGACTCTTTTGTTGTGTTTTTGATTTGGTTTAGTCCCTTTTGTCTTTGGTTTGTTCCACTTCCTCTTTGCCCTTATTTGGTTTTGTTCCTGTCCCTCCCCTAATTAAGTCATTATTAGTTAATCACGATCACCTGTCTGTGTCTCGTTACCACCCTATTTAAGTTGGATTCTGTTCAGTGTTTGGTTGTCTGTTCTCGTCGTTGTGTGCGTGTCTCCTTGCCCGTCTCCTGTTGGATTTATTTGTGGATTTAATTATTAAAAGACTTGTTTTGTATCTGAGCTCGACCTCATACTCCTCGTTTGTCCTCCCATACACGACACGTGACAGTAGCATGGAAAAAGATTACAACAACATTTTCTGAAGGTTACAACAGTCAGCAATTAGTAGGAAGTGTACAGGCCTCTGCTCTGAATGACTCTGAATGTCTCTCACACTGCTCTGGTGTGATTTTGGTCCACTCTTCTTCCAGTCTCCTCCACAGTTCTGTGACTGTAGTGGGTTTCTTGGCCATAACTTTGTCACCAAGGATTTTCCAGAGGATTTTCTCAACCCTATTCCTGGAGATCTACCATCCTACAAACTTCTGCTCCATCCCTGATCAAACTAATTAATCTAATTAATCTCTTAGGTAGCACTTGATAATTACAGACAGCTATGTTGGAGCAGGGCAGGTAGGTAGATCTCCAGGAACAGGGTTGGGCACCCCTGCTCTAGGGTCTGAAGAAGTCTATAACATACTTTGGTTAAAAATTTTCAGTGTAAAAAACACTCTTTTTACCTTATCAGCCCTTTTTAGAGCAAGCTATTCTGTTGCATGTTCTTTTAAATGTTAATGAGCTCTGCTCGTCCTGCCCCTCTTTGCCATGGGGTAATGAGCCATAATGTATACTTCAGTCACATTTAACCGTGTTTAGCTGTGAAACTTGCTAACTAGCACATTATTAAGAAATGTGATGTGTTAAAAACCCTTATACTTACTACTGCTGTAAATTTGAGTGACAGGTATTAAGGGGATGATCAAACAGAATGTTCTCAAAAACACAAGATGTGCATAATAGTATCCAATTGCAGATCTGCAGCACCGATGAATGAAAAAGAAGAAGACTGGGTCTTGCAAAAGAAACATTTAAAAAACTGCGTTGTGGTCAAAGATTTTTTAAAAAAGGTCCTGTTCACACACTTGACAGTAATTTGCCAGTAATTTACCAGTAAAGACTGTATGTGTGTGTTGTATGCACTTTGCAAAGAGCTGAGCATTTTTCACTGGTAAAAAGTCAGAGCTTGACAAATGTTTCTATACTGAAGTTTTGATACATGGCAGATTTGTTCCACCATCTCAGTGTCCTCAATCAAAGCATTCAAAGACAGTGTTCACATACTAAATGAACCAGTTTGATGTATAAATCTATTTAATTAAATAAATGATGCATGTTTCAGAAACACAAAAAATTACCGAAGTGTCTAGGTTAGTACTGCAACCATGGTTCTCTGAGAAGGGGAAACAAGACACTGCATCTGAAGTTTATGCTATGGGGAATAGTCTAAGTGTGTGTACCCAACGCACCAATTTTACTGATCAATGGCAGCCTTTGATATCATGAGCAGAGTGCCAGCAAGTATAAGAGAGTTGCAGCAAAGTATGTCATCAGCTTTTTGTCTAAAGGATACATGCAGGCAAACCACATGAGACACCACATCTTATTCCCCTTTTTAGGGATTCCCCTTTTGATAGAGGTGGGGGAAAACGAAATTCACATACAGAATGAATCATGATTCTAACTTCTACCTTCTTCTTTCTATTAAATTCACAAATTATTAATAATGTGATGTCCTTTCCCTTACGAAAGGGAGGCAAACAACACCAAATGTAACTGGGGAAAGGAACTCAGCTGTGCAAGTGAAGTAAAGGCACTCTACCTAAGACCATAGTGTGCAACAGATAGGAAGTGGGATGCCTTCACAGACGCACTTCCTCTATTTAGGATTAGGATTATCAAACAAAACCCAAAGTACAGCACCCATCCGAATGGGGAGGTATTTTGCTCTACCCAAAAATAGTTGGGAAGGGAGGTTGTATCTCACTGCAGCAAGATCAGATTGTATGGCTGTCCAGATCTGGAGTTCATAGTTCTTAATAAGAATGTTTTTATGAAATAGAGGGGTGAAAAGTACAATATTATGCTGTGGAATGTAGTGAAGTAACAGTTTAAATACACTTAAACAGTTTTTATAACATTTTTGTTCCTGAAATCCACACTTCTGCTGGTATCAGGATAATCCAGTTTGTTTTTTGGATCTTATTCGATTTCAATATACTTTTTTCTTTCTTTTTGAACAATCTATTTAAAAAAATTATCCAATGCGATTTTGAAAATTTTGAACAACTGGGTCTGCACTGCCAAATGTGTACTGTTAAACAATGCGGTGTTGTACATGTGTTGTATAAACAGTAGTTTCAGCATTTGATGAGGAAAATGTCAAATGGTGCCAGATAAAGTGTTATTTGGAATGAGAGAGACATTTCACTATAACCTTTATAATGTCAATATCAACTGCAATTAATTCATATATGTTTTTTTTGTTGTTGTTGTTGTTGTTGTTTCTAGGAATATGCTATTTTGGTTTTATTTGGAGTAAGTGTCCTTTGGGCAATCACTTCTACAAGACAATTTCACTGCAAGCGACCACTTGTCTATCAGTATAATAAGTATTTTCTGGAGAAGGTTGACCTCTACATGACAGAGGAATTGAATAAAATGGCTGAAGTCAACGCAAAGACAAGAGTACAGAAACAAATACAAGATGTCAGATCTTTTTTACAGCTTGATAGCTCTCAACTAGACATTCCAGAAACACTGCAACAGCCAGAAGGGGTTCCACCAACAACATCACAGGCTGCATCTGATCAAGCAAATCCAGAGAAGCTAGATCAATTTTCAGATTCATGTATTATATCATCAGAGCATTTTGGGGAAACAGCTGACAATCTACCTCTACTACATGGAAAAAAGTGAAAAGGCCATGTCATGTATGTAAAGTGCATTACTGGCCTATATACAATTTTGTTCAGTTTGACTAAAAGCAAAAAACACTCCCAACAGAAAATAAATAAAGTACATTTGTTTAAAGAGTTTCATTTGACACCAGAGTGTTGCTGTTCAAAACACATAGCTAGCTAGCTTTACCAACTGCAACAGTTATTGTGGGTTAAATACTGATTAACAAAATTTCATGTGAAGTGAAAGGTCAACTTTCATGTTACAGCTAATTTAGTTTTTATTTTATAGTGAAATTAAGTGTTATTAAGTTGCTTAGGTCTAAATCAGGGGTGTCAAACCCAATTCCTGGAGGGCCAGAGCCCTGCAGAGTTTAGATGTAACCCTAATTAAACACACCTGATCCAACTAATCAGGTCCTTCAGACTTAATTGAAAACTGCATGGTATGTGTGTTGCAGCAGGGTTGGAATAAAACTCTGCAGGGCTGTGGCCCTCCAGTTTGACACCCCTGGTCTAAATAAATATATTGATTAAGTGTGGGAAAAGATATATTGTGCAGCTGACGTAATCATATTATTTGTCATCTACACAACAAAAAATGTCTGATTTGATTGCTTTCTTTATATTGTAATTCTTTAAAATGTTCAAGCTACTACATTCAGTTATACAAGGGAATCATATTTGTCTTAAACTTACTGTATCTATTCTGGCATTAATTCTAAGCAATGTCAGTATTTGTATCATCTGAGCCACAATCTAAATTATCCAGATACAAATTTGTTACCCATTCCCATTGGGAAGTGCCCAAGCAACATTGCTCAAAAAAGTTGCCCTCTGTATCATCAGCATAAGAGTTGACTGATGGTCTAACACATGCCAGGAATGCAGTAACAGTGTGTATGCATTAAGCCTGAATTCTAGATAGTAATATACAGTTTGTTTGTAATTGTTGAATTCAATGTGCAATCAAATGAATCATTATTTGTGTAGAGTTTGATGTTTCCTTCTTATGTTGCTCATGATAGCCGTACATGTAAAGATGATTGTGACTGTAGGGTCTTAAAGGTCAATAATACAAAATCTCTTTAAGTTACAGTAGCTGACTGGTTGCTTGTACTCATTTTACATATGATCTTTGGAAGTGTGGATTAATCTGTCTTCAGTAAACTCTGTTAAGATCTAAGGATTCTTGGTAAGGATTCTTCCTTCCTCGGTTTATGTAAATTCACGTACGGTTTAGAGTATAATTTGTTATCCACATTAATTTCACACTTGTCTAGTACAAATATGTCACTTTGTTTGATAATTACAGTGTATACATTTCTCATTATTTACCTCAAAAGAATGGAAGTGAAATGTGACAACATGCCCCATATGTGGGGTACACTGCAACATGTGAGGGGTACTTTGTAACATGAATGTTACAAGTAAAAGTCTATAATATACTTTGGTTAAAAATTCCCAATAGTAGTGTTAAAAAATACCCTTTTACCCTTTTAAATCAGCTTTGCAAAAAATCAACCGATTCTATTGCATGTTTAAATGCAAATGAGCTCTGCTCACCCCGCTTCTCTCTTCTCTCTGTGGAGTGATGTGCCATTGTTACTTATATCGATACACTGGTGATCAAACTGTTACAGCTCATTCAGGGTGAGTCTGAGAGTAAGATGACTGTGTCAATCAATCTTCTTGAAAAGGGGGAAATTATTTTTACAAGTTACATATAATTAAATAAAAACCACTGGGTGGATTTTTATCATTATAGGGTAGATGCATACACACACTGCCTACACACATTTATGTTCAAACAACATCCAGAAGACAAAATTTTGCAGTTTTGAAAAAAAGTGTTACAGTATACAGTAAACATTCCTGATGCATCACATTTCTTTACTTTTAGATCATGGCATTCACATCTCAACCGGCTGCATTTGCAAGAAGTTCTGTATTTTCAAAATTACTTCTATTGTCTTTAAACTATGGTTTAAATGTGCTTCCAAATGTACTGACAAGCATTTATAGCACAGCAAGCCCAAGCTTGCATTAAAACATACCTGTCAACATTTGAGTTCCAAAATACGGGAAAATGGGGGAGGATATAGGGGATATAGGGGACGGAGTCAAATTATTATATAAATAATTTATTATATAAATTATATTATTATAAATAAATATATTATTTATATTGATTTAAACAATTATTATCAAACAATTACATTCATTTAGTAACATAAATATATCTTAGTGTAGGCTATATCTTTATAGTTTTATAATTAATTATCATCTTGTGAATCCACCAGTTCAAATTTACAACATGGTGTTTTCTGCGTAAAAACAAGGGTTAGTTTTTGGCCTTTAATTCTCCGCCAGCAGGTGGCGCTTTTTGTCATAAATATTGCCATTTCCTCGGTAACCACGGAAAACAAAGCAGAGCACCTGACTTTCAAACTTGCGCTGATATTTAATCAATGAAGCTATATTCAACCTTGAAATATGTTGACGTGATTATTCGTATAATGGGGTTTGGGCCATACAAATTAGTTTTACCAGAGGCGAATGTAGGAAACATAAAATACGTCCAGTGTTTTGTTTTTTTTTATAGAAAGATTAAAAATACGGGAGAAATACGGGAAAATATTTGAACGGGATGATAGCGGGATAGAATGGTAAAATACGGGAGAATCCCGGAAAAAACGGGAGGGTTGACAGGTATGCATTAAAAACGCAAAAGCTCTGCACATGAAAAATGGCTAAGTTTATTATCCAGAGGCCAAAAATAAAGTGCAACAGTGCATTGGCGCAAAACTTTTTCATTGTCTTCAATTAAAATTTGCATGTCATGTATTTAAATATATATATGTAATTATGAAAGTCTCCAACCAAATTGACCACCAAGCCAGAATCCTTGGCCAGGATGATCACCACATCAGATTTCTCGGCCAGGAAGGCCGTCACGCCTAAACACAGCTCCCTCGTCATGTCCAACTTCTTATTGCCAAAAAAAGATACAGGGTGCTCAATTCCAGCTTGATCTTCCTGCAGCAGGACTGCCCCGGCTCCAGTAGCGCTGGCATCCACCTGTAACTTAAATGGCAATAAGAAGTTGGGGGCAGAGAGAACAGGAGCAGTACAGAGTAAATCCTTAGCAACGTTGAAAGCACTCATACATTCTGAAGACCACACAAATTTCCTAGATGTACTCAAAAGATCAGTAAGGGGTGACACGATAGCAGCAAAATTTCTACAGAAACCCCTATAGTACCCAGCCATACCCAAGAAGCGCCACAACTCACGCTTGTTTGTTGGGGTAGGGAACTCAACAATGGCACAAACTTTGGCCTCCACTGGCCGCACCTGACCTTGTCCAACACGTTTACCAAGATATGTCACCACTGCCTTAGCAAATTCACATTTGGCTAGATTCAAGATCAGAGAAGCATCAGCCAGCCGGTCAAATACTACCTTCAGCTTAGCCAAAGGATCCTCCCATGAGTCGGTGTACACTACAACATCGTCAAGATACACTTCACAGTTAGATATTCCTGACAATACTCTGTTCATTAACCGCTGGAAAGTAGATGGGGCATTTCGCATGCCAAAAGCCATGACAGAGTACTGTAGGAAGTTGTCAGATGTCACGAATGCTGAAATTTCTGAAGCACGAGATGTTAGAGGGACTTGCCAGTACCCTTTTAGGAGGTCCAATTTTGTGACATAATGTGCACTACCAACGCGGTCTACACAGTCTTCCATTCTCGGAAGTGGGAAAGAGTCTGGCTTGGTCACAGCATTGATTTTACAATAATCAGTACAAAATCTGTAGGTGGAATCAGATTTTGGTACCAATATACATGGGGAACTCCATGGACTTTGGCTAGGCACAGACAGACCATATTCAAGGAGATACTGTACTTCAGTTTTCATATCACGTTTCTTTGGGTTTACACGGTAAGGGTGTTGATTAATTGGCTGACTGTCACCTACATCAATATCATGACAGATTACTGTAGTTTGTGATGGCACATCAGCAAAAAGTTTGCGATAGTTATCAATCAACGTACTCACATCTTCTGACTGTCTGGCAGACAAGTAAGAGAGATGGGACTTCAGATTACCCAGAACTGCAGAATTCTGCAAACGGGCACACAAGGTCGGAGCATCTTTTGACACTAACCCATCCTCCTCAGGGCAATACGGTGGTGGCACAACTACAGTAGACACAAAAACTGGTTGACAAGTGGATCCAACTTGAGAACTATTACGTGCAACATAGGCCTTTAACTTATTCACGTGACATACTCTATTTTTCCGTTTGCGAATTATAAACAAGGTAATTAGTATCAATAAGTTTACTCTCAATGGTGTAAGGGCCAGTGAATCTAGCCTGCAGGGCTGATCCAGGTACTGGAAGCAAAACCAGCACAGAATCACCAGGCTGGAAGGTTCGCACCACACTCTTACGATCATACCGAACTTTCATCTTGGTCTGACAACTTACCAGATGAGCTCTAGCAATCTCACAGGCTTTGTGAAGCCTCTCACAGAAAGTACAGACATAATCAAGGATAGACTTTGAAGAGGAACTCTGAGACAACAACTGCTCACTGAGTAGCTTGAAGGGACCTCTCACTGTATGTCCAAATACCAGTTCCGCTAGACTGAAACGCAACGTTTCCTGAACACTCTCCCTCACAGCAAACATAATCATAGGTAAACCTTCTACCCAACCCTTACCAGTTCCAATGCAGAACTTTCGGAGCATAGACTTAAGAGTCTGATGGAATCTCTCCAAAGCACCTTGGGATTGTGGATGGTAGGCACTTGCTAATTGATGTTTTATGCTCCCAGCTCCAACGAATCCAGTTCCCTAGTCACGACCAGGAGAGCCATTCCCAGCTCAAACAAATCTAGTTCCCTTGTCACTCTGGCCAGGAGAGCCATTTCCCACTCTAACGAACCCAGTTTCCACATCACGGCCAGGGGAGCCGTTCCCTGCTCGAACTAACCCAGATCCCTAATCTGGGCTCCTGTACTTCCAGAGTCCACGCCTCTCATGCGCCCTTCACTATCCATGCCTCCTGTGCACCCTTCAGAGTCCGCACCTCCAGAGGACCCTCCAGAGTCTACGCCTCCAGGGCACCCTTCAAAATCTGTGCCTCCAGAGCACCCTTCAGAGTCCATGCCTCCAGAGTGCCCTCCAGAGTCTGCACCTCCAGAGCACCCTTCAGATCCCGCTCCTCCTGTTTCGCCCCCCAGAGCCCGCTCCTCCTAAACACCCACCAGAGCCCACTCCTCCTAAAAGCCCTCCAGCATCCTTACCTCTAGGGCACCCTGAGAGGCCAGTGCCTCCCTGGCTCCCTGAAAGGACAGCGCCACCCTTCCTCATTGATTGGGGCTCCTTTTGTCGCAAGGCCGTGCCTTCCGGGAGGGGGAGGTAATGTCACGCAATCACCTGCCTCACCAACCTGAACAGCCTCCTTCACACTATCAGTCTCCCAAGCCTAATTGTACTCACCTGCACCCACTTACCTTGACCACTTTTTAAGCACATGCACCACAGTCACTCTGTTCTTAAGGTTACAAGCTACTTCTTTGCTGGATACTTACTTGCCTCAGTCTGTCCGTCGAATACTGGATACCTTCGTACTTGTGGAAAGAAGAAGAAAACCTAAGCTCAGATAAGACTGTCTGATTCAGCTTTTGTTTGTCTGCCTTGTATCCAGCCATGACAGTTTCTTCATGCTAGTCAAAAAAATACAATTATAATTTAAACATTTTTAAATTATAGTTCTGAATCCTTTTTGCAACATAATTGCTCCACCTTCAACACGAGGCCCAGGACAACATTTCCATATTGCATTTCTCTGTAAATTCAGACTTCAGCTCAAGCTTTCTAAACTCAAGTTCATGGCACCCTAGTCCACAGCAGTTGGCACTGTGTCAACTTTTAATGGCATGATATGAGAGCTGAATCTAAACATATCCAATGGATTTGCTAGGTGTGACAGTGCAGTACAGGCTTTGAGCTCAAGTTCTCTGACTTATTGAAAAATCAACTACGCCACCCTAGGAATTTCACCCAGGAAGATATTAACAATGCCCTAAAAATGAGTAATAAAGTCACACAAGTTTGTCACTCATAAATGGTAGGCAGGAACTAATTAAAAATACAAATAACTCACAAAGACCACATCACATCCCTCCTGAAAAAAAACATAGAAACCATCTCAGAAATTCTAATGGATTCTACTACAAATACCATTACAAACATTATAAGTTAAAACAAATGGTTTTCTGTAGTGTGTTTTTGGGATGAACTCCATTAGGATTCAGTGGTTTTAACAGAGGGCGACCAATAACCAGTAGAGAGACCAACAAGCATCATTACAGTTGCCATTTTCTATTGTCTTTTTCAGCAGGGCAAATGGCTGTTGCTGGTAATCTGCCTGGGAATGTAAACATTTAATGCTGCATTTATTTGCACACATACATTTTCCCATGTATCTTTTTTGGTTTTGGAGGTTATATCCTGGTTTTCATTAAAAAGTTGTCACTTTGCTCATTTGGAGGTATTTTTTTACCAGAAGTGAGGTATGCTTTGGGTCATTATCATGCTGGAAGACAAAATGTTGACCCAAACCAAGTTTTCTTGCAGACTGTCTGAGGTTGTCTTTCAAAATCTTCTTATAGCCTTCCTTTTTCATGTTTCCTTCAACCCTGACGAGATTCCCAGTTCCAAACGCACTGAAACATCCCCACAGCATTATACTCCCACCACCATGTTTCACTGTGGGAATGGTGTTCTTGGGGTTGAATGTCTCATATGACCAAAGGACACATTTCCAGTTTGCATCACATTCCCCCAGGTTGTCCTTAGCAAACTTCATTCTAGCTTGGAGGTGTCTCTTCTTCAGAAGTGGAGTCTTTCTTGGTCGGCAACCTCGCAGTTCATTCCTGTGCAGGGCTCTAGTGACTGTCTTTGTTGAGACATTAGGGAGAAATCTTTCGCTTCCTACCTTTGCCCGTCTTGTTCTCCACTGTGTTGGTCTCTTTAAACTTCTTGATAATGCATCTCACTGCAGTTCTTGACATTTGAAAATGCTTTGATAAACGTGTGCATCCTTCTCCATCTTTATGAGCATTAACAACTCTTTCTCTCAATTCCAAACTCATTTCTTTTGTCTTTGCCATGATGACAGTGTATATTATTTTACTAGTTGTTTCGCAAGATACTAATCCTCAGCTTAAAGAGCAATTTAAAGGCTTAACTAGGTTAATTAGGTTAATCAGGTAAATTAGGTTAATTTGGCAAGTCATTGGACAACAGTGCTTTGTTCTATAGCTAATCAAAATAATAATTTATTAACGGGGCTAATAATATTGACCTTAGCAGTTTTTTATTTATGTATTTTATAATTTTTTTATTCAAGCAACTATAAGAAATCAGACTTTCTCAAGAAGAAAAGAATAATAGAAAATAATGTGAAAACATTCTCTTTCTCTGTTAAACATCACTTGAGAAATATTCTAAAAAAAAATTACAATTTCACAGGCTAATAATTGTGTCTTCAACTGTAGCTAAGCTCGTCTCAAACTGGCTTTATGAACATGACAATGAGTTATTTACTGTTAATCAGTGGCCTTCCCAGCCACCTTTGGTGTGGTACAGCAACAGGTTTCATGAATGTGTACCTGCCGTTAATCATGTCAATACAGAACAGAATTATTTCTTACAGAATCAAAGAAAACAAGCAGCATCTTGCAGAATCCATGCCACTGGTTGTTTTAAGAGTAAAGGGAGACCTTATCCAATATTATAGTGCTTAGTCATAAAAAGTATAAAAGTGTTTTTCAAGGTTGTAAAAAAAAAATCTGGAACATTTGATTATGGTTATGAAAGAGTAAAACAAACATGTAAATTTAAGAAAATGTTAAACATCTGAATACACTTAAGTGCATTATTTTTTCTCACAAAAGCAGACTAACATCTCAACATTACTTGACTTTATCAGGGTTCATACAGAAAATGCAAAATGAAAATCCAGGACTTTCAAGGACTTTTCAAGCACTACTTTTTTTTTTTTTTAAGGAATAAATTCAGAGATCTCACTTATCAAACAATCTTGTTATTATCATTCAAATTCTAATAAACTAATAAAACAAAATGGTACAAATAAAGCACAAAAGCTTGCAATGACTGTGGAAACTTTAACTATTGAAAGGATACTATAGCAAAGTTGTCTGGCCAGAGGAGAACTGGATTTTCAGACTTGTCATGATGTCAGAATGATTGAAATGACTTTCACTGAAAATTGAGTGTTTACTGTTGTCCTTTTGCATTATTGACACTATTTTCCTATTTAATACTGTGAAGATGCTTTAACACAATCTGTATCGTTAAAAGTGCTATAGGTGACTTGAGGTGGCTTTCCTTATTCAAATTTATTTATTTTTTTCATGAATAATGAAGAATGAAAGCTATATCATACACTTGAAAAATTATGAGCTATATCATGCTCATAGACACAAGGGAAGTGAAAATGACCTTAGCTCACGAAAGGAAACAAGATACAGATACTTGTTTCACTAGAACGAGACAATATTATAATACTATTTTTAAGATTTTTTTTTAATGGCACACAAAGCTTAACAATGCAGTATTTTGAAATATTTCAACTAATCTAGCGCTGTATCTAATGATTTTGTTTGGTAATTAAGTAATCTACGGATTATTCTGGCATTTGTAATCTGATATTTTTTACAATACAAATAGACCTAAGTGAAAAACAGGTTTTAATATGATTGTATATAAACTAATGAGGAGGCAATAAGTATTGGTTCAAATAAAGCATTAAATATAAGTAATTACACGGTTTTATTGAACAACATTGTTAAAATACAAAATATAACACGTTTACATAAAATATGAACATAAGCATCTTAAGTACATTATGTATTAAAAAAATATACATCCAGATGGCGCCAAAAATGTTTCACTTTACAGCGTGATTCAGGACGTTTAAATTAATTACATTTTAATTTCTGGTCACATGCAAACATGCAAAAGAGCGAGGGTTTAAACGTTTATTTTGAAATCGCGATGTACAACAATTCGCTGTGTGGACGTAGGTTTATAAATCATTTACATTACAAATCTAATAAGATAATGCACCGTTTTCCCAAATGAACGTTAAAAATCAATCCAACCTCACATCATATGAAGAGGAAGAATTTGTTGATCGAGCTGCTGAAATGGATTTTTACTGCACGCTTCTAAATGATAGCAGTGAAACACAAAATGCGTCAAACTTTATATGCGTTCCCAAACGAACATGATTGGAAAACAAACAGCATGTGGTGCAATAAAACACCAAACAATATAATGCAAGCACTATCAAAGGTTTTACTACAAACTCAACTTTATAGCTACTGATATATAATTAAAAAATATGGCAATATATAAAAAATATATTGCCGTATAAAATTCAAGTACTTTTCAATAACCTTCTCAAAAATATGGCTATTTTCAAGGGTTTTCCAGGACTTACATTTCAAAAAGTCAAATTCAAGCACTTTAAGCACCTTGTACGAACCCTGCATTATTTCTTATTATTGTTCTTTATTATTTTATTTCACAAAAATAAGAGCTACAACCAGTTACAGTCAACTTTATCTTAAAATATTCTTCTCATCAGATTATGACATCAAACTCTGAAAAAAAGTTTACTGATAATTAATCACATAGTTAGATGCATTTTATTTTTTGAGTTAAGATCTTCTGTTCCTCTGTGATCATTTCACCTTTGTTTCATTTAACCAGTGTGAAACGAAGCACTACTTTTTGACAGGGTTTGTAGTTTTTCACCATACAATGATTTTTATCTTTTACCATTGAAAACGAACTTGAAAAGTGTGGTGGTTTGATTAATGATTGTTCCTAGCAGCAAAGCAGTGAAGCAAAACAGACAACATTTTTGAGAAACAAAGACATTTTCACAGCGTTTATTATGCAGTGATTACTCCCAGACCATAACTATGAAAATATTAACCTCACAAGCCAAAAGGCCTACAAGAACATTATGTGTGCTGGCTTAAATTAAACTCAATGGAAGTCTTTTCAGTTTTGACCAATGAGAAGAGAGAAAACAAAGTGTTGAAGTATGTAGACAGAAGAGCATGAAGGGGGTTTATTGGGTCATCTGGGCCTCGATGGCTTGTGCAGTCCACTCCGGTGCTGCCTGACTGATCTTCTCCAGGAGGTTGTTCACCTGGAAGCACAACGACTGAATCTGCTTGTCCCAGGTGGGCAAAGGCTCTCGTGCTGATGAAAATGCATACAACATATTTTGTAAGCCTCTTAAATTTTATTTTTATCCAACATAATCAGTCAAAAACCAAACTTACTTTCAAAATGAACAATGCCATCTATCTGGTCAATGAATCCATTCATGCGGCCCTCAGTAATCATTTGTGATGCTATCTTTTCTGCCTGTGGGAAAACAAAGATATTTGTAAATATAGAATGATTTCTGAAGGAACATGTGACACTGACGACTGGAGTAATGATGCTGAAAATTCAGTTTTGATCACAGGAATAAATTACATTTTAAATATAATCAAATAGAAAATGAAAATTATAATAATATTTTAGAATATTACTGTATTTTTTATCAAACATGCAGCTTTAGTGAATAGAAGACACATTTCCTCAAGAAGTCAGTCAGCACAGCTGTACCTTTGCAGGTGGAATCTCCAGAAGTGCTCCTAACTCTTCAAATGTGATATTATTGTAGAGTTTGCTAGCAGACAGCAGGTTGTGCTCAATGACTGCTCGATCTAAGATGCTTGAACCTGAAAGCGTTAGACAAATATTAGTAAACTCAAAGATCACAAATAAATGACAGTACTAAAGCATAACATGTAATACCATCTGCAGTGGTGGCTTTCTGATGTGGCATCAGCATGGCAGCAAACTCCTGCAGCTGGTTTCCCCGAATGATTCGATCTAGGTACATTTTTTCCAGGATGCCGTAGGCGGAGAGTTGCTGACAACGTTCATCCTTGAAGAGCGTAGCCAACATACGAGAGCGCTGCTGACCTTTTAGACACATTAAGAACCGATTATATAATGCGACTAGCTTCAAATGAGGCTGAAACTGGTTAACCACAACAGTACTTGATGTAATAGATGAAAAGTACCTGCAGAGGCCAGTATAGTGCAGTGAAGCGCATGCTTCAGGGCCTCCAGACGCTCAGTCTCATGGACTATGGATTTATACGAAAGCTCGTTGTAGCGCTGAGCTGCCTCAATGAACTTCCTCCGATAGTCCAGAACTCTGGCGTAACACACCTGCAAAACATGATGGAATATATTACAGTTTCACAATAATCATAAAGCAGACAGATATTGCAAAAAAACACACTGTCAATTAATCTAACAGAACGTAGTATGAAGTAGGGCTGCAATAATTTCTTGATTCTATTCGAATATTTGATTAAAAAAAAAAATTCTCAATCGAGTAATCAGCAAATACTGGAAGTGGCCTATTCCACATATTAAACTCATTTAATATTTATAATAAAGCATAATACTATTGTGAATTCACAAACGCTACAATTCACTTAAATAAATACATGCGTTGCAGATTTTTGTGCGTCTCACAGCGCCAGGGCCCCTGCTGGCCAAATGTGTGCGCTAAGCAGAATAGTATTGTTGTGCCCCCTCCCCCAAATAATATGATGAAAAAACACCTATTATAGGGGTCAAAACATAACTTTAATGAAATATAAAAGTAAATAAATAATTTTTTTAATTTACAAATTACAGATAACTCTAGACAGTTACCACTTTTGGCTGTTATTTTATTAATACAGTTGTCTGATTGATTTTATAGTCTCAAGCATTCAGAAATCACACGTAAGAAAATGATGCAGTTTTACTACGATAAAACCATGGTTAATTTTTGTAAGGGTTGTGTTGTCCACATTATAGAGGCTGTAGCATTTGTAGTACCGCAAAATGGTGGCCAAAAACTACAAGTGGATATTTGAATTAAATATTTTGTAAGTGTAACAACAGCAATTACCAGGTTTTTGGTGCCCTTTGCAGGCATTTGTAATAATATACAATGTACATGAGTAGTTTATTTTAAATTACATTATGTATTTTAACACTGTTATTCAATGAAACCATATGATTATTATTTCTTAACCAATCATTGTTGCCTCATTGTTTTTTATATAATGCATTTTAAGTCATTTTAAAGCGTGTTGTTCACTTAAGTCTGTTTTTATTACTGCAAAAATTATTACCTGAATACCTCTTTGTAAATCATTATTTGAAGTAACAAAACCATGGTTAATGTGTGGCTACCTTGGCTACAAGAAGCATGAATTTTTGGTTTTATTCATAGTAAAAACCATGGTTAATTTTCGTAAGGGAACATAAAATATTAAAGCAGATGAAATTGGTGGTTATTAACATCTACAGCCAAAAAATAGTTATGAACATAGGCGACCTAAAAGTGATGCACAGGCTTCATCTTGGGAGATTTTTTTTTTTTCCCTTTTCTCTGTGCCGGACTGATGTCTTTTCTCGGGCATAGTTGTCCATCAGTTATGATCATTTGCAGTCAGCCGCAAACAAATGAGGGTGAAAATGCATTTTTATATATATGTTTATATTTTTATGTTCTTGTTTATATTTTTATATATATGTATAAGAAAACATTAATATAGAACAATTTTTTTTTTTTTGAGCAACTGTGATGGTGCCCCCTTGGCAGTTGGTGCCCTACGCAGACTGCGTATAGGAAGCACTGGTACTGCAGAACAGCTCCATTCACAGTAAATGCTGCTACACAAACTGTTATCATTAACATGTGTGGAGCATCTCAAACTCCATCTCTGCATGTTTGTGAGTTTTGGCTTATTATAATGCTCATCTGGAAATGCAAAGCGCACTATTTCAACATATTTGTAAGGTAAATCATTTATAAACCTCTGCAAACACAGGAGAATACATCAATATAATCGCTAACTGTTCACTGCAATTTCAAAATAAAAATTTAAACCCTTACTCTAAGTTTACACGTTTTGACGTCTAGATATTCAAGAAATTAAAGTGGCTATGGCTTTTCTATCATAAAGAAATGGCCAAATATTAAAGATTGAGTGGACATTTTAATAAAATGTTGTTTAGTCAATACTAAACAAGGATAAGATTGCCAGTAAAATGTAAAAACAATCATCAGGCCATTGGCGCCCTCTGCAATCATTTGTTATAGTTGTAATACATTAGCTCTATTGTTTATAATACATTATGTATTTGAATAGTTTTGTTCAATGAAACCATATGATTACTTGCTGTTGATACTTTATTTGAACTAATTATTATTGCCTCATTGCTATATATGTATTTTAAGTCCTTTTAAAGGCTATTGTTCTCTTTATTTTTATTACTTTTAAAAAAATATATAATTTTCCGATTACTCGATTAATCATAAGAATAATCAACAGATTAATTACTCAATTACCAAAATAATTGTTAGTGACAGTGCTAGTATTAAGAATAAAATGTCTTTATATTATAATAATTGGACCAATATGATTAACTTTTTTTTCAAATTCACCAAACAGCCTTTATTGCCAAGTAGACTGCAATAAAAACTAGTAACTATAAATTAATAAATTGAAATATCAAATCATACAGAAATTATTATAGAAATATATTTTAAATGATGCATACAGCACTTACATATTTGTTTTTTATTTTTAAACAAGTAAATTGTATGCTATATGAATTTATGTCAATTTATTTACAAAATAGATATAAATTAATCTATAGAGAGTGACTGCAGTTACAAATTTATGCATTTATGAAAACAAAACAACTTTCTATATTAAGTAATATAATCTAATTAATTAATTTAAATTAATTTAAAATGTATATAAAATATTAACACATTTTTAAACATATACATGATGATTAAATGATATTGATTCTTTCACATTTTTTCAATAAAATCATCACTAATACATACATTTCAAATCTCGCCCAGCCCTAACTAGATATTGTGAATTTTATTTAAAGCATTTTATAACATGACAAAACATTATTTTAATGTTGGTGCACCTTATAGTGAATCTGCAGCTGTTCATTTGTGGATTCATTCTGAAGCAAAGATGCTCGGTTGATGTAAGCCTCGGCCTGAACTGGGTCGTCGTCCTCCAAATACAGACGAGCGATTTTCAAGTAAGTGTCCAATTTATAGTCTACATTGTATTGTCTGAAAAATCAGAAAAAACGGATAATAAACTAATCATCAGTGCTTCTAAGAACCATGCAGATGCAAAAAAGAATCTTCTGATTATTTCAAGAGAGATGTGATCTTACTTTTGACCCGTCTCCAGCGGGATACCCACAAGAACCTGCGCAGCGTTCCTCCAGTCTTCCTCTTTCTCATAGATTGTAGCTAGATGCTGCCTAATCGAAGCCACCTGGAAGTGTACAAGATTGGCTCATACATGATCCATACATGATCAGCATTAGGCTGAGAGTATTCTTTGTGACACATACCTGTTCTTCAAATGAGATAACTCTGGGCTGGATCTTCTCCAGGGTGAAGTGACACACGGCTTTCGCAGTGCCATCTGGTAGGTTTGGAAGGTGCGTGCAAAAGTCTGTCAACAGCTGTCTGGATATGACCAGGCTGACGTTCTCATTGACCACTGCGCAAGTGTGAGAAATAGGGGAGCTCATCAATTTAGAATGTGTTACATCACCAAACTAGTGTATTGAATATTAATGTACTTACTTGCTTCAACAAATGCTTTCAGTGCCTCAAGTTGTTCTGCATCAATAAACTGAAGTGCTTTTTCTAATATTTGACGATATCTGTCAGCAAAGTGCAAAAAAAAACACATTTATTAGACTGAGAATTATTAGAATTGTCTGCAAGAAAACGCAACCATATTTAATATATAAAATGGGGCATGTTCAGTCTAAAACATTTGATTGGACACATTTTTAAATACGCTGCTGAATGCAAGATGAGTCAACAATATTTTTGGTATTTTTTTTAACCAGAAAATAAAAACTGTAAAATGTTGCATATGTCTGATGTATTGACTAAAGGCCTCAATTTTAGATTTCATGGTGTCTTTAATACAGTAAAAAAAAAGTTATATTTTTGACCCTAACCAGCAGCAACATATTTGTAGCAACAGCCAAAAATACATTGTATGGCTCAAAATTATCAATTTTTCTATTATGCTAAAAATCATTAGTAAAGATCATGTTCCTTCAACATATTTTGTACATTTCCTACAGTAAATATATAAAAACTTAATTTTTGATTAGCAATATCCACAGCTAAGAACAACTTTAAAGGCGATTTTCTCAATATTTCGATTTTTTTTTGCACCCTCAGCTTCCACATCTTCAAATAGTTGTATATCCACCAAATATGATACTATCCTAATAAAGCATACATCAATGGAAAGTTTATTTATTCAGCGTTCAGATGTATAAAGGTGTTTTGACCCTTATGACTGGTTTTGTGGCTAATGTATTGTCATTACTCCAGCCTTTGGGAAAATCAACACTGAATCCATAAACATTATCATACGAATATTTATTAATGATTCTAATAGCTGCTCGCCATTAACAATAACTATTTGGTAGTTATAACATATTTATATCGTTATATAAAACAATGTAGGCATGTTGACAGGTAGATCATCTGTACTGCATATCCTCACGCGAGCTAATGTTAGCCTGTTACTCATCTCATCTGCAGCACCACATCTTTCATATAGAAATTCCTACACAAAAATTCATTCATGCAAAAGACAAACAGTAAATAACAATTTAAGTAAATGACTTGGAATTACATACTTCCCAGCAAGATCTTTGTGAGACCCGCTAGAGTTCATCAGCTGTGCGAGCTCCTGCCTCACGCCGGACGCCATTTTGGTCTGTACTCAAACAACAACGCGGGCGACCACTAGAGGCCGCCACTCCATCACCGGCCCGCTGTCAAAAAAAAATTGCGGGACGCTGCACTTCACCCGCTGACCACTAGAGGACTTGGTACTGTAATGTTTTGTTTTATGTATACAAATGCATTTCTTTTAGGAATTTGTCAAACAAATTTCAAATTCATTACATTTCAAGTAACAAAATATTTAGTTTGTGTCCTTCATTCAATTGTACTTTACACCCCCCACACACAGACTGACCCCATTACAAAATATCTAGAATCCAGTAATTCATCACTAATTCTTTATTAATATAATTACGATCTAATTCCAGTCCAATTCATTCCAAGGATAATATAAAATCTAAAACTTTATTATTGAACACCACTGTGTAACTGCACTAACACTAAAGTACAAAAACTTCCTCAGACGTCTCACAATTACTGCTGTTTAGTGAGTATTTCAAATTTCCAGACTTCTGTTCTGTAATGTTCTGTCTGAGACAGTTTCTAAATTATACGTTATAAACCATATAGTCTGACCAATTTCATAACTATAAATAGTAACAAACATAAAGACCAGTGGCAAAGTGCAGAGTGTCTGCAGAGCTGGAAAAGTGTAGCAGACACTTGTGAATCTATGCATTGACCTAATGTTTCCTATGGCTTTACAGCTAAATGGAGTGTATTAAAAGCTCCCATAAATAAACAGCCTACATTTTTCCTGCAACAACATGGGTTACTAGAATAGAATAGAGTAGAATAAAATAGAATAGAATAGAATAGAAAGATCTCATAAGTAAACAACCTGAGTTTTTTACGGCAATAACATGTGCTATAATATAATATAATATAATATAATATAATATAATATAATATATAAAAACTGAAAGGAATGTATTTATAAAAGATCCTAAAAATAAAGTCTGCATTATTACTTTAACAACACATGCTACTGTATTTTAATAAACTCTTATGTAGTTAATATAATATAATATAATATAATATAATATAATATAATATAATATAATATAATATAATATAATATATAAAAACAAAACGGAATGTATTTATAAAAGATCCTAAAAATAAAGTCTGCATTATTACTTTAACAACACATGCTACTGTATTTTAATAAACTCTTATGTAATTAATAATATATTAATATAATCTAATCTAATATAATATAATATAAGAACTAAAGGAGGTATATTTATTAGAGATCTTATAAATAAACAGTATGAATTTTACTGCAACATCATGTGCTACTATATTTTTCTCATATATATAAAAGTAATTATTATAATACATTATAATATAATATAATACAGCTATAGCTAGACGAAGTGTTTATAAAAAATGCTATAAATAAATAGCCTACATTTTACTGCAACTCTTGTATTTATATAATTAATGTAATTAATATAAAATAATAATATTTTACATAAATTAAATCAAATTTTTTATATATATAAGGTTGATTTAGCTAAAGTGAGTTTCTAAACACTTGTCATTGGCATTCTTTTTAAAATATGATCCAGATGGCTGCATCAATATTTCTGTTTCAGTCTTCACCCTTTCTACCTATTTATTACTTTATGCATAAAGTAAACTACACTGTAAGTGATGTCATTCAACTGGTTGTTTTCTGAGTAATTTACTTGACAAGTAAACATAGTTTTTGATTCAGAATTAAAATAAACATAGAAATTAGTTTGGCATAATGAAAAAAACATCTTATTCTATATAAATAATCATTCATCTTTCTGCGTGCATAGATAGGATGCAGCACGGAAGTAGTGGCATGACGTCATTTGTTGTTTCCTATGAAGGCGTGGCTTGATTATGGGATGTTAGAGGTGAAATGGCGCTCGGCGCGGTATTTTAAACAATCGTCTTCGTCTGAGAGCGGATGATCGACACGATGCAGCACCGACTTGGACTTAACAGTGCGTGACCGAGTGGAAAACGTTGAGGATATCAGACGAGCGCCTCGACACTCATCTCGACCAAGCGTAAGAAGTGCTTTGAGCTCGGGTGGGTGTTCAGCGAGGGGCAATATGATCTCAGCTAGTTAGCCGAGCTGCTAACAGTGTGTATGTGTCAGCTGATGTCCGTCTGCGGACTGCCTGAAGCGCTCGCTCCGGAGTCCGGAGTAACGTCATACACCCTGCTGTGAGCACAAATGATCGCCGCTAATGCTTGCGGATCTTCTGCTGCACGAACTAAACAAGGGCAAAGCTCTATAATGTTAGTTAATAGCGGCTAACTGGTTAGCACCTGAGGCTATACCTGACAGTCAGTGACAGCAAGCTACTGGCCCTACGTACACTCTTGTCATACTCTTATAATTTTATTCTACATAATTATTGTTTCATAACATTATTAGTTTCCTGTAAAACGTCTGAGATTTTAACTTGTATATTAAAATTAATTTATATATGTTTATAAGATAAAAGGGACATAATTTTGTGGCAAAATGACGTGGTCGCCTTATGTTGTTTTTAGTCATTTAAGCAGTATTTTGGTTATAAACGATGTATAAATTTGACCTTTTTGCTTTGTTTTAATGTTTTGTGTTTGCACAGTATGCACCGATTCAGATAATAGAGATTATTATAAATATTAAGTGTTCTGGTGCATTTATTTCACAATTTTCTAAACTGTAATGTTAGTCGCTTTTATTTAAATATCGTTGACATTAGGCATTTACGTGCCTTTAGTTTGAGGGTCAAACTGTTTCATTTTTATTTGACGTAGATGTAATTTGTACAAATATATTTTATTCAAAATAACACCAGTGCACAAAGGTGAAGAGAAAACTGCAGTGAGAATTCTGTTTTTATTATTATTTTGTCATTCAAAACCTGTATGGCTGCCTTTACTTCTTTGGAAGACCAGAAATGCAAGCTGACCGAATCAGTCACCATTCATTTTCACTGTCCGGAAAAAAATACACTAGTGATAGTGAATAGAAACTGAGGCTGTCATTATTATAAAATATTTTTGTTTCGTTGAAGAAAGTTCTGCGGGTTTGAAGCGAGTAGTGACATATTAATATTTTTAAGTCTTTAATTTATATTTGTGAGCGTAATTTGTCTGCATTTCGCTCCTCCTTTGTGTGACAAAACAACAAATCCTGCTGTTTTTCTTCTGCTACTGTTTCTCATGTCTGAACTGATGACGAGATGAAAATGGCGGATCTTTCGAAATCCAACCCCGGCCTGAAATAGACACGCAGCTTGCTAACTCTCTTTAACAGGACTCAATTCAAGAGGCAAACAAACCTGTCTACAATAACTCATGTGAATGCCTTGTAAATAGAGATACCTCCATGGCAACAGAATAGACAGGAAAGCAGGCGCGTCGAATATCAACAAACTCCGTCTGATGTGAAACTGACAGACGGTCTTGTTTGGTTTCGCTGAATTAACTGTTGAGGTAAAGGATTAAACACGGATTGTTATTGTCAGGCATGTCCAGAAAGGCCTGCTGTTGTTTTACTGTGTTCAAAACGGGTATAAATGTGTTACATGTTTTTTTAAGTGGTTAACGCATGCATAAAAGTATTTTTTCACATTTTCTGCTGTCAGGATTCACAGATCGTCAGTTTTCTGACGCACAGCCTGGCTAGTTCATGTCAGCTGTGACAGCTGTTCTTAATATGTAATTGTGTGTTAACTGCTGGTTAGCTCCTGTGCTAGTTAGCCGCATAGCAGCTGAGCGTAAACACTGAACGCGACGCTATCAACAGTGGAGATTGTTTGTAATGAATGGGAGCGGTCCGGTCCCTTCGCGTCGCGTTGCTCTCAGTGTGTAAATGGTTTTGTGCATATGTGAATTTGAATGGCCCGCCAGTTGATTGTAGCAGAATATGTGACACAACTATTATGCAGCTATGCTTGATGTGATGGGTTGGGCTAGTAGTTTCAATCCAAACTGCTATATAAACAAAACATACTTGGATATATTTACAAAATTGGTTACAGTTGTACTCAGTACAGTACATTTCAGTGTTTATAAATGCTGTCTAGACATGTTTATAAAAGAGAGCATGGTTCCCACAAGCTTTGTAAATTTAGAGTACCGGTATATTTAACTTGTTTTCTTTACCCAGAAAAGTCATTCAAGTTTTGTCCAAAGTCATGTGAATATATTATGGAAAATATTTAGAAAACCTAAAATATGAGTTTGTTAATAACGTAAAAAATAACATGGTTAAATATTACTTTTTTTTTTTTTTTTTTTTTGGTAAATGATAGTAAATATATTCTAAATTTTTATAGTTTATTTGTAAAAAGGCAACAAGTTATATGTCTGTTAATAATATTATAAATAACTTGCTTAATGGTAAATTATATTAAATGTATAAATGTGTATGTGTATACACGCGTGTGTTAATATTACAAATAAGATATAGTTAAATATTACATTTGTTCAAAGTTAAATGATATTAGATATATTTATGTAGTTATTTGTATAAAAAATATAAAAAATGAGATGTATAGTTAAATAATATTTGTTCAGTGTTAAATAATAGGAAATATACTGTGTGCACGTGTTATTATAAAAACTAAGATATAGTTACATAAAATTGTTTGCTTAATGTTAAATGATATAAAATATATTTTATATAGCTTATTTGTTAAAAGGCATCATTTTGTGTGTGTCAATATTAGGGAAGATGTATAATTAAATATTATGTGAAATATATATTTTATATATAATTTTTAAGTAGTTTATTTGTAATTTGTATGTTTAATGTTGTTAATTTTATCTTAAATATATTTTATATAGTTTATTTATAAAAAGGCAACTTTGTGTTTGTGTGAATATTAACTGTGAGAAATAGTTAAATGTTTAATGTTAAATAATGTAAAATCCTATTATTTTTATATATAATTTTAAATGGTTTATTATTTGTAAAAAGGCAACATTATATACACACACATACGGTCTATATGTGTCTGTTAATAATACCGTATTTATCCGAATATAAGCTGATCCTGATTATAAGACGACCCCCGTTTCAAGATGTACCTTTTGGAAAAAGGCTTTTTGAAAACCAAATTTATGTGGTTTTCAATGGCATTGTTCTAACATTCCCATTACATTATGTATTTCTTGGCACACTCGTTTTATGCGGATTTGGGGCCACCTATAATTATGGGTGTATTATTGACAAGTCAAATTCTAGACCTTGAATACAAGAATAAAACCTTGTCTTATATTCGGGTTAATATGGTATTAAAAATATGATATATACGGTTAAATAAATTAATATATACTGTTAATGTTGCCTTTATAGAAATAATCAAATGCTACTAAAATACTAAATTTATTTTTTGTTTCTAAAAGAAATGTATGATTTTATATTTTAGAATTTGACACTGTTACAGAAGATTTCTATTTTATGTCGGCGCCAATAGCCTTGTGGGCAGTGTGCCAACATATGGTGCAGTTGCACCTCGAATCCGGCGTGGACCTTTCCCGATCCCGCCCCCCTATCTCTCTCTCCCACTTACTTCCTGTCATATCTCCACTGTCCTGTCTAAAAAAAAATGCATGCCCAAAAAAAAAGATTTCTATTTAAAAAAAATTCTGTCCTTTTAGACTTTATATTTGTCAAAGAATTTGGGACAGTTGACTAATTTGTCACTGGCCCAATCGGGCCAATGCTGCGTCGTCACGAAAGTTTATAATTTGCACGTGTTTTTAAGCCTTGTTCATTTTAAATTTCAAGCGATCACAGAGAGATGTGACTCTGATGGACAAATAGCCTACAAAAGTATGTCAAAATACATACTTGTTTTGATGATTAACTTAACTGTAGCTTTAACAATGATTAATCTATATTTAATTTAGTACAGATGCATCAATGGACCGGACATATTTCAACCGATCTCGGTCCCAGGCTTGTACACACAAACAGCATCCAATCATTTTTCAAAATGTCATGTGTGGAAATATTACATTATAACTTTTTTTTAACATCTGTTGAATAAATTAAAGACCAGAGGAGCTGAAAAATAATGCAAACAGGAAAAAATACTGTAGCAGGCAGAGCAAGATCACGGTTTACAATGCTTGAAATATTGGAAATATTATCCAAATATTGAAACGGGAGTTTATATGAATGCATCTCTTAGGGGAATTGACTCTTTTAAGAAAAGTTTACATGACGTTTTGTTTTCATTTTCCGTTATATAATGCATTTAAAGTAGCATTCAGAAGCATGAAGCTGCTTTGTTTACAGCGGTAACCAAGGAAACGTAATATCACTGTTATTCCATAACAAGTGCCACCTGCTGGCAGAGTTTGCGTTGTTTCAGTCCGTCTGCAGTTTTTCCCTAAAGCATCTTTTTATTTGTAATAAAATAATAATAATAATAATAATAATTTTTGAACAAACAATAACGTTTGAACTTTTATTTGTTAGGCTAGTTGGTTTTGCTTTGGTATCAAAACTGGAATCGAGAATTGTACAATGTATTGTAAAATTGTGAAATTTTGGTGTCTCATAAGCTTATTTATTTAAATAAAAGATAACATGATCCAAAAACAATGATAACGGCAACTACTTTATTTTTTGTGGTAGGGCCAGTGATCATTTTGACCACCACTGTAGTCAAATCAGCATATTATACTGATTTCTAATAGCCTTGTTGTTTTTTTTTTATTTATTTATTATTTTTTTTTTTTATGTAGTGTACTTGCAATACATTTACATTTACACTTGTTACTTGTCTTTTGTTTGTAGCTGTTTGTATGTTTTTAGTCATACAAAAAAATGTTTTTTTTTCTCCCGCAGTGTGTTTTCAGTAAGTTTGTACACGATGGATGTGGTTTCGCCTGAGCTCAACAGCCTCCTCCCTGATGAGATTATGGATACGGAAGCCATCGCGATGGAAGAGGAGCTCCCCGCCGAGCACCTCGCTGCTCCTCCCCGATCTGAACCGGAGCCGGCACAGGTTCCTATGGAAACAGAGGTGCCCGAAATCGTCAGCCTGTGTCCAGCCACCACATCTATGCAGATCACCTCCAGCGATGCTCAGAGCAGCACAAGCTCGGGAACTCAACTCCTCCTCGCCCCCTCCGGCCTCATAGCCGGCACCACAACGACCACCGCCTCTGCCAAAACCACCAGTCCTGCGGTGACTCAAAACCTCACCAAAATCTCCAGCGTTACTGTCCCGGCCAACCACCAGCTCATCATCAACAAAGTGGCCGGAGCTCCCGCTGCAGATGGCAAGTCTCCAGGCACTGCTGTGCTCAAGCCAGAGGGCCAGAAACTTTTGGTTGCCGGCCTTAGTAAAACAGGGCAGCCTATTATGTTGGCTCTGCCCCACACTTGGAACAAGCCCGCCACTACCCAGGGCACAGGGGACGGCAAGCCGACGCAGATCAAAATGGTGACGACAGTAGGGAAGCCTGTGATAGCGGTGAGCTCAGCCAGTCAGCTGATGGGCACCTCCACCACACTGCAGGCCCAGCAGCTCAAGACGCTTCAGGTGGGTGTTTATCAACCTTTCATTAGAACACTGATCATGCAGACATTGCAGAAATGAATATTATTTTAAGGCCCTAAAGAGACTTTAATTGCAATGGTCTTTACTTTGTTCAGAGTTTCTCATATAATTTTTTTCAAATGTATACAGTGGTCAACATTTGAAGTGGATCAAAACCTTTCATTAAAGTTGTCCTAAAATCAAAACAATACCCGTTCTTGTCTTAGGACAACTTTGAACTCTTTTTGATCCACTTCAAATGCTGACTACTGTATAAGAAATGCCAAGGTGTTACCTAATATAAACATCTGGAATTGCTGCAGTCAACAGGTTGTTAGTCACTTGTACACTTTCAATCATGGAAACAATAGAAAAGACTTACCACTTTACCACTGTATTTTTTTTAATTATTATTAATTATAATAATTTATAGTGTTGTTTTTTTTTGTTTGTTTGTTTTTTTTTAAAGGGGAAAAAATGCTACTAGTCATTTTCCTAAAAGAAAAAATGCTGTTTTTATTTGTTTATAACTATTTAAAGCTGTATTTATGTAACGGATTTTTTTTTAACTTGTAAATGCCTTTTTATTACTGTATTTTAAAATGACATTGTTAAAATAATCTTTATAGTAATTCGTGGAAAAGCTGTTTTTATTACTATATTAAAACAAGTTATTTTTAAAATATTACTGTGATATAATGTTTTATAGTATAGTGTTGTTATGACATATATTTGTAGATTTTTTTTTTTTTTTTCTACAAAGAAAAAAATATATTTATAGTAATATTTAAAATGTATATAATTGAGTTTTGTTATTAGTAATATGAGCTTTTATGCTTCAAATTAGCTGTTATATTACTACTACTATTGTTGTTGTTACATTATTTTTAACTTTCTTTTATGCCCTTTATTACTGATTTAATATTAATATTACTGATGATTTTTAATGACTATTATTAATAATATAATAACTTGCAGTGTTTGTTTTTGTAAAAAATAACATTGTTTTTTTACTTGTAAGGAAAACTGCCTTTTTATTACTGTTTTTTTTTTATTTTGTTAATGTTAATTGTCTTTATATTCATTTAAAAATAGTTTTGTTATTTATACTATATTTTTAACTATTTAAAGCTATTATCATTATAATATTGTAATATGTAAAATATACTATAAAAATAACTTAATATGAAATGCATATAATTACTCAAATTAGCTATTATTATTATTTATTATTATTTTACATTAGTGATAAATGATAAATGGCTCTATTTTTAAAATAGCTATTATCTTTATTTATGATAATGTATATTAAATTTCACATTTAAGATTGCGTTTTATTATTCATAATAAGCTGTTAATGCTCAGATTAGCTATTATTTATTTGTAACTGTTTTTAAAATCATCAATTATATTTAATTATATTAATAATAATACTAAAATAATTTAGAGTTAAAGCCATAGGGTATTTTTGTTTTTGTAACAAATAACATACATGTAAGGAAAATGTCTTTTTATTACTGTATATTAAAATTATATATTGTTAAAATTAATGACCTTTATGGTCACTTTAATTTTTTTTTATTATTATCATTATATAACAGTAAAATTTTAACATTTGTTATTTTTATAGTATAATTATTCAAATTTGTTGTTGTTGTTGTTATTAATCTATTTTTTTTTATTTTTAAATAATCAATTATGTTGAATTGCTCTTAATAACAGTATCATGTAGAGTTTGGGCATTTAGTTTTTTCTACAAGGAAAAATGGCATCAGTTAATATGAGCTTAAAGTGCAGTTTTATTTCCTCCTCAGTGTCTATCATAGGCAGCTGAAATAATTGCCAAGTATCATATTTCTCATCACAGCTCACAAAGAAGCCCCCAGTATCTACAGCTGGACCGATGATAACAAAGCTCATCATCACAAAAGCTCTGAACAATAAAGGACTATCCAGCCCAGCTTCAGTGGCTCCTGTAGTGACTGGTACTCTTCTGTCTGTCTTTATAAAATATGACATGAGCAGTAGCCTTTTTTTTCTTTACCAGCACGGATGTGATATCTAAATTTGAATTCCTTTCTTTTGCCCACAGGGCGAGTTGTTACCCAGAGTACTCCAGTGACACCTCCACGCACCATCACCATCGGTGAGACCATCAGCACTGTGCCACAGAATACGTCTGGTAACAGCAAAGTCGCCATCTCGCCTCTCAAGTCTCCCAGCAAGGTCTTAAATCTTAGAAATCTTAGAAGTGTTTTTTTCCTCAATGATGGCCACATTCTGGTTTCTGATGCCCTCTTCCTCGTGTTTTTCATGTCTGTAGCTGACTGTGGTTTCGGTGGCCAGTCAGTCTCCAAACTCGCCCCAGAAGTCTGTGACGCTGCCGCTCAACGTGGCTCTGGGCCAGCAGATCCTTACTGTTCAACAGTCTGCTGCCACCTCTCCAGCTAAAGCAGGAACCAGCCAGGCCACTGCACAGGTACACCCAGCTAGAGACCTCAGAAACTAAACCAGTTTACTATCTAGTCAACAGCCTGTATTACAGTGTAATTTTTTTTGTATAACAGTACATGTCAGGGCTCCACACTGCGACCATTTGCGACTGAAAACTACTGTGTGCGACTATGAAAAACCATGTGCGGCTGACCCGATCTGCATATGTGTTTGCGCTGAGGGGAGCTTCAAATGTTTCTAGTTGTTTTTGCAACGTTGAGTAATGTATCACGGACATACCTCATGAATCCTTTCATAAACAAAGTGGAGAGGAAGTTTAAATAAGAGATTTTATTGTGCAGTGCAGCAGTGTTAATTTTTACAGCAAATTTTGATTTAGTTTTAGTCATAGACTTTTGACTAAAATGACATTTAGTTTGTCATATTTTAGTCATCTGAATTGTTTTTAGTTTTAGTCTAGTTTTAGTCGACTAAATCTATAATAAATTTAGTCGGCTAAAACTTAATGGGTTTAATTACAGCGCAATGCATTTATTAAGTATTTCTCTAAAATTTCCAAACTCATTATATAGGTTTGATATTAAGGTTTTATCATAATAAACACACAATTTAACTGTGGTGATACACAACATGCCTTAATATTAAAATGAAATAAAACTTTTCATAAAGAACATGGTCTTCTTTTCAATGAAATACAAATGGTTAAGGCTAATTAAGCATTCTTTATAGTAACTTGTTAACTATATTCTTCATTCTTTCAAACAGACATATTTAGTTCTATAAATTAGATTAATCTTTAGGGCTACGTAGTGATTCAGTCAAGAGCAGTGTGTGGTTTTCTGTCTTTCTTTTGTTGTTTAGTTAACATCTATCTGTGACTCAGACAATAGCAACTAAATGTGGCTGCTATCCCTTTAAAAAACGAAAGCACGAATACAATGAATGCAATGTACTGATACACTTTCTCCCTACTGTTTACGTTTCGGCTGTGTTTACGTGAATACTCGTCAAAACGGACAATTCGAGATCAGTTTGTGTGTATTTCTCAGTTCATGCAAAGCGATAGTGTGATATGTGCTTTCTGTGTGTATGATTCGTTGTCTGCGCTCATAAAACAAGACCGAATTGAGTTCTCTTGCGTCGTCAAATTTATCCATGTCTGCACTTCTCCCACACATTGACATTTCTGAACGTTTTATAAGACGTGCAGCAAGTGTATTTTAGCTTGTGTCCTGCCGGTTTGTACGCATCTAACCTCCTACTACGCAACAGATTTTTCTGAATGAATCTCTTTCCAAATCGTCCTTCCCTAAATTTTTCGTTTTAATTCGTTGACGAAAATGACAGTAGATTTTTGTCTTAGTTTTTGTCATTCAAGAAGAATTTTAGTTCGTTATCGTTTCGTTTTCGTCTGTGAAGAAAATGTCGTTGACGAAGTTAATGACGAAAATTATTCATCAACGAAATTAACACTGCAGTGCAGAGAGCTTCGTTGATTTGAGATCGCGATGAACTAAGATGAGTGACAGCTTTAATGATTTTTAAGGGAGTGTGTAAATGAGATATTGTTTTGATACAACAGTTAAATAAACAAGAAGTTAATATTAAGTGACTTACATTGTCTGACTATAACACTGATTTTGCTCTATTTCGACGTCAAAAATGGTCTGAAACAAGTCACAACTAAGCCGCTGCGCATCTCCATTCAAACACAGCAGTTTCGTTAATAAATGAACATGCGTTTTTAAACACATCTAGTGAGTCAATGATTTAATTTCCCATTCATAAAGACAGTCACCAGGCCTCTATCTCTTTTAAGCTTTTTAAAATTTCTAATTAAAACAACAGAATAAGAACAAGTAGAATACGAGTTGCTAATCAAATGAAATCCATATTAACAATTTATTTGTACTACAGAGGTGGTACAGAAGAACACAAAAGTGGTGTGTATGTGTTTTTTTTAATGTTTAATGAGGCTCAAAGGGGCATGAGTGCAATCGAATTCATAAATTCATGTTGAGATTAATGTTGTAAATGTAGAATTTTGAATACAGGAATATTAAATGATTTAACTGAAAAGATACTTTAAAAATGAAACTAAATCTGCCACTAGGTGGCGGCAAGACAATGATTTAATTACTGAATCATATTCATTTGATTTGTACGAATGGCTGATTCATTAAGGAATAAAGTCTTTATGAAGGAACTTGCATTTTTAAACGAATCATTGATTCAATTTCCTATTCATAAACGAAATAACACTGTTTGAATGGAGATGTGCAGCGGCTCAGTTGTGACTTGTTTCAGACCATTTTTGACACAAATAGCACAAAATCAGGCAATAGTGTTATAGTCAGACAATGTAAGTCACTTAATATTAAATTGTTTATTTAACTGTTGTATTAAATCAACATCTCCTTTACAAACTCCCTTAAAAATCATTAAAAGCTGTCACTAATCTTAGTTCATTGTGATGTTCATTGTGCAGTGTAGAGAGCAACGACGTGTAGATACCTTTGAAAACTTTGGTTGCACTGTAGAGCCCTGGTCACTTGCTTATTCCTGAATGAATCAGCCATTCGAGCGAATCAAAAGAATATTATTCATCAATTAAATCATTGACTTGCCGCCACCTACTGGCAGATGTAGTTTTTATTTTGAAAGTATCTTTTCAGTTATTTAAATCATTTAATATTTCTGTATTCAAAATGTTATATTTAAAACATTAATCTCAACATGAATTTATGAATTTGATTGCACTCATGCCATCTCTGAGCCTCATTAAACACATGAAAATACAACTACAAGAGATTTTAAAATGCTTAAAAATATGTAATTTGAATATTTTTTTTTTATATATATACAGGTCCTTCTCAAAAAATTAGCATATTGTGATAAAGTTCATTATTTTCTGTAATGTACTGATAAACATTAGACTTTCATATATTTTAGATTCATTACACACAACTCGAAGTAGTTCAAGCCTTTTATTGTTTTAATACTGATGATTTTGGCATACAGCTCATGAAAACCCAAAATTCCTATCTCAAAAAATTAGCATATCATGAAAAGGTTCTCTAAACGAGCTATTAACCTAATCATCTGAATCAACTAATTAACTCTAAACACCTGCAAAAGATTCCTGAGGCTTTTAAAAACTCCCAGCCTGGTTCATTACTCAAAACCGCAATCATGGGTAAGACTGCCGACCTGACTGCTGTCCAGAAGGCCATCATTGACACCCTCAAGCAAGAGGTCTGTGGGAAGGAAAAAGTGTGGCAGAAAACGCTGCACAACGAGAAGAGGTGACCGGACCCTGAGGAAGATTGTGGAGAAGGACCGATTCCAGACCTTGGGGGACCTGCGGAAGCAGTGGACTAAGTCTGGAGTAGAAACATCCAGAGCCACCGTGTACAGGCGTGTGCAGGAAATGGGCTACAGGTGCCGCATTCCCCAGGTCAAGCCACTTTTGAACCAGTAACAGCGGCAGAAGCGCCTGACCTGGGCTACAGAGAAGCAGCACTGGACTGTTGCTCAGTGGTCCAAAGTACTTTTTTCGGATGAAAGCAAATTTTGCATGTCATTCGGAAATCAAGGTGCCAGAGTCTGGAGGAAGACTGGGGAGAGGGAAATGCCAAAATGCCTGAAATCCAGTGTCAAGTACCCACAGTCAGTGATGGTCTGGGGTGCCATGTCAGCTGCTGGTGTTGGTCCACTGTGTTTTATCAAGGGCAGGGTCAATGCAGCTAGCTATCAGGAGATTTTGGAGCACTTCATGCTTCCATCTGCTGAAAAGCTTTATGGAGATGAAGATTTCATTTTTCAGCACGACCTGGCACCTGCTCACAGTGCCAAAACCACTGGTAAATGGTTTACTGACCATGGTATTACTGTGCTCAATTGGCCTGCCAACTCTCCTGACCTGAACCCCATAGAGAATCTGTGGGATATTGTGAAGAGAAAGTTGAGAGACGCAAGACCCAACACTCTGGATGAGCTTAAGGCCGCTATCGAAGCATCCTGGGCCTCCATAACACCTCAGCAGTGCCACAGGCTGATTGCCTCCATGCCACGCCGCATTGAAGCAGTCATTTCTGCAAAAGGATTCCCGACCAAGTATTGAGTGCATAACTGAACATAATTATTTGAAGGTTGACTTTTTTTGTATTAAAAACACTTTTCTTTTATTGGTCGGATGAAATATGCTAATTTTTTGAGATAGGAATTTTGGGTTTTCATGAGCTGTATGCCAAAATCATCAATATTAAAACAATAAAAGGCTTGAACTACTTCGAGTTGTGTGTAATGAATCTAAAATATATGAAAGTCTAATGTTTATCAGTACATTACAGAAAATAATGAACTTTATCACAATATGCTAATTTTTTGAGAAGGACCTGTATATATATATATATATTATGTAAAATATATATATATATATATATATATATATATATATAATATAATAAAAAATTGACACAAAAGATGTCATACTTTTAATAAAGTTGTAAAACACCCCCCTGTAAATCACTTTGAGTCAAATACCACCTTGTAAAGGGAAGGCAAATTTTAGATAATGTTTGGATTATTGATTAGAAATTGCTTCTGAAATTTAAGAAAAAAAGTATGTGTGTAGAGGCCTGCATGTTGACATTTTAATGCTGATTTCTGTGTATAGACTGTAAAGCCAGTGCAGACGGTGGCAGGAGTGGGAACACCCCAGTTTAAGACCATCATCCCCCTCACCACACCTCCCAACGTGCAGCAGATCCAGGTGCCGGGCAGCCGCTTCCATTACGTGCGTCTGGTAACGGCCACCACCGGCAGCAGCACCCCACAGTCAGGCAGCAGCACCAACACTAACCCTTCCATCCAACCGGGTCAGTATATTACAGTCAAACCCATGTGAGTGGTGAGAAAATAAAAGAATTTGAAGGGATAGTACACCCAAAAATTAAAATTACTCCATGATTTACTCACCCTTAAGTCGTCCTAGGTGTATATGACTTTCATCTTTTAGACTTTTAGAATATAATCAGTTGTATTAAAAATGTCATGGCTTTTCCAAGCTTTATAATTTTAGTAAATGGCTGTTGAGATGTTGAAGTAAAATAAAGCATGTTCACTTTCATCCAGTTGCGCAAAATGATTGACTGTTTCAAAGCGCTCCAGTCGGATTGTGAATCATTTGTTTCAAATCGTGTATCACGTATCATTAGGTTTAGATCGGAACTTTTCTTATCGCAAATCATTTGATTCAGATTGGGACTTAGGAGCGTGTATCACAAATCAGAACAGGTTTGTGAATTGTCAAATTAAATCATTCAAATAAAATGATTCCCAATACGTGATTTGTATTCCCGATCGAAATCAAATGATTTGCAATACATGCTCCGAAGTCCTGATCTGAAATGATGGTTCGCGAATCATTATTCAGATCGGGACTTCAGAGCATGGATCACAAAATATTTGATTTAGATCGAAACTTTGGAGCAGGTTCGCAAATCTTTTGCTTTAAATCAAAAAGTTTTATTTATATAGCGCCTTTCCATAGCTCAAGGTCACTTTACATATTTAATCAGAATTAACCATGTTTAATCAGAATCCGATCAAAATTTTGAAGTGGAGATCATAAACCATTTGATTCAAAATCAGGACTTTAGTGCAAGTTTGCAAATCACTTGATTCAGTTGAGAATTTTGGAGAGAGTATGGTGAATCGTTTTTTGTTTTGTTTTTTTTATTGGAGAAATGTATGTAACAAGACAGGGAACATTCAACAACAGAAGGCACATCCACCATAAATAATGTGAATAATCAACATAAATATTATACTCCCTACAATATAACGACGAGGGGAAAAAACACAAAAAGGAAGAATCAATAGAAATGGTAAACATCAAACAATTAAAGCAGTACAGTCATAAAAACAAAACGCAGAAAAAAGTATACACATACAAATACTTAGAAAAAGAATATTAACCTTGGTTTTACTATAGTAAAAGTCTAGCATACTTTGTAGCACTTAGGTAGTAATACTTTGCACGTGCTTCATTTTATTTTTGCCTTTTTTTGTGTGTGTGTGTGTGTGTGTATATATATATATATATATATATATATATATAATTTGAAAGGAAAAACATTGTTTGATAAGTGTGATCTCTGATTAAAGTCCATGAAAATAAAACGAGTGCTTTAAAAGTCCTTGATAGTTCTTACAGTATCTGTACAAACCCCCCAGAGCTGCTCTGAAAGTCATTTCAGCAGCATAATAAAAAAAATAGTATGCATAAACTTACCAAAGACATGTTACTATTTAATAGTCAAACATGACATTGATTTATTATTTTAAGGAATATCATACAACCAGGATATTTTTCCATCCAAGTTCAAATAGTACAAGTTATACAAGTTCTTCTGTGCAGCACCGTATTAGACAGATGTTTTGTTTTTCTAAAAAGACTTTACATTTTTATGAATTAATTGAATCATTATGTTAAATTTGGATTAAACCGTAATCACAGAATACAGAAATGTATTGCCATCAATTGGCCTAAACTGTATGTTTAATTAAAAGTGGTAACCATAATTATTTTTTTATGTGAAAATGCGTCATGAACAGTATCAAAAACTACACTAATTTTAGTCTCAGTTGTAAGTTGTTTTTAATTCAAGAAAATCAACTCTTAAGGTTCATCCTTTTGGGTGTGAAGATGTTACCCTGAATGCATTTGATTTTGTAAAAAGAACCATAGGAGTCTTCTATTCTGTGATCAAACTACACCTTACAGTTTCAGATTTTTTTTTTCCTGCATAAGAACTGGTTTTCAGTTCCCAACCTTACCCCATGACAGTCTTTTAAAATATTTAGTAAAATAATTCCTGTTTTAGGCGATGACCCAACCCTCATCGCACAGTATTCTTTTTATAATGGGTGCACCGCAGCGATCCATTTTTCAGAATGACTTTAATAATGGGATTGAAAATGAATTGCCTCATGAGTGATTTAAGAAAATCCAATAATGTATTTACTGTTGTCATTTCAAAGCCAAGCCTGTGATGATGAATGCTGCAGTACGGATGTCTGTACCCATCGTCCCAGCACAGACTGTCAAACAGGTACATGCATAGTTCACTACACATACAGTTAAACAATGACACCATTGTTATGGACTTTTTTCCAGTTTTTAGTCTGTTTGATGTTGATAATCTGTAATTCATCAGACACATTTCATGCATGCTTGACCACCTTTTTGTGCACAGGTTGTACCCAAACCCTTGACGTCAGCAGCCCAAGTGGTGACCACCAGTCAGACGCCCCAGCGTCTCATTATGCCAGCCACACATTTGCCACAGATCCAGCCCAACCTCACCAACCTGCCGCCAGGCACTGTGCTCGCCCCCGCCCACGGCTCTGGAAACATGGGCTACGCTGTGTTACCAGCTCCATATGTTACGCAGGTCCGTATGTCAGCGATGGAGCAGGACATGTTTGGCTGGTTGTTTTTGTGGGATTGCCTCATCTTGCTTGTTCCCATAGATCCCTCAGCCTGCGTTTGTGACTTTGACCAGCAGCTCCACCTTTTCAACAGCCACCCCTATACAGACACAAGCAAGGCTTTCACTCAATGGGTGAGCCAAGCACCACATGCCACTATATATACACTATATTGTCAAAAATATTGGGACACCCCCTTTTAATGAACAGGTTTGACTATTTTAGTAATTTCACAGAGGCATTGTCATGTTAGAATAAAAAAGGGTCCAGTCCAAACTTTTGCAAAAAAATTAGGACAATTCCCTATAATACCATTATATGCTTAAACATTAAGATTAGTACTAATGGAAATTACTAAAGTAGTCAAACCTGTTCATTAGAAGGGGGTGTCCCAATACTTTTGGCAATATAGTGTATATTTTATATATATATACACACACACACACACACACACACACACACACACACACACACACACACACACACAAATATTAACCTTTTGGTTACATTCTGCCTGTGCTTTATTACAGTTTATCAACGTCTGAAGCAACTTCAAGACCGAGAAAACCCTGCAACTGCACACGGTCACAGTGTCTAAAGTTGTAAGTGTTACTTGGCATTTGATTCCATTCTTGAAATTTGAAAATAGCCCATGTAAAGGATGTAATCTGTATCAGCTGCTACATTTGGCAAGTGCTTTCATAGTTTCCAGATCCAGTTGTATAATATCAGAACCACTTCCTTCCTTTTAACAATCTGCAGTGCAGTTCTCATACTGTCAAATTCCCCAGTAAGAACAGCTAATTCTGACATGCAGATTAGCAGAGGTGAGAGTTTAGCTTCAAATGTTATTGCTCACGAGCACCCTCTGTCTAGTAGTTAAAATATTGGCAGTGGCTGCTGCTTTTTAGCCTGAAGCATCACATTTACTACCACTCGAATGTTTATTTTTTTTTCTTTAAGAAATTAATATTTGTGTTCAGCAAAGATGCATTAAATTGTTTTACATTTTATCATTTAAAAATTCCAAATGTAATCATTTAAAATATCATGATATTGATATCATTATATCCCTAATAAACAGCAAATTGTTTCAAAACTGATAGGATAATTATGATAATTTCTTGAGCAGCAAATCAGCATATTAGAATGATTTCTGAAGGATCATGTGACACTGAAGACTGGAGTAATGATGTTGAAAATTCAGCTTTGACATCACAAACTTTTTAAACATTTAAAATTGTAGTAATTTCCTATGTTTCTGTATTTTTGGGTCAAATAAATGCAGGCTTGGTGAGCATAGGAAGCTTCAACATTAAAAAAACCTTATCAGTCCCAAACCTTTGACCATTGATGTCACCTTTTATAGCACCTGCAGTTCTTTTATCATTTATATCTTGCATTTACACTAAGAGTTTAATCTCTCATTTCACAGGTATTGTGATTGCTTTGCCAATGGGGAATTCTGTAACAACTGCAACTGCGTTAATTGTTTTAACAACCTTGATCATGAGAGTGAAAGACTCAAGGCCATCAAGGTAATGAATTACTGCCTATTACTGAATATCTTAGTCCTATGAAATTTGCTATTTTTGTTCTTAAATTCAGTTTTTCCTTTTACAATTTTTCTGAATTCAGTTTTCCATTTGAATCATTCTAGACTCTGTTTTGATAGTTAAATTTAAAAGATATTTAACTATTAAAACATATTTTTACTGAATTCTCTTTTCCATTCATACTTCTTGGATTCGATTTTAATGCTTTCATTAAATTTTAATAATAAAAATCATATCTAATTAATTAAAAAACAACTACATCTACCTGATATCCACTGTCTTTTATTTATTTATTTTTTCTTGTTTTTTACTTCTCACTACAAATGTAGTATTTCAAATGTGCCTTTTTTTTATTTGCCAGTCAACAACCACTATATAGCAAAGCAAGCCTTTGACATCTTCGCTGTATGAGACGGGCATCAAGTAAAGTATGAAGTAATGTATTTTCTCCCAGGCGTGTTTAGACAGAAACCCTGTGGCTTTCAAGCCCAAGATCGGCAAAGGCAAAGAAGGGGAGTCGGACAGGAGACACAGTAAAGGCTGCAACTGTAAGAAGTCTGGCTGTCTGAAAAACTACTGCGAGTGTTATGAGGTGAGTGCTTAGTGTCATAGCAGTTTTCACTTGTGTTCACAACTAGATATTAATCTGTTGTCTGTTTGCATTAGGCAAAGATCATGTGTTCGTCCATCTGCAAATGCATGGGCTGCAAGAACTTCGAGGAGAGTCCAGAAAGGAAAACGCTGATGCACCTGGCAGATGCTGCAGAGGTGCGAGTCCAGCAGCAAACCGCAGCCAAAACCAAACTCTCCTCACAGATCTCAGATCTGCTCACCAGAACCACACCAGCCGTCACCAGTGGAGGCGGAAAGTATGTCCCAACTTCACTTTATCAGCTTTGTGTTATAATGTCTGTCAATCACAAGCTTTGTGTCGTTCAGTCTATTCAGCCATACATACAGTGGGTACGGAAAGTATTCAGACCCCCTTAAATTTTTCACTGTTATATTGCAGCCATTTGCTAAAATCATTTGTTCATTTTTTTTTTTTTTCCTCATTAATGTACACACAGCACCCCATATTGACAGAAAAACACAGAATTGTTGACATTTTTGCAGATTTATTAAAAAAGAAAAACTGAAATATCACATGGTCCTAAGTATTCAGACCCTTTGCTCAGTATTTAGTGGAAGCACCCTTTTGATCTAATACAGCCATGAGTCTTTTTGGGAAAGATGCAACAAGTTTTTCACACCTGGATTTGGGGATTCTCTGCCATTCCTGGGAGGGCTGCAGTGATGGTTGACTTTCTACAACTTTCTCCCATCTCCCGACTGCATCTCTGGACTGCATTCACAGTGATCTTTGGGTTCTTCTTTACCTCTCTTACCAAGGCTCTTCTCCCCTGATAGCTCAGTTTGGCCGGACGGCCAGCTCTAGGAAGGGTTCTGGTCGTCCCAAACGTCTTCCATTTAAGGATTATGGAGGCCACTGTGCTCTGAGGAAACTTAAGTGCAGCAGAATTTTTTTTTTTTGTAACCTTGGCCAGATCTGTGCCTTGCCACAATTCTGTCTCTGAGCTCTTCAGGCAGTTCCTTTGACCTCATGATTCTCATTTGCTCTGACATGCACTGTGAGCTGTAAGGTCTTATATAGACAGGTGTGTGTCTTTCCTAATCAAGTCCAATCAATATAATCAAACACAGCTGGACTCAAATGAAGGTGTAGAACCATCTCAAGGATGATCAGAAGAAATGGACAGCACCTGAGTTAAATATATGAGTGTCACAGCAAAAGGTCTGAATACTTAGGACCATGTGATATTTCAGTTTTTCTTTTTTAATAAATCTGCAAAAATGTCAACAATTGTGTTTTTCTGTCAATATTGGGTGCTGTGTGTACATTAATGAGGAAAAAAAATGAACATCATTCAATGAATATTTCATCACTGAATGATGAAATATTAAAATAAACACTCAACTGCGACAACATATAGTTTGTCTTTGTTCTTAAAACCACCTAGTATTTTCAGAATAATTAAGTATATTTATAATTCATTGCTAATTGGCAAATTGATTCCATCATCTTTTATTCAGTTACAGTAATAGCTGGATGCTTTTGCCCATATTAGGATCTCCTGCAGTGTAGTCAGTTGTATTGCTTCTGTTCTGTTGTGCAAATTTTCTGAGCAAGGGCGCCCTCCAGCTTCCAGTATGAATGAAACATGTATTTATAGCACTAAATAATGGCCAATCCATAAAAGTAATACTTCTCTCAAAAGAAATTTGGTGTAGACATGATAATGTGTTTTTCTACAGTGTACTGGAGTTTTTTTAATAGCATTTTAAATTGCAAACTTAAAAAATGCTTTGATCCATTAGAACCAAACAGAAAATCAGGGCTAAAAAACATATATATTGAACCATGGGCTAACTGCACTATTGCAACAATTTTCAAAACTTTCTATATTTCTGTTTAAATATGACCCAAAACACCTGAAAGTAAACAAAGAGAACCTAATCAAACAAGTGAGAGACAAATATTTCCTTTGTCATTTATTTATTGAGAAAAATGATCTAGTGATGCATATCTGTGTGGTGCAAAAGTATGTGAATCTCTTGGATTAGCAGTTAATTTAAAGGTGAAATTAGAGTCCATCAGTGCAGATGTGTTTTCAGACTATCAAATGTCAGTATGTGAGGTGTTTTATTCAAAGAAAAGGGATCAGGGACAAGGATGTTTGTGGAAGTGAATCATGTCATGAACAAAGGGGATGACTGAAGACCTCGGAAAAAGACGTGATGTTGCTCTGCAGGCTAGAAAAGGTTAGAAAACTCTCTCTAAAGAGTTTGGACATGACAAAAAAAAACGGTGAGACAGATTGTGTTCAAGACCACTGTTACTTTCCTGAGAAGTGGTCGACCAAAAAAGATCACTCCAAAGCAGAAAGTGTAATAGTCTGTGAGGTTGCAAAAGTTCCCAGGATAACTTCTAAGCAACTAAAGATCTTTCTCACATTGGCTAAGTAATTTATTAGTATTAATTTCCATGTTCATTTACAAGCTGCACGTGTTTTGTTGATCATATTGGCCCTTTCACACAAGACGTGGAATGCGTTGCACTATGAAACCCATTATTTCAATGGCTTACTGCTGCGTTGACCAAAACACACGCACAGTAGAGCACACCATTGGTGCGCAAGCCACGCTCAAAGTGAAAAATTGTTGGGGTCGGGGGTGCGATTAACCACCGAACCTCGTAATTTGTTGCTTTTTCACAGCGGTAAGAAAAAATTCCCATATCGTCATGTCACAGCCCTAATCACACCAGATGCTGAAAGCACCGCACAGATATGTAACAGTGGATCATTTATTTTTTTTTACATTTTTTTTCAAGCAAATATTCTTCTCTCATTTGTTTAATTGGGTTCTCTTTGTCTACTTTCAGGACGTCTTCTACTTTCAGATGAAAATCTAATGATGTTTATGCAGAAATATAGAAAATTGTAAAGCGTTCACAAACTTTCAAGCGGCATTGTATATAAATTACATAATTAACCAAAATCGCACAAAGTGTGCTGTTTTTATCCAAATCGCTCAGTGAAGTTTTCAGTTTACACATCTGTGAGAACTATAGAGAGCAGACTGTATTGTATGCTTTCGAAACGCTCTAACGGATGACAAATGGCAATCGATCTGCACAGTACCGCTTTTAATCAAACACACCTAGTTGCAGGCTTATTGGCTCACTGATGTTGATGAGATTTAACCCCTTAGGTATTGAAGTTTGGTACCAAACAACAAGGTGTTTTTTGATACTCGATAGTATCGAGGCAATTCGGTACTCGATACCCAGAAACATTTGAAAACATTTCAGAAACATTGAAAAAAAAAAACAACTATTATATTTTATATTATTTTTGCGGGGCCACAGAAAATTTTGGCAGGGCAAGTAAAAATTTGAACCACTGGCCCAATTGGCCAGTAGAAAAAATCCTTAGCATTGAGCCCTGCTATGTTAAAAAATGACCTATGTTAAATTGCCTTAGCATTTATTCCAGAAACCACATGAAAATAATCTGATAATTCAAGTATAAATCTCTTTCCAGGTTGCCATACACATTCGTAACAAAGGAAGTGGCTGAAGCGACGTGTGACTGTTTGCTGGAGCAGGCCGAGCAGGCCGAACTCGCCAACCAGCCTCAAGCTGTGGCAGAACGCCTCATTCTGGAGGAGTTTGGTCGCTGCCTCAGGAGAATCATCAGTTTTGCTGGAAAAGCCAAGACGGACTGTCCCATCAACTGCTAGAGCCGTGACTCTGAACCTACAATTGGGCTCCACCGAGGGCACTTTTACCGGCCCCTCGTATGGATTCATGGGCCTTCAAATAAAAAAAAAAACACAAACCAGAACTTCCCATTCACCTGTGTGGAGATGTGTGTGGAGGACGCACTATATTCAGTAGGAGGACTACAGTACTTGATTGTAGCCCCTGCGACGGACTTAAACTGTTTGCTTTATCGGAAGGGGTTTATTTTAGAACAGTCAATACAATTTTAAGGTAGTTTTTGTTTTGTTTGCCAACGTTTTCCACTTTTAAATCTGCATAATCATGATACGTGTCTTTTAAAACTGGATTTTCATATTATCACTCACTGTCGTCTGAAAGCCCTTACTAATAACCTCGGGATGGTCAGGACACGGAAGGAACTTCCCTGCACATGTAATTAGCCGTCTGATCATGACTTGTATACAGTAAGTAGCCTGTACTGTAGCTTCATTATATTTAATTACTCGCAGCAGGTTTTGTTCCTTGATCAGTTTTCATCGTTCCATTCATGTTCAAGCCGGGCCGGTCTTAGAGTCGCTGGACGGGATGAGGGCCGCACGAGGTTGAAGCAGAGCATGGTGGTACAGATTTCCTGTACTCCCAAATCTATATGATTAGATTTGAATCTTTACTAATGAAAAAGCAAGCAGCTAAATAAGCTTTGTAACCCAGTAGTGAGTCTTAAAGCTTGTTTGATATGCTCCATCTCAGTCCACAGATCAGTTGAGAACCTGCTTAATGATTGTTTTCTCCAGGTTTGTTTGTTTTGGGTTTTCTTTGCAGTTAATGGTTGATGAGCTCTGTCGGGGCTGAATTAAACCAAACCTTTCCATACTCCAAGTCTGATGAGTCTACGCATATGTAGTCACTAACAAAACACTTTATGGGTGAATCTCAAACTGTCAAAAACATGTTCAGGTCATATTACCCAAAATTTTATCCCAAAATAAAATGTTTATTGCTTACAGAAACAGAATTTTAGGACCCATTAAAAGGTTAGTTCACCCCAAAATAAAATGTGTTATTTACTCACCCTCATGTCCTGTATGACTTTCTTCTGTGGAACATAAAAGAAGATATTTTTAGAAATGTGTTAGTGTGTGTTTGGTTTTTTGTTTGTTTGTTTGTTTTTTCTTTCCCTCAATACTAAGGTCAATAGCCAGCAAAACTGTTTTTGTACAACATGAGGGTGGATACATGACACAATTTTCATTTTTGGGTAAACTACCACTTTTCAGGATAATTACATAATGGAAATTATCATTAGGAAACTGCAATCATTATACATGATGCAGGAAATTATTATCATTACAATAAACTCTATTAGAGTTGGCTTTCTTTTGTTTTTTTTTTGTTTTTTTTTTTAGTAGTGTAAAATTATTTTACAGTAATCAGAATCAAAATGATTATTTTTATATATATATATAAATGTATAACAATGTGTATAATTAATGGGGAAAATTCATTGTCACTACTGTAATTAATTTCATTAAAATAACGTATTACACTGTAAAAAACTATTGGTTGATTGAACTTAAAATAATTTACCTGGCTTCCTTAAAAGTTCAGTCAACTCAAAAAAAAAAAAGTTTAGTCAACTTGAAATGTTATGTTTTACTAAGTGACAACTTAAATACCAAATTGATTCAATGTAAAATGTTAAGGTAGCCAAGTAACAAACACAGCTGTTAAGTTTAACTAACAATTTTTTAGTTTAGTCAACTTAAATATCCAAGTTGTCACTTAGTACAACTTAAAATTTTACATTTTACTTGAATAAACTTAAGTTGACAGAACTTATAATTTTAAGGAAGCGGGGTAACAAATTATTTTAAGTTGACTCAACAAATTTTGTTTTACAGTGTACTTTTTTTTTTTTTTGTAGTGTAGTTTACAGTAATGAGATCTCATTCTCATTACTGTAAGTATAATTTTCTTTTTTTAATAATTGCAGTTTTTTTAATCAATTTACAGTAATGAGAATCTAATTATATTCATATAGAATTTGTACATATATAATGCGTAATGCAAGAAAAAAAATCTTTTAAATAAGAGATAGGTCAAATAAGGTAATTTAAATAAAATTGTATTACAGTTTGGTTTTCTTTTAATATTTTTTTATATATATATATATATATATATATATATATATATATATATATAAGAAACTTTAGGACTTTTTTTTTTTTTAACCATTTGATTTTGGAGGTGAAATATGATGTGAACATGTCCTGCTTGTGATTCACTGGCATAATGTGGTCTATATTAATGGCTATTTCTTTGTGTTATTAAAGTAGTTCACTTCCAGAACAAACATTTATAGATAATTTACTCTCCCCTTGTCTTGCAAGATGTTCATGTCGGTCTTTCTTTCTTCAGTCATAAAGAAATAGTTTTTAAGGAAAACATTTTAGGATTTCTCTCCATATAGTGGACTTCAAAAATGCAGTTTAAATGCAGCTTCAAAAGGCTCTAAATGATCCCAGCTGAGGAAGAAGGGTCTTATCTAGCGAAACGATCAGTTACTTGTATATACAATGTATATACTTTTTAACCTTGAAAAGTTTTCTACATCACTGCAAAAGTATCGACCCAGTGTTTACAAAGTGAACATGCAAAGAAGATCAAACACTCTTTACAAAAAGAGGTAAACAGTGAATTTGAAGTTTGAGGAGCAAATGAGATGGCATGAAGTTTCATGAACCAGAATACACAGAGTACATGCAGAGCTAGACAAAATGAGCATTTAAGGTTAAAGAGTATATAATTTTTTTTGTTCGTTTGTTTGTTTCTTAGAAAATAACCAGTTGTTTTGCTAGATAAGACCATTCTTCCTTGTCTGGGATCATTTAGAGCCCTTTGAAACTGCATTTTGGAAGTTCAAACTTGCGAGCACCATAGAAGTCCACTATATGGAGAGAAATCCTGAAATCTTTTTCTTCAAAAACATAACGTCTTTATGACTGAAGAAAGAAACACATGAACACCTTGGATGACAAGGGGGTGAGTAAATTATCTGTACACTTTTGTTCTGGAAGTGAACTTCTCCTTTAAAACAGTTCATCATCAACTCAAGGTGGTCTTAAGGTTTTGTTGAAGCCATGATTTGGTTGGCACAGGTGCTAAATACAGATTTTCAAGCATTATTTAAAAGCACTAGAGGACTTTTTAGGACTTAATTTTGCTCATAGTGCCTTCTCGCATAACAGCTCAAACGATTCCTCACTGTGCTCAGTGGAAGTCTGCTTTCTCAAACACAGATTATGCCTCAGCAGTAGATGAAAAATGAAAAACCTGATGCATACAATCTGCCAAAACAATAGATTTTATTCAGTTTTAGTTCAAATTTCAGTTACTAAAACTATGAAGGAACTTAATCTTACCTTTCCCAGACTCTTGTTGAATGCAGCTTTTATTCATCACTAAACAGACCATCACACTGTCATGAAGCCATGTGATATTTTTGACATTTTATTGCTGAAGGTATCTGATCTCCCCTACATTTCACCACACATATATTTATATTTCACTATCAATAGAGTTAATTAATAGAGTGATGTTTCCTCAAGACCTTCATGAAATATAGCTTATGCACCTTCTTATGCCTTAATAAGACCTCTATACTCAGGGCTTTTTTATGTAAACATCCTCATAATTAATAGTAAACATTATTTTAGCTGCATGACTGCAAGAAAACCTGCTAGATGACTTCTGATTCACATTATTGCATTATTTGAGCAGCTGCATATGCATAATGTATATGCCCACAGTATTTTTTATTTATTAAATTTTTTTTTTGCTATTACTTGCTGTAGAGAAGACATAATGCAGGGTTCCTCACCTGTGCCATCCAAAACTTCAATATCTTCCCAGCTTTAGTTGTTTTTAGGTCATCTTTTTCATATTTTATGGTGATACATGCTGTTCATATTCCAGACCCTTTCCTCCTGACAGATGCAAATGATTTTCAGGTTGTACTTTGTCTAAAACAAAACAAAGGAGATAATGAACTGAGTTCATGTCTTTGTACGTATATAGCCAGTCAATGTTATCTTGTACAAATGTAAATGAACATTAGTGCTCCTTTGTACCTTTCTGATATTGCCATGTTTTTTCACAAATGAAACCCTTCACTAATGTATAAATGTTTCCATGTTTTCATATGAGTTGTATAATGAGTTTTGTTGACTTTGTTCATTCATCTTTTCTGTTTAACACATACCATGTCTATCCATGCGATTAAAAACCATGTATCAGAATTAAAACTCCCTCTGAACTGCATTGAAAGTTTATTTTCAGTGTCCTACTCATTAAAAGAGCGATGAAGAAACTTAATTTCTGTCATTTCATTGTTTTATTGATTTTCATTTGTCTGTCAGGTAAACATTTCAATGAACATTCTTTTGCATAGAGGTCCTACACGACTTACTAATACTCTAATCAATAATATAAAAGCTGATAATACCTGTTCTAGTAAAATAAGTTCAATAAAACGTTAATATTAACTGTTTGCTGTAGAAAGGAAGCTGTCGTAATTTATCTTTTATATTTTGAATTCCCCCGTGTTTTTATGTAAAGCTAATGCTTTGAAATGTCTGATATAGTCGTAGTTCGCCTATATCCTTTATTACATTTACAATGTAGGCCTAAAACTCTCCAAATAAAGCCTTTCAAAATGTGTCGTATATAAACTAGAAACAAACTCACCCTGTGGTGTAACGTATAGTCGCTCCAGTTCTCGAGGTGGCGCTGCTAGCAAGAAAACAATAGCAACGTGACAAGCACTTACCGAAGAAGATGAGAGAGCTACTTCATTTATCAGAGGATTTCATGCTTCGGTTTTTAGGTTGAATTGTTTAATTTGGCGTAGATTATAATAGTTGTAACTACTGTTTCATATTTAGATTTAGAGCACATGTAAAATGGCCGCGAATCCGCCCGGACAAGGTAAATACTGTAGCCTGAAAATATCAGGTGCCAGAAACAGCTGGACTGGTCATTTCTTACACTAATTTAAAGCTTAGGAAATGTGATATATAGCGTTTAAGTCATTTTCAAAGTAAATCCCTAAATGTATCAAAGTATACAGAATGTTTGCCCATCAAACATTCACGAATGAAGCTTTAATCAGTCGTTGTGTTACTCGAACGCTGTGTTTCTATTAGATTTGCGAGTTTTTAATTTCACTAGTTTCTTGTTTTGAATTATTCAATCTTTGAATTTGATTTCAGTAGGATTTCAAAACAAAAACAGGGTTGCTATCCTAGCTGAGCTGGATAAAGAGAAGAGACGCCTGATACAGAGTCAGTCTATGAATAACCCAGGAGCCAGGTACTGTTTTTAATACGTATTTTACTAAAAAAAACAAAAAAACATTTGATTTGTATTTTTTCAATATTCCCTCTCTCTCTTTCTCTCTAAAAAAATCCTGCTGTTCAGTCAGTATATGTCCTAGCAATAATATTTTTTTGCATACTCGTATAAAGTCATAACCTATCCGCTTTTCTTTCCCAGCATTCCGCTCTCTCGACCAGCGGTAAATAAAGAGTTCAGAGACCAGGCCGAACAGCAGCACATTGCAGCACAGCAGAAAGCAGCTTTACAGGTATCGTAAGCTTCACGTTGGGAGTTTCAATATTCATCTATATTGATAATGTCCATCAGATGATTTTTTTCTGGTTTGGTTTCAGCATGCACATGCACACTCATCTGGCTTCTTCATCACTCAGGATTCCTCCTTCGGTAACCTTATACTGCCTGTGTTACCTAGACTCGACCCAGAGTAAATAAACATTAGCTATAAAGACTGACTTACTGTTTTGTAAAAACTTGCTATTCAAAGCTTTAATGTGGACATAATAGATGACTTTGTTTTTTTTATTAATGTATTTTTTGTTGTTGTTTTAGATTGTTGTATACTAGTCAGTGTTTTTTCATGATTTTACATAAAATGGATAAAACGTAACTATTATTGTGTTGTCATTTTTTCACCCTGCGTCAATTGTTTGAAATTGAGACTTCAGCTAAAGCTGAATAAGCTTTAGTTGATGTACATCAACCATTGATGTATGGATTGTTAGGACAGGACAATATTTGGCCGAGATACAACTGTTTGAAAATCTGGAATCTGAAGGTGGAAAAAATAATTGAAATATTGCGAAATTGCCTTTAAAGTTGTCCAAATGAAGTTCTGTATGCAAGTTTTGATATATTTAGAGTAGGAAATTTACAAAATATGTTCATGGAACATAATCTTTACTTAATATCCTAATGATTTTTGACATAAAATCAATAATTCTGACCCATACAACGTATTTGTTGGTTTTGTGATCCAGGGTCACATATGTGATCGATTTATTAATATAATTCCGCTGTTATTTTCATTATTTTGTTAGGCAAGAAGAGCCAAGTCCAGTATCACTTAATGACCACAATAGTTCCAAAGGCAAAATTCAACAATACATTTGTAATACAGTTCATATTTGCAAATAATCTTACAGTGGAGCTGTAAAATGTTAATAATTCCTTCTAACAAGCCATGTGAGATAAAAACCGGAAAGAAAGAAATCTAACTTTATTCATCTGACAGGGTTGCTTTATTTATGCTAGCATAGTTGTTTCTCACCTTAACTGGTAACCATTTTGTTTGTTTTTATAACCTTAAGTAATCCTTGTGTACGTTCTATAATAAATTATGTAATATCAGGCACATGTTGAACAGGCACATAGCTGTAATATATCTAACACAAACAGTATCTAACAATGTAACATATCTGATAAGTGCTTACTTTTGACGAGAACGTCTACACTAACACAGGACATTTCCAAAACAGAAATATATTCAAAGGATAGCAGGATTCGTTCCACTACATTCATATGTCTACAACATATACAGAATAACTGGATGGACATTTTAGCTTCATCGTCAAACACGTAATTGTAGGCATACATATAACACAAAATTAGCATCCAGGTGTCTTAGGTTGACTTAATACTGCACTGGATAATGAATATTTTGTGTAGTGTAGTTACAATATAATCAAGACAGCAAGACAACATCACAGTTTCATACACAGTGACAGAAACAACATTCAAGACTTGGCTAATGCTTACCTAAAAGATTCATACAATTGAGTTTAAAGCTGCCGTGTGCATGTTTTCCAATGATAAAATACTTTCTCCTATCCCATGTAGCCATTTGTAGACTGACTTTCTGAGAAGTGTAAACACAGTGGCTCATGTGGCCCCTTCCTTGGTTTATTCAAGCTATTCCTAGAGAGAGCTAACAATTAGAATTACCATTTATCCAGATGGCAGTTGCTCAACTAGCGCAATCATCTGGAAGTGTCCACTAGCTTTAGGGGCTTTCATACCGTGCAGTTCTAGGAACTAGCCAGCATGGTGGTTCTTAGAGAACTAATTTCCCCCTCTGCATTTATTTGCGCCTTTCACAAACAATGGAATGGAGTGAATGGAGGACACTTGCATCACTTAGTTCCTATAGAACTGTTTTAGACCCTACTCTGAAGTAAAATTTGAGTTCCCCAAAGAACTAAAACCACTTCTAGTTCCTGGTATGAACATATAAAGCAGGTACTTCTGCAAGGAGTTATAGGAACTATGAAAAGGTTCCTCCCCTTTTGTACATGGACACAGTTTTAAAGCAGATTTTTTTCTTGATCCAATCACTTGAGCTGTGAATGTCATGTGACTAATAATTCTGAAGCCATTGCAAAATTACATTGTGACATGCTGACAACACTGATTGGCTGATGGCACCACAAGAACACACATAATCCCAAGCCCTTTGCAAGCAACTATCCTGAGTGACACAAAAGGCAGCAGACAGGGGGAAAGTCCATTTGAGGCTTTGAAGAGCCCTGCAAAAAATGACTTGGCATATATAAGGATATCAAAAAAACAGCTCATTTTAAATTGAAAAAACGGCATTTCATGTCAGAAGTTTGGTAACTCGTGGTGTAGGCATCTGTCAACAATGGCTAACTGAACCATCCCAGTCATCCAAACCTTGACTTATTGGTTTAAGCCAGGGATCTCCAAACTCAGTCCTGGAAGGCCAGTGGCCTGTAGAGGTTAGCTCCAACCCTAATTAAACACCTGAAATGGATACTAGACAATTTTACTAGACATGCTAGAAACTTTTAGGCAGGTGTGTTGAGACGAGTTGGGGCTAAACTCTGCAGGACTCCGGCTCTCCTGGACAGAGTTTGGAGACCCCTGGTTTAAGCGGTCCAAACATCACCTTCTTGCTCAACGAATGCCATGCATTTGGGATGGTCCTGGAGGGCTGGTGTCCTGCAGAGTTTAGCTCCAACCCTAATTAAACACACCTGAACCAGGTAATCAAAGTTTTACTAGGCATGCTAGAAACTTCCAGGCAGGCCTGTTGAGGCAAGTTGGAACTAAACTCTGTAGAACACTGACTCTCCCGGACTAAGATTGGGAGACCCCTGTTTTAAGCTGTCCAAAACATTGACTTCTTGCTCAACGAATGCCATGCATTTGGACAGGACTACCTGCTTGTCCATAAAATGGAAGACGGAAGAAGTGTTTGGGAAGCTTGCTTGGAAACAGCAGATCGGTTTAGTGCTACTAGTTGCTCAAAACTTACACTTCAGCATTAAGCAGAGTCAGAAGAGTCAAAAGAACCAGTAATGACAAAGTTGGTGCTACCAGGATGGGAGCTTCCTGACTGGGCTGCTTGTTGCCTGAGGTCATTGCAGATGAGGACTAGCTGATTGCTCTGGGCCTCAGACAAGGAGCTGCAACTCTGGTAAACACTGAAATTGGTCTTCCTCCCTGGAATGTTTCCTTTCTCACACATGGTCTTCACCATCTTTGCTAATTTGTTCTTTCCCAGAGCTTGGCAGTTGTACCAGTGCAGGGCAGCGAGATTGACCACAGGCTTGATGGACAGATAAAAGGGAGCATCTTCAAAGAGCATTGCTTGAGGCCTGCGCTGAGCATATTCCTTGTAGTCCTGCACAGGGCAGGTTTGAGGAGCATGCAGGGTAGCGTAGATTCGAAACTCGGTCGTGGACCTTCGGTTCCTGGCATTAGGGTCACTAAAATCCTGGTAGGTCCACTCTAGACACTCTAGTCCTGTTTCTGTGGTGAGCAAGCGCACATCACCCCATTTGAGTGTGGAGCTATGGAAGCCTGTACAGTGGCCAAAAGCCTTGGTGTTGTTAAGCCACACCAGGTTAAGCAGACCCTCAGGGTTGAAGCGACTCAGAAGCCCCCGTTTCCTTAGGAGCAACTCGTCAGCAAGAGTCAGCTTCATTGATTTGTGGGGTTTGTTGCCTTTGCCTTTGAACTTAAGCTCCAACTGCTTCTGCTTGAGGGCATCCTGGGATCTCTGGAACTCCCGGTCTCTGGTAATGCTGTAGGCGTAGTGATGCTCCTTCAGATAACGCTCCAGGCCACACTGGTAGTTGGCCAGGCTGTTGGGCTCATACTCCGAGCCATCCCTTTGGCGTGCATCCACAAAGAAGGAGGCCAAGTAGATGTCCAATTCTTGGCAGGGGATGCAGTATATCTCTCTGGTCTCGGTTGGATACTTAGAAACCAGGAAGTCCCGAAAGTTGCGAAGAGCTGTTTGGGTGCTGCGAATGGTCTTCTCGTTCTGTTCTCGGTATGCTCGCTCATCCATGTCTGCTGAAAGGGAAGAAGGTAGTGTTTTCATGTCAAAAACTTTATTGTTTAGAAGACAAAATGGACCATATGCAGCATATTTATTTTGACATGAATAGAAATGCATTTCTATCTCTCTGTGAAGTATACACATACAAATCAAAACTGGTTTAAGGCAGTGGTTTCCAACCCTAGTCCTCAAGTACCCCATCTCTGCAAATTTTGTATGTTTCCCTAAACAAACTCACCTGAATCCACTCATCAACTAAGAGAGACTCCAAGACCCAAAATGTGTCTATCAGATAAGAGAGACATCCAAAATATGTACTGTTGGCAATACTCCAGGGCTCTAGAGGTTGGGAACTACTGGTTTAAGGCAAGAGTAGACAGGTTTGGTCCTAGAAAAAAACTGTCCTGCACAGTTTATTTCCAACCCTGAAAAAAAAACTTACTTGCCTATAGACTTAGTAATCCTGAAGAAACTGATTATGTGTGTTTGATTAGGGTTGGGGCTAAACTCTGCAGGACAGCGGCTCTCTAGGACCAAACATGCCTTCCCCTGGTCTAAGGTAACCATCAACAGCAGGGGGGGCTAATTCTGGTCTTAGAAGGCTACAATCCTGCAGAGTTCAGCTCCAACCCTAATAAAAAGTCAGCCATCCTATGTAGCTTCCTAGTAACCCTTCATTAGCTTGCTCAGGTGTGTTTGATTAGGGTTGAAGCAAAACTCTGTATTTGTTGTATTGCCAACTAAGTTATCAATGGCAAAATATTTTTTTCAAACAAAATACACAAGCATCAAAGGAGTTTGACATTGTCATATCCTATTTATTACTCACAGTAACAGTCATCGAACCCACTGGTTCATAGAATGTAGTGTAACATCATTACGCACTTTGTTTTCACAGTTTGCACCTTGGCAATCTTATTAAATTACACTAATCAGGTACTCAAAGAGGAAGAGGCAGTGGTGTAGTAGAGGGTATACACAGGTATACGGCATATACCCACTTCTTTATCAGTTGGCTTTGCGTATACCGACTTCTAATACCCTCTGATGCGCATCATTCAGTAGTGTCCTGCATTAGCCAAAATCATGACTGTCCACCACATCCAGTCAAATGTGAATAAATGCAAATATTCGTTAAAAACACCCAGTAAAGACAGTGATGATGCGGCCAGGACCATGGTGCTGGTTAGCTTTGGAATATGTTTGATGATTGTGTCTGATGCGCCCGCGCCCGTTACGTCTCCCGCAACTCAGATGTCAGGGGAGGCACGCGAGTGGAAAAAGTAATAATTATTATTGATTACTAATTTGAATCAGTGGAATGAAGCATATACCCACATCTCCAGGCACCACTACACCACTAAGGTGTCAAAAAATACAAACATACACTGTAGTTTGTGATTTTAGTGAGCATGCAATCGTACAGTTATGAATATCAGTATTACCTATTAACCTAATGTTTCACACTGAAGTAAATACTGATCAGGCAAAGTGATACAAGGCATACAAAACAATGATTTGATTTAATTTAGAAGCCAAATTGGCTAAGAACAACACAACAACTGATCGAAAGTTTTCCAAAAAAGTGTGGTGCCATACATCGCTCACTTTGTGATGGATCATGGCTAAGGACAAAAAAGATCAAGGTCGAAACGTGATGAGAAATACAAGTGTTCTTTTAGAGTGGTCACATGTCCACTGTACTTTTCCAGTTTTATTTGCTGACGATTGGTAGAAGTTCCCCCTTTGCTTTCATGCTTTTAATCTTGGCTTTGATGCTTTCGTCCATGGCCTGTCGGCATCTGACTGCATAGTGGGCCAAAGTTTCCTCCTTCTCGTCCCATGGAGGCAGGGCGTGGAAGACTTCAGGAGCCGCCAAACTCAGTTCTGCAATGGCTGCTGTTCTTGAAATGGTATTGCGGTCAACTCCGACTCTATCAAAAGCCACTTTCATGGATACGCTACGTCGAAACTCTTGCAGTGCCGCCATATATCGTGCAATGACGCCCACAACGTTTTTCACTGAAAAACAGTAACATCATTCTTTAGTGAAAGTCTACAGACAAAATTTTACTTGAATGACAAAGTCTAGGATTATTATAAGCTAAACTTCGGATCCAAAACCTGGTCTTACATTACTTACTTCGGACACGTGTGTTCTCGCCATCTCTGCTTCTCTTTGATGAAATCTTGATGGTTCTCTGCCTGTCCAGTGGATGCAACTCCACTTCCTCAAAAGAGTCAAAGAGGGCTGGTGAATCAAACGCAGCTCCCTCTTCAGGAATGGAGTTGATAATCTGATGCGAGCTTCCTGCCTCCATTTGACTTGACGATAATGTCCTCCTTTTATCTACCAATCAGAGAAAAATGGACAATCTTTATTTAAATCATAACCTACATTCTGATCTCCATGCTTCACTTCATATCATACAAAATAAGGCTAAAATACACAATTTTCCACCAGTTTACAGTCTGGAGAAGCTGACCCTAGTTTCCGTGTCATTTAGTACATGATGGCCTGTTTTTACGACTTACAAAGTCGGTAAGTGTATAACGCAGAAGATTTTAAGATCTGTTTATTTGTTTTCCAAAGTCTTGTAGCGTATTCCAGCCGATAGTTGTTTTCCCAAAATGGCATATGATGGGTTTATAAGGAATAGTTACCTGGACGTAGCTGGTCCTGCAGGAAGTCACAGATGAGCTCAGCCTTCTTGGTGAGTTCCTGTTGCAGAAGCTCTTTGTCTTGCTTCAGGCTGCTGATGGTTTCACCCATCAACTCATTTTTGCTTCTCTCAGCCTGCAGTAGTGTTTTCAGTCTCTCTATTTCATACACAGCTGGAGAAACTGTTTGAAATAGAAACAGAGCTTTACCTCAAGAGTTCCTGCTACCTCTGGAAAGATGTATTAAATGTAATTTTTTGTGTGCTGATCTGAAATTTGATAATAAATACTGAACAGAGAAATATGTGTCAAACATTTAGGGCTGTCAACTGATTTGAAATTTTAATTGAATGATTTACATGATAGCTAAATTAATCACTATTAACTGCATACAGTATATCTACAGCAGTAAAGTTTATTCGTGGCAGTCCTTGGAGTCGTTTACACAGGATTTTCTTTTATTCCATACATTATCCTTGTTTCCACCACTGGAAAAAAAGGTAATTGCCACTTTTTATCTCACAATTCTAAAAAAATTCTCAGAATTTCGTAACAAACTCACAATTCTGAGAAATAAACACACAACTCTGAGAAATAAATTATTTTTCTTGACTTTAAAAAAAAAATCTCAGAATTGTGAGTTTATATCGCAATTTGCAAAACTTAAATTTACAAGAAAAAAGTCAGAATTGTGAGAAAAAAGTCAGAATTGTGAGAAACTCGCATTTGGGAGAAAAAAGTGTGAATTGCGAGATACAAACTCGAATTAGCAAGAGTCAGAATTGCGAGATACAAACTTGTATTGCGAAAAAGAGACGGAATTGTGAGAAAAAAAGTCAGATTTGTGAGACACAAATTTGCATTTTCAAGCAAAAAGTCTGAATTGTGAGAAAAAAAGTCAGAATTGTGAGAAACTCTCATTTGGGAGAAAAAAGTCCTAATTGCGAGATACAAACTTGTATTTGCGAAAAAGAGATGGAATTGTGAGAAAAAAGTCAGATTTGTGAGATACAAACTCGCATTTGCAAGCAAAAAGTCAGAATTGCAAGAAAAAAAGTCAGAATTGTAAGGGGAATTTTCATTTTCAAGAAAAAAAAAAAAAGTCAGAATTGTGAGAAACTCATTTGGGAGAAAAAAGTCAGAATTGTGAGATAACTTGCATTTGAGAGGAAAAAGTGTGAACAGCGAGATATAAACATTTGTGAGAAAAAAGTCAGATTTGTGAGATACAAACTCGCATTTGCAAGCAAAAAGTCAGAATTGCAAGAAAAAATTTTAGAATTGTGAGGGGAATTTTCATTTTCAAGAAAAAAAAAGTCAATTGTGAGATAAAGTCAGAATTTTGAGAAAAAAAGTCTGAATTGCGAGACACAAACTCGCATTTGTAAAACAAAAGTCAGAATTGTGAGATACAATGTTGCATTTGCAAGAAAAAAGTCAGAATTGCGAGATACAAACCCGCATTCGTGAAAAAAAAAATCTGAATAGTAAGAAAAGTCAAAATTGCGAGATACAAACTCGCATTTGTGAGAAAAAAAAGTGTGAATTACAAGTTTTTATCTTGCAATTCTAACTTTATTTCTTGCAATTATGGGTTTATATCACACAATTCTTAGAAAATTATTCTAGAACTCTCAATCGCAAGTGTATTTATCAATTCAAAGAATTGTGAGTTTGTATCTTCAGAGAAAAAAAGAAGTCAGAATAACCTTTTTTTATTTTTTTACTCAGTGGCGGAAAAGGACTTCCATACTAAGATATACATGCTTAGTGTAATGTAAAAAGGATCTTTTTTTAGCTCATACTAACAAGAAAGCCGAGATTTCTTTGCCTTTATTTGGCTTGGTTTAAATCAAAATCTTCTTCATAGCACATCTTTACCTTTTCTTTTAGTGGTTTTATTTTTGCTACTTCATTTTGTGATTAAAACGCATACTTTCTAATACAAAAAGACTGAAAAGACCATACCACCTTAAAGTAATGGCACCAAATCATTGAAGCAGACTAATAAAAGCAAAATTAAGAAATAAAAATACATAGAATTAACATAAGATGCCGCATGCAAAAAAGCTGAATATTTACAGCAATTGATGTAAAAGCAAAAACAGATCACATACAACATTTTGGTCATTGATTTTATTGTAACGCATCAGAAAATGACAAATATAAGACCACTTAAGACACACCAGGATGATGGAGTATTTACACACTTGAAAATAAACACCAGTCTTTGTAGAAGTGCTAAAGTGAGGGCAAGTTCAGCGTCAGTGCGTAGGTACAAAAACAAGACACTTTCAAAACCGGTCAGGTGAAGATTTCCCAACTGACCTTTCATAACCATAATAAATGCTGATGTCATTTTTTCCTTTATATGAACGCTTGTGAACAACGTGATATACCTACCAAACCCCAGTTTTTATAAGAAACATAATACTTGGTTGAGAAAGGTGATCTGAGCTACTGAGCCTTCCAATGTTTTAAAGTCAGCTTTAATAATGCCATCCAAAGATACTGTAAATATGTGAGCCCTTGAGTGACTTTTTCCACTGCACACAATTGCAACACCTCACAGTAAGAAATTGTGGAATACCATGAATGTCAGTTTGTACTGAATAACCTAATCTCACATTTCTGAGTCTACATGATATCACTCAGGTGAAAATTACAAATGTGATACAAAACAGTAGAGTAATAAAACTTTGTGGGATGCTTATAAATATCTAAATTCATAGTTTTCTGTCAGTCATGCATCAGGAATGACACTACTGTCAATTTAGTGTGATGTTAATAATCAAACAGATCTCATGGAACCAGCAGAGGAAACAAAGGAAGATAAAGGTGGTTTTGATATAGTGATAATTCACATTTGTATATTTAAAAGATATTGGGTATGAGTAAAAACCATCAAAACGGTTTGACAAAACTCAAAATATCTTGTCTTGATTGTTACAATGCTACATGACTAACATGAATAAGCACTAGACTATTCTAAAGGTTTTAAATGGTTATAAACAGGTTTGTGTTGACTAAACGAGTCAACAGTCAGTAACTATCACAGTATAGATATTTTTGTTGAAATGAATGGAATGGAATAGTTCATATGTCTGAATTGTTCATCTCTTAGTGCTAAAACGGAATCGTTCATGTCCAAGACATCGATCGGTAGCTTCTGTTCAAACACTGGCCAAAACAGTGCGTTTCTTTTCAGCTGCATGTATAATAATGGCATTTGTCTGTGAATGGAAATTTTTGGGGATCAGCAGTTACATATAGGAAGGGTCATTTTTGCCTGAAGATTGTTCGTCACAAAAAATAAAGGACTCTTGTGAAGTTTCTTGCTTCTTTTTCTGACCGATTCGAAGCCTGCATTTATTAATACAGGCTTTCTTCAGCTTAGACGATTCCACGGGTGTCCATCCGTCTATAGTAGAACATCGCAGGACATATGCTACGAAGAGAAAAAAAAAAGAAAGTTACATTTTATTACATAATATTTTAGGTAAAACAATGGGAAAATTAAGTTTGAAAAAATGAGTGAAGGCTTTTAGACTAATAAGAGTCATGTGTCAATAGTCTAAAACGATTGAGTGCACATTTATTAAGTTATTTTATTTAAAAATATATATTTTAAGTAATGTTCTAATAGTGTTTGATTTCAATTTCTGTAGCAAAAGCAGTGTTAAAGTTGAATTACTCAGTTCAATTATTACGGATTAATTAATTTCTCATGTACTGTAATGTTACATCGTCGTTAAAAAAGTTTGGTATCCGTAAGATTTTTTATGTTTGTTTAAAGAGGTCTTATCTGCTCACCAAGGCAGCATTTATTTGATTAAAAATATATTAAAAATAATAACACAGGCCCATCCGGGTAACTGCCTGCAGTCGGCGCTGTTCGCTTGCTGCGAACATTTTTTCTTCGTGGAAACTTTGCGTTTTGTTTGGCTAATAAAATAATAAAACTCAATTCAGCATATTACGAGTACAATTATTTAATTAATTATGTCATCCTGGTATCGCGGACACCCTCCCTCCTTTCATACAAAGGCAGCTGCTGTTATTTTGGGACGACTGTTTTGTACACTGTAGCGTTAATGGATTATAAAATAACTAACAAACTGGTAAGATTTCGAAAAGTTTTCGTCTTAAATCAATATCTTTTATCGTCATAATTCTTTTCTGTGGTGAAATGTTGTGTAATGTGCTATGACTGCACCATCTCCCTTAAATGTCCGTCTAGTTTGAATTTGAGGCTTCCTTGTAATGGCTTTCTTCACTGAAGCTTTGCGTTCAAATATTTCAACTCAGATCAAGGTTTTATGTCTAATTATTTACTTTTGTGGCAAGAAGCCCTGTAATAAGAGGGATAATGTACATCCAGTAGGTTGTTACCGCAGAATAAAGCACTTTAGGCTTTGTTCTTTGTTTGTTCAATGGATCAAAAACAAACTAATTAATTGCACATTTTTCCTGAAATTAATTGTGATTAATCGCAATTAATCCTACATGACATTAACGTTTTTAATTATACTTTTATATTGCAATAATTTCACATTCACACTTCAAATTAATGTAGAAACAACAAAGAATGTTAAAGTTGAATCAGTCAGGTTCAATTAACTGATTTATTGTAACATTACATGAGAAATGAATCAAAGTACATTATCGTTAAAAAATTTGGGATCCATAAGATTTTTTTAAAATGTTTTTTAAAAGAAGTCTTATCTGCTTAGCAAGGCTGCATTTATTTAATAAAAAAAAAACAGGGGAAAAACTGTAATATTTTGAAATATTATATAGTGGTTTTCTATTTTAATATAATTTACCAGCATAATTAATGAAAACATTTAATAAAATTTCTTCATCATTTGGTGAACAGTGTAGAATATACTTGATTATTTTAGTGAGGTTTTGTTTTACTGTTTTTTAAAAACATTTTAAATCTGCTTGATGGTTCTGAAAAAAGGCTATTCAGAGTAAACAGGCACAAATATTAAGATATATATTTAATATCAGCAAATTGCTGAAGGCTTTTAAAGACACAACTGTTCGAAGTTAAGATTAGTAACATATTTAAATGTTAAACATCAAAGCTACATTTATTTGATTAAAAATACAGAAAAAAACCCAGTAATATTGTGAAATATTCTTGCAGTTTAATATACTTTAAAATAGAATTTATTCCTGTGATGAAAAGCTTAATTTTCAGCATCATGGCATCATTACCTCACGTCACATGATCCTTCAGAAATCATTTTTATATATATATATATATATATATATATATATATATATATATATATATATATATATATAATATATAAAATATTATTATTATTAAATTTTTTTTTACATTTTATTTTAATGTTTTATTCATCAGCATTTATTCAAAATATAAATCTTTTGTAACAATGACACTACAGTTCAAAGTTTGGGGTCAGTAAATGTTTTCTTTCTTTGTTTGAAAGAAATTAATACTTTTATTCAGCAAGGATGTGTTAAATTGATAAAAATACTTTTTGTTAGAAAAGATTTCTATTTTGAACAAATGCTGCTCTTTTTAACTTATTTATCAAATAATTTAAAAAAGAATCACAGATCTCAAAAAATGTTTCCAACTTTGATTCATAAATCAGCATATTAGAATGATTTGAGTAATGGCTGATGGAAATTCAGTTTTACGTTGCAGAAATAAATGATATTTGAAAGTATATTAAAATAGAAAACTTATTTTAAATTGCAGTAAAATTTTACAATATTAATGTTTTATTTCTGTATTTTTAATCAAATAAACAGAGCTTTGATGAGCAGAAAAGTTCAATTTCAATTTCCAAAAATCTTTTTTATTTTTATTGTTATGTTTTTATTGTGTTAGCTGTATTAATTGGAATGCACAATAAAAAAAAAAAACATGATTTATTTTACTTTTTTTTTCATACATTTTTTATTGTGTGTTTAGAACATTTTAAATCTACTTGATGGTTCTGAAAAAAAAAATTCAGAGTGAACAGGCATAAATATTAAGATTAGTGGTGTCAATTGATAAAAAACAACAACTAATTAATTAATTAATTCCTGAAATTAAATCACAATTAATCCTACATGACATTAATGTTTTTAATTATACTTTTATATTGCAATAATTTCACATTCATGCTTCAAATTAATGTAGAAACAACATGAAGAATGTATATTTTTAATATTTGTTTAATGCCGTTTTTTTCATGACTGAAGGCAAGTATCACTGATTTCAACTGATGTCGAATGTTTTCCCTAATATTTAACTACTGAATATAACCATTCAACATTACAATATAATTGAGCTATCACTTTAACATTTATTAAACTTTAAAAAATAACTTCTAATTTAAGTGAACTTGAAACAATCTTCACATAAAGCCATTATAATAAACGTCCTTCAGCAAGAAAATATAGCCTAAAGTGATCAAACACTAAATGATTTAAAATTCTAAATTATATAAGGATAAAGCTTAAAACTACAGAAGTTATTCATTTTTGTTCTTTGATTATATCACAGCAGCTGGTTGTTATGATATTTTGTCTGCTGTTGCTTTAAAAGCTGCCGCTGCTGAACAAATCTGACACTGCTTTAAATGTGACCTATAAATAATAAATACTTACATGCACAGTTTAAGGCAGCTTTGATCGCCTTTTATGTAAATTCATGTCTTAACTGACGACATAACTACGACATTGCATACTCGCAGTTTCATTTGGGTTTGATTATAATACAGCACTTTAATATAAGCCTAATACAGCGTGCACCGGCACATTTGTGCATGCACTTTAAGAGCATGCGCTACGATCACAGTATAACGGCTGACAGGACAAATAGATTAGTTTTTAGCGACATATGGCCTGACATCATCTCATCTGATTTTCTACGGAAGCTCCTCTTCACCGGTACCATTTCCGCACTCCTTTGACTCGCGTCTGGAGCTGAAGTGAAGTTGGAGTGCGCATCTGAAAAGTCGCCCGTTTGTGTTTGTAAAGACGTTTCGCGCATATAAATAAACGCATTTCTTTAGCAGTTGTAAGTGGGGTGGCCAAACCTAGCCCTGCCCATGTGTTAATTGTGTTAAATATTTTTAATGTGTTAAAATAAAAAAAATAATCGTCTGCATTTAACGCACCAATTTTCACACCAATAATTAAGATATAAGGCTTTTAAAGTCCCTACTGTTCTTTAATATAAGAACATTTTTTAATGCTTTTAAAATAAAGTAAAAAAAATTATATTTTGAAAAATATTTTACAATCTAAAAGCAATGTTTTCTATGTATATATATATATATATATATATATATATATATATATATACACACTCGAGATCAAAATTAGAGAAAAATTTATAAACAATTGAACAATTCTGAAATAATGTCATCTTCACTGCTCAACAGTTGAAGGAGTTTTTGTCCTGTCTATACCATGCTACCAGAACACCTTTTCCGCAAAATAACTAAGGCATTTCAACAAAAATCATTATTTTGCAAAAACACACTGATCAAAATTAGAGAACACTTTCAGATACCTCCCAGTTATTGGTGTTAATCTGGCACCTGGTGCTAATTTCCTTGATTATCTGTCAACCCCTATTTAACTGGCAGCCTAACTTCCAGTTTCACTGACTCTGCAAGATGGTGGGCCGTTCTAAAGTGACTGAAAGCCTCCGGCAGCAGGTTGTCCAGATGAAGGCCAAAGGGATGACCCTATCAGCCATAGCAAGACAAGTTGGTCATTCCAAATCTGTGATTTCAAGAATATTGAATCTTTACAACATCACAAACTCATTCAAGTCCCCCAAGAAGGCTGGTCGTCCACGGAAGACAAATACAAGAGAGGACAGGATACTGCGGAGGATCTCAATGGGCAATCGTTTCCACACTGCAGCTGGAATTGCTCACCAGTTCAGCGCTGAACAGGGTAAAGATCTGTCTCGTCATACAGTGTCTCGACGTTTAAGAGCATTTGGACTGAAAGCCCACTCTGCAGTGACCAAACCTCTCATTAGCAGAAAGAATCAAAAGGCTAGACTAAGCTTTGCTGAGGAGCATGTTGTGTGGACAGAGAAGAACTGGTCCAAAGTTCACTTCAGTGATGAAAGCAAGTTTAATTTATTTGGGTCCGATGGGAAACATTATGTTTGGCGACAAACTGGAGAAAGACTGAACCCAAAGTGTGTAAAGAAGTCAGTGAAAAGTGGAGGAGGAAGTGTCATGGTTTGGGGCATGTTTTCTGCAGCAGGAGTTGGGCCTATTATACAGCTACATGGCAGAGTGAATGCAAATGTTTATCAGAACCTTCTTCAACAACATATGGTTCCTTCCCTGCGTTCATCACCCAATCAGCCCGCAGTGTTCATGCAGGACAACGCTCCATGTCACACAGCAAAACGGGTAAAGCAGTTCCTTGAAACTGAAAACATTGAAATAATGACATGGCCTGCCCAGAGTCCTGATCTCAACCCAATAGAGAACCTCTGGAAAATCCTTGGCGACAAAGTTATGGCCAAGAAACCCACTACAGTCACCGAACTGTGGAGGAGACTGGAAGAAGAGTGGACCAAAATCACACCAGAGCAGTGTGAGAGACTAGTGCTGTCCTGTGGCCGCAGATGTGCTGAAGTCATTCAGAGCAGAGGCCTGTACACTTCCTACTAATTGCTGACTGTTGGAACCTTTTGGAAAATTTTGTTGTAATCTTTTTCCATGCTACAGTCATTGTTGTTCTCTAATTTTGATCAGTGTGTTTTCTGCAAAATAATGTTTTTTGTTGAAATGCCTTAGTTATTTTGTGGAAAAGGTGTTCTGGTAGCATGGTATAGACAGGACAAAAACTCCTTGATAAAGATGACATTATTTCAGAATTGTTCAATTGTTTATAAATTGTTCTCTAATTTTGATCTCCAGTGTATATATATTTAAATGTAATTTATTTCTATGATGCAAAGCTACATTTTCAGCATCATTACTTAAGTCTTCAGTGTGACATGATCCTGCAGAAATCAGTCTAATATGCTCATTTGATGCTCATTTCTTATTATTATCAATCCTGAAACCGTTTTGTTGCTTAATATTTTGGTGGAAAGTAAATAAATAGAACAGCAATTATTTGAAATAGAAATCTTCTGTAACATTATAAATGCCTTTTATCTGACTTTTGAACAATTTATTGTGTCACTGCTAAAAATAAGAGTGGAACAAATAACAGTGGAATGGAAAAAAACAGCCCTAAATCGTTTAGTAAAAGCTGGCTGTCCCATTTCAAATACTTACACATAATCCCATCCACTCTTCTTCTGTCCAAGATCTTCTTCCCGTCAGGTACTTTTCCCCTCTTCCCAAAAGCAACGGCCCCATTAAGATCCTCCTCGCTGAAGAAATGCTCAAACAGCAGGTGGAAGAGTCTCATGCTGTCCTGTCGGGACTCCTGCAGCATAGACGCCAGTTTATAGTGTGGCAGGTAGAGTCCGCTTCCCGGAAACAGCTCCTGCTCTCCCAGTCGGGCCGGACTAGACAGGGGCATCTGTGTCCGCTCGTGAAACACCAGGATTCGATCAATAACCGTTTGCAGGTTTTGTAGGGTTATCGTATCTGCATAAATAATGAGACACACATTAAAAATCATTTCCTGATTGGCGCATCAAACTGATATAGTGGAGTTTTTTTTAGATTTATATCGGACTGCTAGCTCACCTATGCTTGTTATAAACTCTTCCAGGTGTTTTCTCTCTTCGAAATACCTCTCACTGTTTGGACTGAGATCTGACGGGCAGAACTGCTCTTCTGAACTGTGTGCAGCTGGAATCAGATGCTCTGTAATACATCAAATGAGCGTTTTAGGAGCTTTAATAGAGGACGAAGTCTTTCGTCCAGACCAATCAGCTGGCAGAAACCAAACGCACAACATACTTAAAACCAAATGCTTTTCCCACATATCAAAACAGTAAAGGACTGGTCTGTATTTCAGTTCATACAACTGGCAAGTCCACAGACAATAAAGCCATTTTCATCAGAGAAATTTTATTTATATTTGCCATGATGCAAAGTTGCCTCATGCAAATTCATTTATTTAAAAAAATAAATACAGAGGGTAAATTCGACTAGCATAAAACAGCATAGTTGCAGTGCTAAGGTGAATATCACAAAACCTGTTGATGTATTTTGGACAAAAACATTAGGGACCATTAACATTAATTTCATAAAAAAAGCTAATTTTCCTGCCAAATTCTAACATCTTATTTCTCACAATTCTCACATATTTTTCAATAAATAAATAAATAAATAGTCATTGCGAATCATATTTTGTATTTCCTTCTTTTAATTTTAGGTAAATATGAGTTGGATATGTTATTGACAGGTTTTGTGAGATCTACCAATTAATATAAAACTGCAATATTATTTTAGCAAGCTTAACAAGTTCTTGCGCAAAAAACTAACCATGGAGGGCTTTCAAAATCACAGCGTAATCCATCTTCTCGTGTGAACCTGTAAACAGAACAAAATTATAGTTTGTCCGCAATAAAGGCATATTAATATTATCTATTATGCATTTTAATGCATGCTTATGATAAAACACATAATCACATGACACTCTAACAGCATTAATTCTACTGACATCCATTTTCCTCTCAATAAAGAGAGAAAGTGTCGAGAAAACTCACCTGTTATTTTGGTTCGGTTTATTTGGAGATAAAGCAATAACAGCCTCATCCATTTCCATCTTGACTGAAATGTCAAATATCCCCAGAGTCTCTTGGGAAAACAGCTTAATGTCTTATTGCAGAACGGGAGAGGACGCCATCTCATTAACTAGCTTACCAAGACTAAATAACTGCCTGCGTAATAGCGAATGTATTCATAATGCCATGAAGAGAGAGACACTTCCCAGAAAATAGGATTTTGTGACAAAAAAATAAATAAATATATTACAATAAAGCACAAATCTAGAATTAGTGAAAAAAGTAAAAATTGATTCCCAATGTAAATGATATTAATTTAATATTGTTTACCTGGCCCTCTCTTGTTGCAAATGTTAGCTAAGTCAATGTAACGAAAAACAGAAATCGCACTGTAAATATGAGAGTCACATCTGCACTTGATTTCTTTTTGTTTTTTAAGATATAAGGCCTTTCGGCTGGAGGCCCCAGGGCACTGGCCCCAAACCCAAAATTAATAATGTTCAATGAACTTAGGGCAAGATTACTTCCAGAATTAAAATTTCCTGATAATTTACTCACCCCAATGTCATCCAAGTCATTCATGTATTTCTTTTTCAGTCGCAAAGAAATGAAGGTTTTTGAGGAAAACATTCCAGGATTTATGATGGTGTTTAGTGTTTGTGTGAATGACACTGTGCACTTTCTATATATGTTAATATTTAAAAGCTGCTTGTGATGGGCTTTAGTTTATCATGTGACTTTCTCATCACCACCTGGTTTTGGTGGTTATCAGAGGTACTTCAAAAGGTTGGTACAATATTAAATCAGTTAATGAAATTACGGTATTTACTTGTAAATTTAACTGAAAACCGTAAACTGTAAAACGTTGCTACCGTATTTTTAAGGGTCAAATTTCAGCAACCACAGCTGCCAGTTTTCTACCATAAATTTTACTGATTTTTTTTTTTTTTTTTTACAGTGTGGGCCTTGACAGTGTTATTTACTTGGCAGTCAATGGGACAGCCATAAAGCTTGCGGTTTTAATCCAAATATCTTAAATTGTGTTCTGAAGACGAACAAAGCTTTTAAGGGTTTGGAACGACATGGAGGTAAGTGATTAATGACAAATTTTTCATTTTGGGGTGGAGTAACCCATTAAAGTAAGATCTGAGGGTTCGAATATTCCCACACACAAAGTGAATCATGACTGGACAGAAAGTGAGGCTTCGTTTTGTGATTTCAACACAAGCCTCAAATCGAGGTTTCATCTGGCACGCCTCTTAACACTAGCTATGAAGCCTTGGTTTAAACATCACATCACTAGTTAACAGTCAATCAAGATTTAGATCTGAAAAACACTTAGCCTCTTCGCTAATTAGCACACACAATGCCACTGGTATACTACTACTGCCGCCTCACTGGAAGTTGTACCCACGTTCTTTTCTACAGTAGTGCCTCCAGGAAACGGGTGGATAGCATTTCACCTGAGCATTGCAAATCATGTGTATTGCTTTGTTCTTGGTTCTATAGTATCTCCGCCATAAGCACTGAATACAGCACTGTTGTATTCACGTGAGGTAAATAAGAGGGTGACATCTAGTGAAGACCAATGATAAGATTCACATTCATCAGATCTTGTTTTAAATGTTTGCTAAAATAAATACCGGAAAAGATAGATTTGCAGCTTTTAAGAATCAATGTCATTTAAAAAAAATGATTAATCGTACATCACCCTATTTTTCACCCTACCCTACCTGTTTGCACCGAAGTACACAGATAGTGAGTAAATTATCAGGAAATTTTTATTCTGGAAGTGAACTTATTATTTAAAATGAGGACAACTTTTGCATTACATTGTTATTATGAAATCAAACATTTTCAACAACAAAAAATTCTGGAGTTCTTCAGTATGATCTAAGATTACGAGATTAAAGTTCAAATTACGAGAATAAAGTCTAAATACTACAAAAAAATAAAGTAGATATATTTTGACAATAAAGTAAAAATGATGAGAATAAAGTTAAAATTACAAGAATAAAGTCAAAGTGTTTTGAGAATAAAGTCCATATATTTTAAGAATAAAATCTAAATTATGAGAATTACTTTGTAGCAATTACGAGAATAAAGTTATAATATTCTGAGAGTATATTCTGGTCTGGTCTGATATGGATAGGAACTATATTTATATATTTATTTTACTAATAGCTTAGTGATTATTACGCCGGAATGAGAGTATAGTTCCTATCCATATCAGCTTGGAAAATCACAACTTATCATTTTCTGTTGGTCCCTAGTACACTATGTAACTACAAAAGAGTCAAGTTTTAAATAGGAAAAATATCGTAACTCTTTGGTCATTTTTGAACAAGATGCTAACGGTCTAAACAGATTCAATGATTTCAATGCTAGGCCACGATAAAACTCTGTTTAACTCTAGGGGAGTTGGAAAATGAGCCTATTTTCAAAAAAAGTGGAATGTTCCTTTAAGAGTGTGAAAAACACATTATTGCAATAATGTATTTTTCACGTTCTTTAATTTGTTTGTATTTCACTATAAAACTGACAGATTTTGAAAGATGAGACCGCGTTTAATAATAAAAGTACCAAAAGCACAAAGCTTATTGCTATTAATGGGGGGCTGGCGCACTACAAATAGGCCTAATGAATGCAATCGAAGATGTGAAATATTATTTCCAAGCTGTCCCTGCTTTTCCCACATATCTTCAAATAAATTCTGGAGGCCTGGCAACTTCTCCTGGTGCTCCCAATCTGGGCCATTTGCATGCGCAGGCTATACTCTCAAAATATTATAACTCAAACTGCTACGACTTTATTCCTTAAATATTTTGACTTTATTCTCGAAATATTACAACTTTAATTTTAGAATTGTTTACATTTTTTTAATGTGGCACTCAAATGCTTTTTTTCCAAGTAGAGTACAAATAGTAAAAAAAAAAAAAAAAAAAAACATGGATGTATGATATTACAAAACATACGGCCTTAATCAGTTTCTAATGTGTTTGTGTTAGTGGATCTATATTTCCACATATCCAGTTATGCCCAATGTAAAATGATCCATCTAGGCCTGATGCAAAGTTCAATTTTAAACGTTTAGACGTGCAAATTGTCATAAATGTATAAGAATTGTGTTGCATTTATGCATTTCATTTCACTAAACTCAACAAGCAGCAAAAATCCATAAGCAGCACTGATATACTGCTTTCATATTTACATAAAGCTTTATTATCCATAATGCTGTCATTCTCTTTCCTTATTGAACGATTAGTTCACCCAAAAAAATTCGAAAAATGAACTCACCCTCAGACCATCCAAGATGTAGATGAGTTTGTTTCTTCATTACATTTGGAGAAATGTAGCATTACATCACTTGCTCACCAATGGATTCTGCCGTCAAAATGAGAGTCCAAACAGCTGATAAAAACATTACAATAATTCACAAGTAATCCACACCCCTCCAGTCCATCAATTATCATCTAGTGAAGCCAAAAGCTGCATGTTTGTAAAAAACACTTCTGGCCAAAATATGAGTCCATAATCCATAACACTTCCTCCTGTAAAAATGTCCATCCCCTGTTGATCCTCACATCAAAATCTGCCAGCATATTTGTTTAGAGCTTGTAAATGTAAATTACTGTAATGTTTTTATCAGCTATTTGGACACTCATTCTGACGGCATCCATTCACTGCAAGAGGATCCATTGGTGAGCGATGTAATGTTACATTTCTTAAATCTGTTCTTATGAAGAAACAATCTACATCTTTGATGGCCTGAGTGTGAGAGTAGGCAAAAGCAAATGTTCACTCCCAATGCAGCATTCCTCTTTTTTTTTTCCAGGCTTGAATCATTTTTGAGATTTAAGCAACACCCAGTCTGTTTCATTTCCATTGTGTAGTGTTGGGTTACACTTCTGCGATGTGATAAATCTAATTTATGGCCTTTACTGAGTCGACGTCATAAATGAAATTAAGAAGACCAATATGAGGCAGCACTCCACCCACACCACACTCACAGCACTCACACAAACACATGCACAATATACTAACCTTCTGGGTTTGTTTGCTATTTCTTTGCAAGTACATTATAAGTATGGATTTTTGCCTATTTCAGGCTATTTATTTTAAGTTATTTAAGATGTTTCCGGTTAAAATGATTTGATTTTCATTCAGCATGTGATAGCTGTTAGGCACAAAAGTGGCTCGCGTGATTAAATAATTATGCAGAAGCATTCAATTTGCATTCACTGATGTTCAAAGCAAACTGAATGCACATTTTATGAGGCGCCAGCTTTGTCTCTGAAGCTCTGAACGATTGAGCAACACTGGAATTTCATTTTTCATTTTTTTATGTTCATTTCAAGCAAAGAAAGGATCAACAGACACCTAATAATATAAATTCAAACGCTATATAGGTATTGTGTATCATTGCATTAGATACCAAAATATAAATCCAAGTATAATATAGTATTAATCATATTGCACAATCATGCCTTTCAAGCAAAACATAAAAAAGATTCCAATAAAACAACAGGTAAGAGTGAGACAAATAGTCCAAGATGAAGAAAATATTTTCATTCAAAACATTTGTACTCTGTGTATTCATATTGATTTATACGTTGTTGTTGTTTGTTTGTTTGTTTTTCAAATAAATATTTTTTGAGGAAGTATATACTAAGTATTTATAAGTATTTATACTCTATGTATGTATGTATATATGTATGTATGTATATATATATCTAGAAAAGAGTATATTTCTCAAAAAGAGATTTTGTATATTACTGGTGTAACCAAGTAAAAAATACAAAACATATTATTTTCATAAATAATTTGATAATATAATTATTTCATAAATAACAAAATAATGTGACTTTGTTATTGGTAACTAAAACTATTGCAACTACAAGCAAAAAAAAAAAAAAAAAAAAGTACAAAAAACTATTGTAAACTAAAATAAAAAACAATCTATTTTAAAATGATAACAAATTATGAAATTATATATATGAAGTTATAAAAATGCAAAATAAATAATTAAAAAATATTAATAAATACTATAATAATAATAATAATAAAAACAATACTACTAACAAAAACAATACTACAATAATACAATTTTGTTGTTCATGCCAAACTTTGATTTTGTGGAGAAAAGTTTTTCAAATATTAAGTGTAGCAGTTTATTATTATTATTATTATTATTAATAATAAGAAATAATAAAAGGTCCCACTGATATTTTTATGTGCTTTTACCCATATAAAAATTAATTTTAAAGGTACAGTGTGTAATATTTAGAAGAATCTATTGACAGAAATGCAATATAATATACACAACGTTTTCAGAGGTGTATAAAGAGCTTACATAATGAACCGTAATGTTTAATCACCTTAGAACGAGCAATTTCTATCTACATACACCGTAGGTCCCCTTACGTTGAATTTGTTGTTTTGTGCTGTCCTAAACGAACAAACTGCTCATCAGAGCTTTGTGTGTTATTCGCAACCTCACCACTAGATGGCGTTCAGAAAGTAACAACATGCCTATAAAGCAGAGGTGTATTCAAGCAACTGTATGCATGAAGTGCATTTTCTATGAATAACTGTTTTGAGTAAATTAAAGGATTAGTTGACTTTCAGAATAAAAATTTCCTGAGAAACAAAATCCCCATGTCATCCAAGATGTTCATGTCTTTCTTACTTCAGTCGAATAGAAATTAAGGTTTCTGAGGAAAACATTCCAGGATTTTTCTCCATATACGGGGATCAATGGGTTGCAGTTTTAACTGAGGAATAAGGGTCTTATCAAGTTAAACGACCAGTGCAGTCACTTGCTCTTAAAATACTCCGTCATTTTTGGTCATACAGATAAAAGTAATACATCTTTTGAATCTGTAAAGACTTTATGTTTATTTGTGCACACCTTACAACAACAAAACTTGAGCGTGAAACTTTGACACGACTTCAATACTTTCCTAACAGACATGAAAAATATATCTGTAGAGAGTGAAATGTCTACTTTTAAATAAACCAATTCAAATAGAAAAGTATTCTCAAATTATGTAATTTGTATGAAACATATATACAGGTGCATCACTACTGCGAAAATGACGGATCAGTGTCTCTGACTTCATCTCTACAACTGAAAAAAAGCACTAGTTTATCAATAAATTATTAAAACGTTAATGCAGTCTTCTTGCTGTTTTTCCCTGACACATCCATAGTTACTATATCTGCCGGTGCACTGTGGCAAGATTTTTTTTGTGCGCTTGATCGCTTCTTAGGCTCTATGTAGGCAATTAAAAGGTCATTATTATGATTTATGTGGCTTATTAATAAACATGCGACTAATAGTCGACTAACACTTAAAATGAGCGACTACTAGTCGAACAAAAAAAAACTTTAGTCGAGGCAGCCCTTATACTTTTCAAGCACAAATGCTCATCTTGCCCTACCCTACTTTTTTGAACCGAAGTACACAGATGAAGAAATAACCATGTGTGACCTTTCCAATCTGATTACGTAAGTCATGGACACAAATCGCAGAGCTAGTGCAAGATGAGCATTTGTGGTTAAAAAGTATATAGATTTTATTTATTTTTTTAGAAATCGTTTCGCTAGACACTTATTCCTCAGCTGGGATCGTGTAGAGCCCTTTGAAGCATTGAAACTGCAATTTGGACCTTCAACTTTGGCTCTCAGTGGAGTCCATTATACGGAGAAAATTCCTGGAATGTTTTCCTCAAAAACTTTAATTTCTTTGTGACTGATAAAAGAAAGACATGGATATCTTAAATGACACTGACCTGAGCATCATGTAACTGCCCCTGCAACAGGCTACTACAACTAAATACAGTTGAGGTAAAAAGTTTACACCCCCCTTTCAGAATCTGCAAAATGATCATTATTTTTCCCAAATAAGAACATATATAAATACATTTTTTACATATAAAATGTTTACATATAGTCCACAAGAGAAAAAAGTCATTGAATTTATAAAAATGACCCAGTTTAAAAGTAGTACGAAATAAAAAAAATATGATATTCATGTAAAAAAAAATTTTTCACCCCCAGCTCTTAATGCATGGTTTTGCCTTTTGGAGCATCAGTGAGCGTTTGAATCTTCTGTAATAGATGCATATGAGACTCTCAGTTGTCCTCAGTGTGAAAAGATGGATCTCAAAATCATACAGTTATTGTTAGAAAGGTTTCAAATAAACAAAAATACTGGAAAACCAAAGAATTTGTGGGACCTAAAGAATTTTTCTGAAGAACAGCAGGCAGTTTAACTGTTCAGGACAAACATGAACAACAAAAAACAGCTGTGGATCATTCAGGTAACACAGTATTAAGAATCAAGTGTATGTAAACTTTTGAACGGGGTCATTTTTATAAATTCAACTATTATTTTCTCTTGTGAACTATGTATAAACATCTTCGATGTGAAATATCTTATTCAGGTCAGTACTAATTGCATGATTCCTCTTATTTTTGGTAAAATATTTAACATTTTGAAGATTCTGAAAGGGGGATGTAAACTTTTGACCAATGTGTTATAAGTAACTGCATTAAAGTGACATTCTGAGAGAATCCTGACCAGGATTTGTTTGCAGATGTTGTTTTCGTATGATATTGTGTTATCTAATGCAATGACATCCAGAAATTTTAAGTGTGACTCAACCAACAATATTCCCAATCACAAACTCCATGACTTTTTGTGCAGAAAAGGGTCTTTACCTGTGTTGTCCGTTCGAGCTTCTGTATTAAGTGCCTGCGCTCCTAGAAGATCCATTTCAGGGTTTACACCCATGGAAGCCTCTCCATAAGACAAAGAAGACCTTGGATACTCGTCCCTGTGCAGCACCCCCATAGCGTCAATCCTTCCCGTATGGGGCAAGGTCGCCATACTCTGACTGCAAGCTGGGTTCGAGTTCATGTGCATTTTGTTCTGGGTAACGTGGAAAGGCGCCCGCAAAGGTTTGATCATAGATGAAGGGGAGTTATCCAATGGAGACGAGGACACCGCCATGGAGTCCCCATCCACAGAGGAAGGCTTCTGGGACATCGAAGACCTGGATGATGGTGTGTTTTGAAGGTTTGGCTTTGGCGAATGCGTAACGCCTCCAGTGGAGCGATTCCCATCCGAGCTGCTGGGCATTTGAGGATTGGCAACACTGTAATAGTCTTCGCCTCTCTCTTGCTTGATTTTCTTCAACGCTGGGTCAGTGCTGTCCTCGGTTCCTGGACCTTTTCCAGATCTTTTCCTGTGTGTGATGTTTGCGGTGTGGTTGAATTCGGAGTCGCCATCTTCGTCGGTAGCCGACGATTCGCAAACAATGTCATAAAGGTGGCTGTTATACTCCTCACCATTGTCGTCCATCTCAGAGGGTTCGCTGCAGTTGGAGATGTCGCACGAGTCGTGAATCTGACTGGAATCGCCCTGGCCGGAATCGCCCTTGTTTTTCACACCACTGCTGAGGAAGCGTTCGGAGGTGTTCTGCATGACGGCAACCGCTTGAATCATGCTCTCTGTGTTGATGCTTCGGCTTTCTTGGTTGCGCTCCTTGTTTCCCTTTTTGCAGGTGGTGTTTAGGGGCCAGTGGTAGGCGTGACCAGCGCTGCAGCCCCACAGGGCCGTCAGGGTCCCGTGAGAGCCCTCGTTCAGCATGTGTTTGAGGTTGGGGATCAAGGTGCAGATTGTGCCGTGACTGTGGGCCCATTTCACCAGCTTAGCCAGGTTGTCAGAGGAAGTGTGCAAGCAGTCCTCCATGTTGAGCCTCCTCCCCTGAGATGATAAAATTCATTTGTTTTTCAGTGCAATGCATGTGTGATAAACTTAGTCAACATGAAATGGCAACTGCAACCATTAGGATGCATTTAGAAAATAGATTTTCAATTCAACTTTCAAGTTGATGATGATTGATTACATAAAGTTTTTTTTCTAGTAGATTGCTATACTTTTCTCAGTGTGATCTGCTATTCCTTTACAATAAAGTATTGTGATTTTATGGTGTGACAAAATGATCAAACTGATTAATCATTCATTTTCCAACTGAAATAAATTTTACTTCCATAATATTCACAATAACGTCATTATGATGCATTTAGATTTAGAATAAAAAGTTTATTTCTACTTTTAATGCAAACCGTTGGCGTATAAAGTACACTACCAGTCAAAAGTTTTTGAACAGTAAGATTTGTTAATGTTTTTAGTCTCTTCCAATCACCAAGCCTGCATTTATTTGATCTAAAGTACAGCAAAAACAGTACAATTTTGAAATATTTTTACTTTTTAAAGTAACTGTTTTCTATTTTAATATATTTTAATTTATTGTAATTATGTAATTTATTCCTATGATTTCAAAGCAGAATTTTTAGCATCATTATTCCACTCAGAAATCATTCTGATATTCTGTTTTGATGCTCAAAAACATTATTATTATTATTATTATTATTATTATTATTATGTTGAAAACAGCTGAGTGGAATTTTTTCAGGTTTCTCTGATGAATAGAAAGTTCAGAAAAACAGCATTTATCTGAAATAGAAATATTTCTGTAACATTATAAATGTCTTTATCATCACTTTTGATCAATTTAAAGCATCCTTGCTAAATTCAAGTATTAATTAGTGTATAATGGTACAGATGAATGCTGATCTTTGGATCTTTCTATTCATCAAAGAATTCTGAAAAAAAAAAAAAGTACTCAACTGTTTTAAATATTGATGATTGTAATAATACGTTTCTTTTGCAGCAAATCAGCATATTAGAATGATTTCTGAAGGACCATGTGACACTGAAGAATGGAGTAATTATGCTGAAAATTTAGATTTGATCACAGGAATAAATTACATTTTAACATATTCAAATAGTAAACAGATATTAATATTGCACAATATTACTGATTTTGCTGTATTTTGGATCAAATAAATGCAGGCTTGGTGAACAGAAGAGACTTCTTTAAAAAAACAAACAAAAAAAACCTTACTGTTCAAAAACTTTTGACTGGTAATGTATTTACGTTACATTGTAAATTCACATTTTCACTTTATCTTAAATTGTAAGGATAATAATTACTGATAATTGTGATTAGATGTCACATAAAGAAAATGTAGCATCTATTTTAAATTAAAAAAATAATGTTAACCGTTTCCCACTTTAATTATGAATTATTAAAATTCTTAAATTATTAAAAATTTCGGGGGGAAAAAACATTTTCATAGGTGAACACTTTTTCAGTGATTGACTACTTCACAATAAAATGCAGTGATATTAAAGTATATCTTGATACAATTCATACATTTTTAAATACAAATGGTTTTTGCACAAATTCAACATTAAATGGCAGTTGCAACCTAGCTTATATTCGTAACGAAATATTTTTTGGATAAAAACATATGGAAGGAAAAGGTGCAATATTTTGACAAACTAAAGTTAATAGGTGGTAAGGATACATATGAGCAGTATTAATTAAGATATTAGTCTAATATTTCACCTACTAGACCTGGGCCTGTATTCACAAAACATTTTACCTTACCACTAAGAGTTCTCCTAAATAGCAGTAAAGGTTTTTAGCTAAGAGTTTTCTCTTGAAACCTATTAACAAAGCTGCTGAGACAAACTTTTACTAAGTAATAGAGAGAAGTCTAAAACTAAGAGTAAGGGCGGGGTTGACCTTGTTGCTATAGATGATGTCACAATGCTCATTAACTATGCACACAGTGATTGGCTGATAGGGGAGGAGTCTCTGTCAGAGATTTGTTCATTGTAGTGTGAGATATTATGTTGCCACATTCAATCAAAGTTTTTTAAAAAGTGTTGCCACATTCAAATACATTTTTTAAATGCAGGCTAAGTGTCAGTAATTAAACAAGTATATGAAGATGAAATGAAGAGTGTTCCTAAAAAAAGTTTAAGTTCTGAGGCAGATTGCCAGCAATAATAGCCATAGTTGGGATTTGGTCTTAAGTGACTTAAGAGTCCTCTTCACTACTTCTAACATTTCATGGATTTAGGAGCTAGTTTTAGCACTAAAACGCTTTATTAACTACTCTTGAAGCAAAATGTATTTTAAAGATTTTCTCCTAAATCAGCAAGTTATGAGCTACTTTTAGCCTTAAGATGTTTTGTGAATACGGGCCCTGATATGATAAGAACAAACATGAATGTCAAGATTCTTGAAATCCTGGTTAACTTTGTCCATCCACAAACACCTTTTGTTTTTTGCAGTCTTCTCCTTGATTTGTTATAACTTTTGGAAGTCTATAGTACTCCAAATGTTTTTCCCAGTCTAACCGAATAGTACAGCCCAAAACATGACAATAATTGACCATTTTCAACAGCAATAATCAGTATAATATGGGAGTTTCATTCAGTTTAGTGGCATTGTTTACATTCGGTGCCGCCAATGTGGCCAATTGATGACGTACTGTGAAAACACTATGAAAGAACATAAGTTTAAGCGGACTAAATGACTGGAGAAGTTTTTTGTTTCATCGAATTATGATGTTTTATAATTTTAAAAAAAGCATTATTGTTCATAACAGCATTTATTAAAGCATTCAGAAAATTCATTGGGTGATTTTCGATTTCATGTCAACATTAAATCAAAAGAGTGATAAATGTTATTACATTTTCAGGCAACTTTTTACATTAATATTAAATTGTTAGGCTAATAATATTATTAAGATGCACTATATTTTTAAATAAAAAGACAAAGGTGAACCCTTATGAATATAAACATCATCTAATAGATTACTATACTTGTACTAGTGTGATCGGCTAGTCTTTTACCACAAAGTACTGACATGATGGTATAGTGATGGCATTTTGATACATACAATCGTACAGAAATACCAGAATATTAATTTACCAAAATATTTAGAATGTGTTCCAAAGCACTTTCGAAAATATCATTGTTTCGCCAAGGCACATGTTCAAAAAACAAAACAAAAACAAGGATTGACCACGGTACTTTTATTATTGGTTTTTTATTAGTGCAATAAGATGAAGACACACCCCTATCAGCAACAACTACATTAGATCACCGCCCACAACCATTGTTTACTTACATTAGCTCTGTTCTCATCAGTTTTATGGTAGCTACATAAAGCTTTGATGTCTGTGTTTATCTCCGAAACAATACGACTCTGTCTGAAACCCGAGAGAGCTGCCGACATACACCGCGGATTTTGCTCATCCCAGTCGCGATTGTAACGCGGACCTTCGAGCGCACATAAAATGTCCAGAAATGTTGTCCCTGCAGACAGCTGTCTCGGTTTTGACACAGAGCCAGTCAGTCTGATGATCTGCATCAACACAAAGAGCCCGAAAAAAAGCATCATGTAACGTTACCTTCATGCGGGAGAACCAGCTCCAATGTCCGCTCACGTACGGTGCTCACTGCCTCTTTGTTCGATATCAAGCATCATTTGTCAATGCGAACTCTTCATTTGTCCGCGGTTCTGCTATATTTGACAGTATTTTATACAAAAGCCATTAATTTTGCTTTTAATGGACGTGCGGCGGTACTTCCGCTATCACCGGAAGTACGTGTCCGAGATATATGATATGGCAATGTGCATATATGAAACTATTATTTCATTTATTACACAACTATGCATGACAGCATGAAATATTTGTCAAAATACGCACTTGTATTTACAATAACAGGCTGTACTCGTGGCGAAACAGACGTTTATATCGGAATGCTAAACTTGCGACTGAACGCTTTATAGACTGACCCTGTAGAAAAATTGCAACGTGTTAAAGCAGATAAACACTCTTTTGCCTTTGCTTTAATTCCAGTAAAAGACAGTAAACATAACTGTATTTTTGTTAGCAAAAGTGAAGCAAAAATGTATTTTACTATATGATCATAAAAAGTGACACAAATCTGACACAAATTTTAGCATCCTATGAAGACAGAAAATAAAAGCCAAGAAAGTTAAAGAACATGTACTTTATTTATACTGTGGTGGTTAAAATTTATGTTTTTCTAACTAGTGGCTTTCTAAAACCATTTTCAGGAAGAAAAACAAATACGCAAGTGTTCATGTTTAATTGTTTAACCCTTAAAGAATACTAATTACTATAGTAAAACATGTCACTACAAAAACAAAACAAAAAGATTTTGAAAGCATCTCTACACTCTTTAAATGAGCTCCTGTATTAATTTGGTTAAGTGGTTAATTTGAAATAAAATGGTTAATGGTATGTTGATGGAAACTATGGTTTACAGGGTTTGTACAGATACTGTAAAATCAAATTCAAGGACTTTAGAATCACAACTTTTTTTCTTCTACTTTTAATTCTTAAAAAAGAGAATTAGATAATTAAAATATGCTAATAAAAATGGCAAACACATGCAAAGTATTACTACTAAAGTATTACAAAGTATACTATAATTTTACTATAGTAAAACCACTGTTAATTTTCTCAAGGGACTTGTATTTGTGTATGCTTTCTTTTTTCTTGCTTTTATAACTGTACTGCATTACTGATTTAATGTTTTCTACAGGGGAAAAAAAAAAAAAAAAAAGCAAAATTGCTTTGAAAACCAGATCTTTTTGAATCTCAAATGATTTGTGATCATCCCCATCTGAATCAAATGATTTGCGCTCCGGATTCGTAATACACACTCCAAAGTTCCGATCTGAATTTGATTTAGATCAAGACTTCAAATTGTGTATCGCAAATCATTTGATTTTAATTATTCAATTCGCTAAATGATTTACGAACCCGATTCAAACTAAATCAAACGATTTGCGATACACTCCAAAGTCCCGACCTGAATCAAATGATTTGCGATCCACGCTCCAAAGTTCCGATCTGAATTTGATTTAGATCGAGACTTCAAATCGCACATCACAAATAATTTGATTTTAATTATTCAGTTTGCTAAATGATTTATGAACCCATTCCGATCAGAATCAAATGATTCTAATTTAGACTGATTCGATCCAGGATTTGTAATATGCACTCCAAAGTGCCGACCTAAATCAAATGATTTGCGATCCGCGTTCCAAAGTTCCAATCTGAATATAATTTAGATCGAGAATTCAAGTCATCAAGAATTGTGTAAAGTGAATCATTTAATTTGAATTATTCAATTTGCTAAATGATTCATGAACCCGATCCGGTCTAAATCAAAGGATTCACAATCAATCTGAATTTGATTTAGATTGAGACTTCAAATCTTGCATCGCAAATCATTTGATTAGAATTTTTCAATTTGTTAAAATATTTACGAACCCAATTCGATCTAAATCAAAGGATTCCAGATACATGCTCCGAAGTCCCGACCTGAATCACATGATTCAAATTAACTTTACCTGAATCAAATGAAGTTCCAATCTAAATCATATGATTTGTGTTACGCAATCCGATTGGAGCGCTTCAAAATAGTGAATAATTTTGCGACACGATGGTTTAACTGATTCAGAGTTTCGAAAAGCTTTGTTTCACCCATCACTATGTGCTTTTTAAAATCGTTACAAGCGATGTTGAAATTTGAAAATGAATAGCAAATAAATTGATTTGTTTTTTGTTAGTGAATCGCTGATGATTCAATAGATTTGGTTCATATGTTCCTCTTTTTGCCTCTTCCATGTTTACACTACACTGTCAGTACTACTACCTGCTTAGCTTGATTGTTTTCTGACATTTACTGAAATAAGCGAAAAAGGTGTTTTTTTTTTATTTCAAAAAGTCAAATTCAAAAACCTCCAGCACTTTAAGCACCTTGTACGAACCCCCATGGTAAATTAAAAAGTAAGAGACTTTTCAGAATGACATTGCAATGCTATTCTATCAAAGAACATGCAGTGAAGAAAGTATAACTAAAGGAAAATCCTTTATTAAAATTAGTATTAGCTGAACACATGATTTAATGCAAAAGTGCTTTAGAAAAGAGATCATGTACATCATGTAAGGCAGGAGACGGTAGCGTGAGTGATCCTATCACAGCTTAGACTTCATCATGGCCATCATCTTCTCCAGTTTGATGGCAAGGCCCATGTCACCCTTAATCTTCAGCTTTCCAGACATGAAGGCCATAGTTGGCTTTAATTTTCCTATTGATAAAGAATATGGTTTTAATGAATGCTTTAGTTTTTTTATTATTCACATTCAAAACATCCTCTAAGTGCATCAATGACACTTTTTCTACCTCCAAACATCTTGATGAAATCTGCACTGTCCAGCGTCATGACGACGTCAGCTTTGACAGGTGGTTCCCCGCTGCCAGCACTTCCTGCATCATTCTTCAGATCAATGTACCAGACTCCAGCGTGCTCACCTGTCAATCATGCCAGTAAATGTTAATACAACGCGTATGCAGCTCGTCTCATTTTTAACAATCGTCATAAGTCAGGAGTCTCCAACCCTGCTTCTGGAGAGCTACTATCCTGCAGATTTCAACTCAAACACACCTGAACTGGCAAATCAAGGTGTTTAGGATTATTTCATAATTACAGGAAGGTGGAGCACAGTTGGAACTGAAGTTTACAGGATGATAATGGTAGTTAATATCACAGCCATGAATAATTATTTAACCTTTTTTTTTTTTTTTTATTCAGTGGTGGAAATGGGCTTTCATAGTAGGTAATATTAGGAAATGGGATAGAATCATTCTATAAAACGTAAATTGGACAAACTTGAGATACATCTGTGGGTCCAAGATGATATTTTTAGGCCCATTTTCCCAAAATAAACACTATTTAGCATTTTTTTGCGGTTACACACCTTAAGTCATATTTTTAAAATTAAAATTCTAAACTATGAGAAAATCATGACACACCAAGTTATAATAATGTGATAAAAACATACCAAGTCATATTTCTGAGATGGAAAGTGATTGAAATTGACAAAAAAAAAAAATCATAATTATGACTTATGGCTTTTAAGTCAGCAATGACTTTTCCAAAATCTTTACTGTCATAATGAACTTGTAAATCAGGAATGACTTTATGACTTAACATCTTAATTTTTAACATCATAATTGTAATTTTAAGTGTCATAATTCAGACTTTATTTCATAATCATGAGATAAGTCATGATAAGATTATAAGTCAGCACTCTCATAATTTTGATTTGTCATCTCAAGTTTGACTTCATAATATGACCTCATGACTTTTTGTGTGGCATAATTTAAATTTGTCATAATTATGATTTACCAAAGCATGTTTTTTCTTAATGTAACAGATATGGGCTTCCATACCTTATGGTTTACTATGGCTGGGTTTTGACACAAATTTCAAAATTCAATTTGATTAACAAGCTTGCATTTTGATTCTTTATTGATTATTTTGCATATACACTACCAGTCACAAGTTTTTGAACAGCGAGACTTTTAATGTCTCTTCTGCTCACCAAGCCTGTATTTATTTGAGCCAAAGTAAAACAAAAACAGTAAAACTTTGCAATATTTTTACTATTTCAAATTAGTGTTTTCTATTTAAATATATTTATTCCTGTGATCAAAGCTATTACTAATTACAACATAATATTAATCAATGTTTTTAGTAAAATGTTATAAAGTGAGCCAAAGAGACTTCTTTAAAAATCATTAAAAATCTTAAACTTTTGACTTAGTGTATATCAGGTATAGTACATGCCAAATTTTCTCATAGAAAAAAAGAAATCTCTCAACTAATGCTGTAAAATAAAGACTACCAGTCAAAAGTTTGGACACACCCTCTCATTTAATGTTTTTTAAAGAAGTCTCTTATCAGGGTTCCCACTCTAAGCCAAATGTCAGATTCCCTGACTTTTCCCTGACTTTCCCTGACTAAAAAGCTGAATTTCCATGACCTATAATGAATGGATCCATCCATTTGCAAGCTTTACTTACTTGTTCACAGATGTTTTAGTACAAAATAATAATAATAATAATAATAATAAATAAAACACACACACACACACACACACACACACACACACACACACACACACACACACACACACACACACACACACACACACACAGACTATTTTTCTACTATTTTCTGTTTGTCATCAGGTTCATCAATTCAGTCTTTTTATTTCTTCACATTTACTTTTTGTTTTTCTGTCGTCTACTTTTAACACCCAGTCTCTGAGGTGGTCATTTTGCAGCCAAAGCTCTTGAAATGTACATTTTCCTGGCATGTTTGCCTTAGTTAGCAGACTGCATTTGATTTAAAGGGTTAGTTCACCCAAAAATGAAAATTCGAATTATTCAGCCTCATGTTGTTTCAACCCGTAAGACCTCTTTTCATCTTCAGAACACAATTTCAGATATTTTATATTTTTAGGCCCAGAAAAGTACCAAGATGATTGACAAAGTAGTCAAGAGATTACTTTTTTGTGCAAAGAAATCTAAAAATAACGACTTTATTCCACATTTTTGTCTCTGTGGTAGTCTTGTGAGCGTGCATCCACAAGTGAGACGAAAATGCGAAATAAAAGTCATTATTTTTGTTTTCTTTGCGCAAAAAAGTGCTTCGTAAAATTACAGTTGAACCACTTTATCAATCATCTTGGTACTTTTCCTGGCCTTGAACATGGTAGGACCCTTGCCGTCTATTAGAGGGTCAGAAAGTGCTTGGATATCATCAAAAATATCTTAAATTGTGTTCCGAAGATGAAAGAAGGTCTTGTGGGGTTGGAACAACATGAGGGTGAGTAATTAATGACAGAATTTTCATTTTTGGGTGAACTAACCCTTTAAGTACCAGTTGACAAGTGGGAGGTGAATAAAATGGCACTGAAAAATAGCCTATAACAATGGGCAAAATGCGATAAAGAAACACGGTACTGGAAAATTACATTTTGATAAATGGAAACTAAAATTTAAAGCAACAAACAAAAATCCCTGATATTCCATGACTTGGACAAAAATTCCCTGACTTTCAATGTCTGGAATAGACCTTTTAAAATTCCATGATATTCCAGAAATTCCATGACCCGTGGGAACCCTGTCTTATGCTCATCAAGGCTGCATTTATTTGATCAAAAATACAGAAAAATAACAGTAATATTGCAAAATGTTATTACAATATAAAATAATAGTTTTTATTTTAATATACTTTACCATCTATTTTATTCCTGTGACGCAAAGACGAATTTTCATCAGCTGTTACAGTCTCAAGTGCCATGTGATCCTTCAGAAATCATTCTAATAGGCTGATTAGAATTATCAATGTTGGAAACAGTTGTGCTTTGCAACCTTTGATTCTTTTTTCAGGATTCTTTGATGAATAACAAGAACAGCATTTATTCAAAATATAAATCTTATTTTACAATGTAAATCTATGCTATCACTTTTTATTAATTTAACACGTCCTTGGTGAATAAAAGTATTAATTTCTTTCAAAAAAGAAAGAATAAAAATTTACTGACCCCAAACTTTTGAACAGTAGTGTATAAGGTTTTCTAACCTTTCTATTTTAAATAAATTATCTTCTTTAACCTTTTATTGATCAAAAAATCCTGAAAAAAAAAGTATCACAGGTTCCAAAAAAAAATATATTAAGCAGCGCAACTGTTTCCAGCACTGATAATAAATCAGCATATTAGAATGATTTTTGAGTGTTTTAGCTAACAGACATTGACTGAAATGTTTTAAATGTGATATCATACCAACCTGATAAATCGAATTTGTACACTCCTTGTGTGGTTTTCACAATATCTGGACTGAGAATTCCTCTGATTACGTTGAACATGTCAGAAATAGGCCCCTTGGCGGCTGAATCTGCGCTGTCTTTTCCACTTTTGAAAACTGGAGTTCCCCCTGAAGAGAGAGTTAAAATTTTGACACTAACTGAGGAGTCTGCTGAAGCATGCTTGGAAGTCAATGGCAGTCAATCACCAAACAAAACAAAAAACGGATGATGTGTGCAGGTTATGCCTCATAACTCACCATGCTCCTCCATTTGCTTGGCTAGATCCTCTGGCTGTTGATCCAAGAAAAAGTCAGGAAGCAATGGATGACCTAAAAAAAAAATTAAGATGTGTTTTATGTGCTGTGTCAACATTCATAGTTTCCTGTAATATGTCAAAAATGTCACGTTATTGTATACAGAGTCTAAAAATACTTGTGAAATAACTTTTACACAACCAAACTGCTGATATTCATAATAACTGAATAGGAAAATGTAAATATTAACAATATTTTAAAACCAACCTGGTTCAACAGCATATACATCAAAGTCCTTAACGCCTTCCTTTTTGAGAATATCCTCATCAATGACAAACTGTCCCGTGAAGCTGGTGGGTTTTTTCAAGATGGCATAGGCTGCATCAGCCATGATCTCCACCTTCCTGCACTGTTTACCAATCCCAGAACCACCCAGCATGTCCATGGCTGCCGTCTGAATGGCTGAAGGTAGATGATACAACAAGAGTAATTCAATTATCATTGTTGATTTTGATTAATATTCATTTCCACTTCATTTTCACAGCACATTTAACAATAAATACTGTTCTAAAGCTTTGAATATCAAAAGGTTCAGCACAGAAATGTGAAACAATGGCAGTGTGCACCATTTACATGAGACTTCACAAAACATCTTTTCAGTTTCCTGTTGTTCATTTGCATACAGCGCCACAAATACACTCGTTTACATTTATGTACTTGGCAAGCGCTTTTATCCAAAGCAAATTTTGCATTGCACTTTTAACTTTCCCTGAGATTCAAACCCATAACCTTGGTGTTTCTAGCAACAGAATGATTCTCATTGGTTCTTCAGAAGCTCAAGCTTGTGTGACACGCGAGAACAAACGTGACCCTGGACCACAAAACCAGTCTTAATTTTTTTTTTTAGTAAAATGTATACATCTTCTGAAAGCTGAATAAATAAGCTTAGGAGAGGACTATATTCGACCGAAATACAACAATGAGAAAATTGCATGTAAAGTTGTCCAAATTAACTTCTTAGCGATGCATATTACTAATCAAAAATTAAGTTTTGATATATTTATGGTAGGAAATGTACAAATCTTTACATAAAATCCTAATGATTTTTGGCATAAAAGAAAAATGTATCACTTTGACCCACACAATGCATTTTTGGCTATTGCTATAAATATACCTATGCTATTTATGACTGGTTTTGTGGTCCAGCGTAACAAATATGAGCTCCATATATGCATTGATCAGTGTTTATGTGTGAATAAAAGCCTAAATTAATTTGTATATAAAGTAAAATAACTCCGTCTTTTCAGAAGTCTTGAATTAAACTGCTTGCTTCATCTGTTTTTGTTTTTTTGTTTTTTTTTTTCAAATGGCTTTAGAACACTTTTGAAGCAAAAAAGTCTCTAGTTGGAGGGACAGAAACCTCCAAGGTTTCATTAAAAAAAATCTTTAGTACTGTTTTGAAGGTGAATAAAAGTTTTATAAGTCTGGAACGAGATGGGGATGGGGAGTAAATGATGACAATGTTCATTTTTGGGTGAACTATCGCTTTAATATTCAACTAAGACTTTTCTTTTCAGGAGTTTTGTAGATATACATTACAGAATCCAGAATCAGCAAGACCTACTTGTGCATTAATGATCTCCAAATTGAATTATTTAATGACTAATGTAGGAAAGCCATTACCTGTTTTGGGCCATAAGGCATTAACGGCAATAGATCCCTTGAATTCTTCGGCCATCCCGAGAACACACATGGACATGCCATACTTTGCCATGGTGTACGCTACACAGACACAGCAAAAAACAAGATCAGTGTCATTATTTGTCACTATAATCAAATACATGTTCAGTGGTAGCCCTGAAGAGCTGAATGTAAGAATGCTCATGCGCTCACCCGTGTGGTTTTTGAACCAGATGGGATTGAGGTTGAGAGGTGGGCTGAGGTTAAGTATGTGAGGGTTCTTGCTCTTCAGAAGATGTGGAATGCACAATTTAGACCTGTAATGAAAAGAGCGGCAAGAGTTATTGCGGGTTCAAAACAAGCCAAGATGATAGTACAGCCAAAAAGGACAATTAACCCATGATTTACTCACCCTCAAGCCATTCTAGGTGTATGTGACTTTATTCTTTCAGATGAATACAATCAAGAGTTATATTAAAAATATCCCTGCACAGGCCTTAAATATACACCCTTGTCTGACAGCTTATCAGAGTTCAAACCGAGCCCATCTTTTTCCCCCTTCTCCCAAAACAGCTTATACTACTGTTTCAGCTATTAAAGTAGTTCATATTTTAATGCAATGGCAAAGTGATTATATTGTGTTTCGTTGTTTTATTAAGCCAATTTTTGTTCATTAAATATAAGTTTTCGTTTTTGACAGTGATGACCAAGCGGCTAGCAGAAGACGGATCATGGTCTGTTTGCTCAATTTTGCCTTCTCAAATCGACTTGCCTAAAATAAAATCGCCAGCACGATCGCTTGCATTTTTTTTTTCAGTGGAAACGATTTAAAATATTCCATAATTTTTGCTCATAAAGGTAAGAGTGATACACATTATTTCTGAACTGTAAAGGGTCTGCTTTTATTTGTGTACACTCACATTATCAACAAAACGTTGCAGCGCTTTCACAAAATAAAAACAAACATGATGCGCTTTCTGTTGTCTTAACAGGAGCGTTTTACAAAAATGAACAAACTTAGTGAATACATACCAGCGTAATAAATATATCTATAGAAAGCTTTAAATTGCTACTTAAAATAATTCAAAAACTCTTTCAATATGTAATCCGTAAAGATGCATTTCTCTCTAAAGGCACGTCCAATGAGGAGATGGAGAGTCAGGATTGGCAACTTCATCCTTGGAACACTGACTCAGAAAACACTAATTTATTAATAAATAATTTAAAAATCTTCTTACTTTTTCCTTCTGGCACATTATTGGTAATAACTTTTGCCAGTGCTTTGCTGCAAGCTTTATCCTAATGCATGCGCCTGAATGCAGATCTGAACGCTGTGGTGAAGGCGTATTTGCTGCTGCTGCTGCTGACAGAGACACTAAACGCCTTCTGCCAGGTCTTGAAAGTGAAAGTGATGTTTCACTAGTGTTGTTTCCACCAGTGCGGACATTTTTTTCCATTACTATAATTGGTGGATGTCTAAAATATAAAAATAATGAGAAGCCTAAAATGGTACCGAAGCCCCACCCGCGTCTGAACTATGGCATGAAAACTGACGAATAAAGTCGGGGCCCCTTGGGTTCGGGCTGAAATGCAGGGCTCTACTTTAAATTACTTTTTATCCACATCAATATACCCTCCATACACCATAATGACAAAGCACAAAACAGGTTAACAACTTTGAAAATTTATTAAAAAATAAAAAACTAAAATAAGTACACTGTGTATGTATTCCCAGTACTTATTTTTAAGCACCTTTACAGCCCCAAGTTGTGCACCATCTGCATTTGATGGGGGCAGACACACATTTTCAGGTTTTTAAAAAAATGTTTGATTGGGTTAAAGCCCAGGCTCTGGCTGGGTCACTCAAGGACATTCACAAAGCTGTCTATAAGCTACTCTTGCTGTGTGCTTAGGGTCATTGTCCTGTTGGAAAGAGAACCTCTTGCCCAGTCTGAGGTTCTGAATGCTCTGGACTGGGTTTTCATTAAGGCCTCTCAATATTTTGGTGCATTGAGCTTTTCTTCTACTTTGATGAGTCCCTCAGTCCCTGCCACCGGAAAAACAGCCCCACAGGAAGATGCTGCTACTAGCACACTTTACTGTTAGGATGGTATTGTGCAGGTGATGGAATTGGAATTGAGTCTGAGGGTCCTACAGGGCCTTTGCTCTGTTGCAAATTCCAAGTGTGTTTTCATGCGTCATCACTGAGGAGAGGATTGAGTTTGACCACACCACCATAAGGCCAAGATCGGTGGAGTGTTACAGTGATGTTTGTCCTTCTGTAAGTTTCTCCCATCTGCATAAATGATCATGGAGCTCAACTAGATTGACCATGAGCTTCTTGGTCACCACTCTAGTCATGGCCCTTCTCCATCAATCGCTCAGTTCGGCCAGGATGCCAGCTCTAGTAAGAGTCCTGGTTGTTCAAAGCTTCTTCCATTATGGATAATGGAGGCTACATGCTTTTGTGAAGCTTCAATGCAGCAGAATGCTTTTCTGAACTCTTCCCCAGATCTGTGTTTTGAAACAATCCTGTCTCTGAGCTCTACAGGGAGTTATTTTGACCTCAGGTTTTTTCTCTGATATGCATTTTCAGTTGCTACAGATTAACTCTGCTCAAAGTGCACAAAATGATGGGGTATGAATATTTTTGCAAGGCACTGTTAGTTCCGGTGAGAATATGCTAGTATTATTATTATATGCTAGTTTTGTTTACAGCAAAGGAAAACCAGTCTCCTCTTGGCTTATATCAAATCCTCTGAGAGTTTTCTCAGCTAGAGATTACGGTTTATAAAGTTTTAAATACGTATATTTTTCTTACACACACAGATTCATCTCAGAAGGCCTTTATTAAACCCCTGGAGCTGTGTGAAGTACATTTTATGATAACAGCTATTCACTGCCATTATAAAGCTTGAAAGACCCAGGACAACTCTGATTGTATTCGTCTGAAAGAATAAAGTCATATATACCAAGGACAGCTTGAGAGTGAGTAAATCATGGAGTAATTTTCATCTTTTTAAGCTCTACTGACAATATCTGTGACAAGCCGTCTATTAAAACAGAGAAAATAATTCTGTTGTTTATTGTGATCCTCTGTCAGTCTCAAAAAATAATACTTTTACTCACGTCAGGTAAGTTCCTCTAAGATTGATGCCTAGCATAAGGTCGACTTTCTTCATTGGAGTTTCCAGAGTTCCTGTTAAGTTGATGGCACTGGCATTGTTGACCAATATGTCAATCCCTGTCAACCGCACCATGGAAGACAAACGACAAATTACAACCCACCTAGGTGCTAAGTATATGAGACATTTTAAATGCTGGAACTCACCTCCAAATTTCTCTACAGCTTGTTCCACGGCTTCATTGATCTGCTTCTCATCACGAACGTCTACGATGCATGGCAATGCTTTCCCTCCAACAGCTTCAACTATCAAAGAGATGTTATTTGGTCACAGACTTATCACATTAAATTATTTAGGAAATATTTAGCAAAGTTTAGCATTTCATCGTTTTCTCATCAATGGATCCTCTGCAATGAATGGGTGCCATCAGAATGAGAGTCCAAATCACTGATTAAAACATCACAATAATCCACACCACTCCAGTCCATCAATTAACATTGTGTGAAGTGAAAATCTGTTTGTATAAGAAACAAATTCATCATTAAACAATTTCAACTTGGCTGAAATATGAGTCTATACTCCATCATGACGCTTCCTTGAGTGGAAAAGGTCCATCTTCTGTTGTCTTCTCACATCAAAATCCACAGACATATTTGTTTAGAACAATTTCAGACTGTTTTCATGATGTTTTTATCAGCAGCTTGGACTGTCATTCTGATGGCACCCATTCACTGCAGAGGATCCACTGGTGAGCAAGTGACCTAATCCTACATTTCTCCAAATCTGTTTCATGAAGAAACAAAATCATCTACATCTTAGAGGCAAATTTATGTGTGAAATATTACTTTAAAATATAAAAGTTACTGTTTTTACTGTATAATGATTAAATAAGCCTTGGTGAGCTTTGCTTTGTGACATGGTGCATAATCATGAAAGGAGCAATCAAAAGATGGATACAACAGTTGTGTCCAAGAGATGATGCACATGGTCAACAGCTATAATAGGTTGCGACAATCAAGCAATTGATTAGTATGAATGGCTGTTAGTCAAAGTCACAATCAATAACATGAATCCATGGCCTTGTGACAACAGTCCACACAGAGGTGTAATAGTGTCAGAAATATAATCAACATCATGAACCCATGACCTCATGACAACAGTCCAAGTGGGTGAAAGTGGCATAATGGTGTCGGGAATATTTAAAGTTTTCAGATGCAAAACCCTCTAAAAAGCCACCTCGAACAAAAATGAGATATTGATACTGAGTGAATGCTCTCGACGCATGGTATACATCCATCAAATACTTTTACCTCAAACTTGATAAAATCCCAGCCTCAGCCCAATCAGAAGTACCAGTACTTAGGTAGAAACCTATGCATAGGAGCCTGATAAAAATGCTTAGTTTAGAGAAATACATCAGATGGACTTACAGGCTTTTGCATCTGAACTCTTCATTTTCTTGGCACACTTTAGGCCTGCTAATACGGATCAATTTTAACATCAATGCTATAGCATGTAATGATTAACTATATAAACAACAATATACACTTCACGAAAGACGACTTGACTAAATTAACCGCAATGCATTCAATGCTGGTGGCTCTCACTTCAGGATTATGGATATTTGAATATTAAACACTGTTTTTAAAAAACTAGACAATCTCAAGAGCTGTGCTGAAAAGTTAAATACACAAGCCATGGATAAAAATCACTTTCTCTATGAAGAAAATTAATGGGATTTTTTACTCCTGAATCCTGAATATAAATGTGTGTAAGAGTAACTGATTCCTGCGCTCACTCTCTGCAGCAGCTGTGTAGATGGTGCCCGGCAGTTTGGGGTGAGGATCAGCGGTTTTGGCAGCGATGACCACATTGGCACCGTCCTGCGCAGCTTTGAGAGCAATGGCCTTGCCAATACCTCGACTCGCTCCGGTAATGAAGATAGTACATCCTGCCAGCTTCCTAAAATGAATGCATAATCATATAATAATCTCATTAAAACGTAAGTAATGCACTACACAAACAATGATGGACAGGCAAAACACAACTAGTCAGAAAGGGATATATCTGTGGATATAGTCAAATTGACCTGCCAACTTTTATTTTAAAGTGATGTTGCATAATTGTGTCCCTAATTTTGTCAGCAATGTCAGATATTTATGGCACTCTCTTCATATTTCACCTGCTTTATATATTAGTTTGCATTTTTGTAGTCTATTTTGTCCTATGTGTCATGAACCTGCGCTGTATTACAAAGTTAATCTCATGGTTGTTTGCGTTGGCATTCCTTGATACCTGCGCATAGGAAATTAGGGTAAAGGTCAAATGATTAAAAATAACATAAACATATTATAATAAGAGAAAATAGGTTTCTTAAATGTGCTGGAATTCCTAATCGGTCTTAACAGTTCGCTGCTAAATTAGCTATGCAGGCTGAAAAGTTTTGACAACACAGTCCAGTCCTCTCAGGTCATTCAAAACACTCGCGTCAAATGATGAGTTGTGGTATTTTAATATCAGTCAACAAGTGCTACATCAAAACGTACAGGCTAAACATCACGAATTCAACACCAGGAACATCAAGACAAACTCACCCTGTGTTCTGCAGCATTCTGGCTTCTGTACTGAAACTGACCTGGGAACGGAATGACCTACGATCAGTGTGTGTAACATTAAACTTAACCCGTACAGCGCACGCCAAGGACCTCCAGATGAAAACGACTGATTTGCCCTTTACTCCAGTAACAGATTCCACTGCGCCATCTTTCACTCTACTTCCGGAGTCGTGAACGCGCTACTGTTTTTAAAGGAACATTAAATAATATGCTAGAAAACATCAAATGCTCAACAAACATCAAAAACCTCAGAGAATGGGAAGGAAAATACCAAAAAAAAAAAAAAAAAGTCACATAAATAAAATCACAAATCCTTTTTTAATTGCTGTATCTTGTAGTGCTGATATAATGCTTGACTTCGCAAAAGAGAATAACAAATGTGTTATTTTTATTTTTAATAGTTAATAAGATAATAAAGCTGTTTTACTTTACATGTAAACAGATAAACTATGTTAGCGATAAAATAGCAAGGAAATGCAACTTTTTATGATTATATGCACGCTAGGATTAAGTTTTCATTCGTAATAGGCCTATATAATAAAGAACATTTTTAAAAGGTTATTTAAAACAAAAAACAAAAGCTTTTTTGTGTTTACGTTATTACAAAACACTGTTCAAATTGTTTATAAAACGCAAAAGAAAGACTTATGCATATTAAATTCCTCAGTAATAACAATGATATAATGGTGAATATTAATAAGTAAATAACAATAAATGATTTATTAATAAATTAATATAGCCTACATGTTTTTCTAATTCTGCAGGTGAAAAAAACTACACGGAGATCGTTTTCTCATTCTCTGGATTTATTTTCCAAGCTTACTCTTCAGCAGCCTCTAGTGTGCTGGAAAGCTAATCATGTCATAACATGTGACTAAATTATTTACTCAGTTTTGCATTTTTTGTTTCCTTCTGTATTTTTTTTTAATTCCTCTGGGTTGCCTACACCCTGTGTGTTGTTTGATTTATAACTTCATTATTAATATATTTTTTTCCACAATATTAATTGTGAAGGTGTTTACATAACATACCTTCTCTCAATATTAATGTTTTTATCTTAGTGTTGTGCAAGGATAATCGCATCCAAAATAAACGTTTTTGTTTACATAATATATTTGTGTGTACTGTGTATATTTATTACGTATATATAAATGCACAAACATGCATGTGTATATTAAATATATTTATATATAGCCTAATACAAGTTAAATGAATATAAATATATATGTGTAAATAATTTCAAAATATATACCTAATGTGTGTGTCTTTATAAATACATAATAGCCTAAATATACACAACATACACTGTTTTTCTCTTTTAACTTTTCCACAGACCCCCTAACACCATGTGGCCCCCAGTTTGTAAACACACCATGGTATAATCTACAGTTTTCAACTTTTGCTTGATTCATTTTCTCAAAGCACTGGAATACTTAACATAAAGACTACGAATGTGCGATTACACAGTAGTTTTTTGTGACACACAAACACACCATGTAAGCACAAGACTGCAGTTCAGCCGGTCCAACAAGTGTAACAAGTTCTTACACGCTTCAGGTACTGAGAGGATAACATCTTCACTGCTATCTTGATAGGATAAGCGTGTAAAAATAGTCATTATTTAAAAACAAACAGGAATATATTTTTATCAATAATTCAATGCACCAGACAGCATCGTATGAGTTCATTCCAGGAAGTGTTTGACACTCGAATAGCAGAATGAATGTATCGACTGCGTGTTTATTGCAAGTGTCAGCTCCTAATGCTCTTCCCCAAGGCCCATTACCTTAATTAATAAATATATTCCAGGAACAAAATTATCCTCAATAGAGCTCCTAGTGCTGATACCATCAACAAATTACCCCAAACCACGAGCTGGGCTTAAAAATAGCGGGCGCGCTGAACTTATTGTTGACGAACTCTATATTGGTGCTTTCAACAAAAATATTACGCGGTTCTTCAAAGGTGTGTCTGCTGAAAGGGGGAGGCCATTTTGTACAGAGAAGCGTCTGTACATGTATGTGTGTGTGTGTGTTCACGTCAGGAGCAGGAAGTGTGTGCGTGCCTTTGTGCCTGAGAGAGTGAATTTGTGTTGGGGAGTCGAACTGTAGTAACAGCAGCACCCGTTTCTTCATTTTCCTGTGCTTGCATTGTTATTTCACCTCGCCTCTGTTTTGCTCTGTGCAATGGATGGGTATGTGAGTTTCAAATGGCTTATTTTCCTATTACGCGCTTGTTGAGTTGTTCTCGAATTCAAGTGTTTGCATTATTGTATGTAATGATAATAATGGCACGTCAGAAATGGCATGGGAGGAAAAGTGGGGGAGGGAGCAAACGTGTAAACTGCTGGAGATGTAACCTTAGGCTGCTTGTTTTTGTTTTTAAATGCAAATGGAAATATTATGAAGTGACACTCTTTTACTTTTGCTTTTTTTGGCTTGTTTAAAAATTACGATGCACCTCGCTTACGGGTTAACACTGATACTCGGTTAATGTTGTTGAGATGCAAAATATGGGCGTCTGGCACTATGAATATAGCATGATCAAAGTTAGATTCAAGGAAGTGGGTTTGTTTAGAATTCAATTTCGTTTTTGCCCGTCGCTTTTGTTATACAACCACTCCTCGTTTGCGTTCAAACCTTGCTCTTTTACATACAAGCCACGAATTCGAGGTAAACACATTCGTGAAGTGCTGAGAATTAAGGAAATAAGAGCTCCTCATGTGCTGCTGCCATTTTAAAGCCGTGAAGGGGCGTTTCTGAGGCGAATCTGTCTAGAAAACAGTGTTTCCTGGCGCTAAGCGCTTCTGCTTTCATCCACCGACGCGCCGAAGTGGATTTTATGTTAGGATTTTACAAGAATAACGCGATATTACGTTTGGCGACTTGTGCACAGCCAGCGCGTCGCGACAAACAGCGCGCTCCTATTGTACGCAGAAGCGCGTTTACAGTATCTACAGCTTGCGCGTTTTAATTATCGTTCACTTTGCGCGTTGTGTATATGTAGTGTTGTATAGTGTGTCTAACTGGCATTGTTGACACTCATGTGGGCGGGGGACTGCGTGCTGCACAGATTATATTTTACCCACTTACTGTTGCTTTGCTTCTCCTTTTTAGTGATTCGTTTCACGGAATCGGTTCTTTCGAACAGCTCGTTTCACAATCAGTTCAGTGATTCAGTACGTCACGCGGTCCCTGATATATTTCAGGCTTTAACTATGTAAAATGTTGACACATAACGTATTGCTCATTACCATTTTTGATTTGGTTTTATTAATAAAGTCATTCACAGCTTGATAAAGCTGCAGTCCGTAACTTTTTTGTGTGTTTATAATGTACAAACTTTATATAATAAGTGAGTACATCATGAATCCATTTTCCAAAACTTGTTTTTGGCTTATCATGAATCACGGTACGCCTATAAAAGAGTTTTTATATTAGGACTATTTTGCGGAGTAGCCCAGTACCTGCGTGATTCGTTATAGAGATAAACAGAGAGAAGTAGCTCCGGCTACAATTTTCTTCCGCAAGGGGCATGCAGTTGTTTATTAATTGCTAGCGCACCAAAAGTTACGGACTTCAAGTTTAAATATAATGGGAAATTACAATAAAGAGTGTAGTTTAGACTCATATACATGTTGATAAAATTAAACCTATTCAAGTATTGTGTTTTTTTTTTGGTAATATTTCTCTATGGTAGTTGTTCGTCCCATCATTTAAATCCTCCAGTGATTGATTCTCACTTTGTAAATATATCGTTCATGTCTGGAAATCACGAGCTATATCCAAAATCACCCACTTTTTCATTATTTCCTATAATAATTCAGTAATATGTAACCCTGGACCACAAAACCAGTCATAAGTAGCACGGGTATATTTGCAGCAATAGGCAAGAATTCATTGTATGCGTCAAAATGATCTATTTTTCTTTGTTTTTCTTAAGATATTAAGTAGAGATCAATGTTCCATGAAAATATTTTGTAAATTTCCTACCATAAATGTATACAAATGTAATTTTAGATTAGTATGATGCATTGCTAAGAACTTCTTTTGGACAACTTTAAAGGTGATTTTCTCAGTATTTTGTTTGTTTTGCACCCTCAGATTACAGATTTTCAAATAGTTGTATCTTGGCCAAATATCGTTCACCTTTCAGATGATGTATAAATGGTCTATACCAGTGGTTCCCAACCACGTTCCTGGAGGCCCCCCAACACTGCATGTTTTCCATGTCACCTTAATCAAACAAACCTGATTCAGATCATCAGCTCATTAGTTGAGACTCCAAGACCTGAAATGGGTGTGTCAGACAAAGGAGAGATGCAAAATGTGCTGTGTTGGGGGGCCTCCAGGAACATGGTTGGGAACCACTGGTCTATACATTCAAAAAAATATTGACTCTTATGACTGATTTTGTGGTCCACCATATAGTCCACCGAATGAGTGAATTCGTAATTTGTGTGAATAGATGGTTTTCTCAAGTTGGCAACATACATGCATTAGTTGTACACTGGTTATCGAGATGCATTATGGGATTAAATGAATGCACTCAATGTCCACTATGATTTCAGACACCTCAAATAGTGTACTACATAAAGGTATAGGTGGCAATTTCAGACACAGCCCTGTTACTTGCTGAGTTGACTCCTTCACTGATTCAGTCTGATTCCTAAAAGAATCATTTAGGCTTGATTTAGTGAACCGATTCAAACGATTCATCAAAAAGATCCGACCCAACATAAAGGATTTGCCCAGGAATCGCTAGTAAAACATGATTTAATCGAAAGGGTTATTCCACACCTTGAATTGCGCAAGTTACGGTTTCATTTTGGTTACTGCAAAAGTGCCTCAGTGTCTAAGCTCATGAAAACTTCTCACGTTGTCCACACAGAACAAAGATCAGCAGCAGTTCTCATAATAGCATTACACCTTTCGGTCTTTTTAGTGTGCTTATCTTTCCCACAGTTAATTTTGTAGTACAGTATACTTAGTAATGCAAAAAGCGCCGTTTGCAGCACTGCACAAGCGAAAGCATTAGATAATTGTGCATTTTCACACTCCCAGGGGATTTCCACCATCAAAAAACTCCCACATCTCCCCAGTGTGGGGATTACAATCTGCTTCTAAAAGACTGAATGCCCGTTTTTCACTTTGCCTCGGTGTCTCACATTGGCTTTTAATAAATGTGGAAGCTTAAGGTGTCCACCTGGGCTTCAGTTTGTGTTAGTTCAATTATAACAGAGGCGTATGGTAACACTGTGTCCTGATATCAACTAAATGTGATGCAATGGAACAGCGCAGCTAGACAAACCTAATTTGTTTGAGGACTTGAATAATTGAATATAGACTACAAATAGTGATGTTTGTGTAATGATCTTTTAATACAAAGAAGTGCTTGGTAAATGTTTGACACGCAGCAGCATGAATGTTTTCAGATTTTAAAACAGAAGTAAAGGGTAAAAAAGGAAGGTAGTTGCTAAAATCCTACTTTCGACACTGATTGCAGCACAAAGCTTTAGGGTAAATGCTATAGCAGAGCTTCAATGGAGGAGCCTGTGTTTGTGTCATGGCCAACTATAAGGCTTTGTGATATAGTGATGTAATTTAGAAATAAATGAGCTGGTGTCTGTCTGACCTGCAACCACATTCCAAGTGCCCTCTAACCTAAATAATCGACCTTGTTAAGGTATTGTCCGAAGTGTACTTGAGAGATGTTGCCCTGTGGGCTGTAAACTGGCTCGACCAGTCGTCAGCAGAACCAGTGCCCGTACTTCTAAAAGGTGTAGTTATTGTGCTCAAAACAAATCAATATTTGTGGTTTTTGAGCATGGAAACACGCTTTAGCATTCATTAGAATTTAGTAAATTAACATTTTAATCTGTTCATAATTAATGTGAATCTCACAAATCGTCTAATTTCAAATAAAATCAAGAATATTATTTTGCATAAAGAAAATTAAGCCTATTTTAGGCCTATTTTAAGTTAAGCCCATTTTATTTTTAATTTGTTTTTTTTTGTGCATTGTCATATTATTGTCATGACAGTTGAGTGCATTTAACCCCTCAATAAAAAAAAGTAAATACAATTTTATATAGACAATGTTTTTTAATGGTTTTGTAGAAAATATTTTGAAATTAAACTTTGCAATTAAAAATTTATTAATGTATTTATTTTTTACATACAGTACTTTTACCTTGAAGTATTTTCTTTATCATATATATATATATATATATATATATATATATATATATATATATTAATTTTGGTATGAAAATTTTTTTTTTTTTTTGAGATTCATCCAAATAATGCACAATTTATTTTCAACCTGTCCCACATAAATTGTTTGCAAATTAGTATTTAATCAGAATTACATGCCTTGAATTGCACAGGTTGGTTATGGTTTTGTTTAAATAATGTGTCTCTTTTCTAGGCTCCAGGAAATGTCATGTTGAAAATATAGCCTATTTTAGGATCATAAAGATCATAATTAACACATTTAGCACATTTAACCCCTAATTCTCATTTCAATAAATGGCATAGATTTGTATGGACAGTAATATTAAAATCAAATTCAGTATAATAAATACTACTATGGTTTTGATTTTGGTATGACCTATATACATTTATTTTTACTTTTTTTTTTTGTGAGATACCTCCAAATAATGCACTATTTTTTTCACTGTGCACAAAAAAAAAGACTCCAGCCTTCTGTCCCACATGAATTAGAAATGATCGCTCCTACAGTTCATTATAATGCATTGTAACCCAATCACAATAGCTCCAAAATGGAAACCGTGTGATAGGCACTTTGCTGCCTCATGTGGGTGATTCATCTAAGACGTTTCACTTTTAGACTAATGTTGTCTTCAGGAGGAAATGTTTCATCTTGTCAGTATCCTCCTGATAAGTCTAAGCTGCGATAATTAGGCAAAGTGTGGGGTGCAGGAATAACTAGCAGCATGATAGCTGAGACTTCCCTCAAACCCGTTTGAGATGTTGGGAAGTTCCCTTGCTAGATTGTGGTGAGTTACATCATGAGCTTTATGCCCATACTTCCTGCATAACGAGGGCTAAAAAAACATCCGTATACCAATCATACTGTCTATTGCATGAAGGGTTTCACAGTCATCTCAAGGTCTTGCCTCATTTAAATGTTTGATAATTTTAGATGAGCTGCTTTTTTTTAATTCGAAGACTGACAGAAAGCCTTTAAACACTTATAGTAACAAAAATATTGGTTCTACACTGGCATTTACGGTTCCATGAGGAGCATTTAACATCTAATGAATCTTTCCATTGCAACAAAGGTTCTTTACAGTGGAAAAAGGTTCTTTACATTATGAAATATTAATAACTGTTGAAAGGTTCAACAAAGGTTTTTTGAAAGGTTCTTTGTGAACCAAAAATGATAATGAAAAAGTATTTTTAAATGCCTTTCAGTGAGCAGTTCTTAAAAGAACCGTGTTTTTCCAAGTCTGAAGAACATTTTAATAATCTAAATACCCTTTTGTTGCAATTTAAAGTTTTTGTGGATGTTAATGAAACCATCAACGCCAAAAAAATGCTTTCTTTTTTTAAAAGTGTATTGGGTAATAACAATAAATATACAATAAAAGGCTCGTGTATATGGTGATACAACTTTCAATTTTCTAATATATGAGATTGTTTTTAATAAGGCGACTCGGAAAGGCACGGAAAAATGCGTTCTAAGGACCAACTAAAAGGTTATGGTTAGCTGTTTAGCTAGCAGTAGCCTGTTACATTACAATTTCACTTACCACATAAACAGTAAGAAGAGATGGCCGAGGACGATGTCGAATGATTTGCAGATCCCGAGCACCACTGACAAACATCTAATCTTGTCAAATGTGTGGTAAGTAAACGCAGACTAAGTACGTGTCATCTTAAAAGCGAAAGTATGGCCTGCGCGTTTTCATAAGCGACATTAAATAACCAGCATATTAAAAAGCGGCTCCCGGATGTCCGCAATTTATATACAGTATAATTGCGAGAGAAATATATGCTTTCATCCCATCTGATATAGAGTGTTTCACGACGCGTCATCAACCGGTCATATTGGCAGCACTAAAAATGTAAACAATGCCACTGAACCTAAGAAATCTCCTTATTTTGCTGATAATTGCTGCTAAAATGGTCAATTATTGATTTGTCATGTTTGGGGCTGTACTAATATGTCGCACTGGGAAAAACATTTGGAGTAGGCTTATAGACTGCCAAAAGTTAAAACAAATAAAGAAGAGTGCAAAAAATTGTCTGAGGAACAAAAGGTGTTTGTGGTTGGCCAAACTGAACCAGGATTTCCAGGGCAAGAATCTTGACAATATTTGTGTTCTTATTTCTGGTCAAGTATGTGAAATATTATGCTAATATCTTAATACTGCTGGTAGCCTACATATCTTTACCACCTAACTTTAGTTTGTCAAAATATTGCACCCTTTTCTGCTTACAGATTCAGATTTGATTTGCTGCTTACCCTCATGCTTGTTTGGCTAACATAGTGATACTTGAATATAGAATCTATAGCATATGTTATCATTTGCCCCAAAGAAGACACATATTGATTTGATTCATCATACACCTGTCGAACTATAAAATGTATTTTTCAGTTGTAGCTCCCCCATCCACCGTGTAAGAGCGGACTTGGCCATTTGTACATTTTTAGCTATTTTTACCTGTACAAACAGCTTGTTTTGCTGCTAGATATTGCAAATTGGTGTGTCTTACCATATTATTTTAATGTATTATCTTAATTATGAACACACTGGTTTGTACTGGAAACAGTTTTACTGTTTACTGAACGTTGTTATTCTTCTCATCATTTCCCTGTAGCGGCTAATGAACTGGAAGTCTCGCCCATAGACTAGCTTCCATGTTGAAGAGTATCATGGATAGGCATAATTTGAACTAACCTGACATATGTACGCCAAATTTCGCCAGGTTTGGACTTTGTATTCAACAGATAAGACAGTTTGTTAAAAAGTGCAATGCCAGACCAATTAGTTTTAGTTAATGATTATATCTTTGGAGTGCTTTAGCATGTCTTTTAATAACTTTTTTCCCCATATTGGCAAAAACACTACCTTATTATTGCATAATCTAGTGTCAGATGGATACTAATGGGATTTTTGACCATCCCACCAAGTTTGGTATGTCTACGACCTTCGACCTTTAGTGCTTGGACTACCAATAAATTGCAAAGCATTCTCAAATTTGCTTTACTAAACAAGGTTAAAGGTTCACCCAAAAATGAAAATTCTGTCATCATTTACTCACCTGCATGTCATTCCAAAGCTGTATGAGTTTCCTTTTTCTGTTGAACACAAAAGAATGTATTTTGAAGAATGTTGGTAACCAAACAGTTGACGATAGCCATTGACTTCCATAGTATTTTCCATTACTATCTACTGTTTGGTTACCAACATTTTCTTGGTAACCAGACATCCGATCCCTCATTAAATGCAAGTTGGCTGTTTTTTGCTTACCAATCACCAAAAGTCTGAGCTTCTCCTCAACAATTTTGAGGTATTGTTCATTACCGTTTAATTTAATGACAAATAAGAGCAGGCTATTCAAACAGCATCTACACCTGTGAGTCACAGGCTACAGCCCATGAACATACAAAGCACAGCAGGAAATGAGTGCTTATCAGACATCGGCTTCTCCTTGTCCATGTAATCAAACGCTGTTGGACATGGAAGCCACCAACTCATCCTAGATCAGTGCTTTTATTGCAAGGCGATTTATTAAATGTAAAGAACTGGCCGTTATATGTAGGTCAGAACAGGTTACAGGGGTAGACTGTGCCGCTAGATCTGAGAGGAGAATGGAGAAGGCTCTTGTCTTATTTTATTAAGGCCTAGAGCACAACAGAGAAAAACATTGTCATGTGATGACTGGCCTCACAGGGATCAGAGACCTTATGAAGATTTATCTCAAAGCAGCCGGTCTATTTTTAATGTCGGCATGTGAAAATGACGATGCAGCTTTCTAATAGCACATTTATTTGATGTGCAAACGCGCGTCCTATAGCTGACCTGTGTTGTTGTATTGTCTTTTAAGTGGTTCTCACTAACCCTTGTTTTACACCGCATGGCAAAACAGCGCGTGTTTTTCGCCGCTTATATTAGGCGGTTACAGTATTCACACCGCCTGGGTTAACAGAGTGGTGAAAACAAACCCCCAACCGCAATACTAAGGCCCACAGCACACTAGCAGGGCAAAAAGTTTTAGTTTAGTCTAGTTTAGTCATTAGGTTATAACATGACATAGTTTGTTTGGTCTAAATCTGTCACTTTATTTAAAAAGCTATTTGTACATACATTGACTTGAATATATATCTTCTACGATGAGCATGTTTGTACCGTATTGACCCGAATATAAGACGAGGTTGTTCTCTTGGAAATACATCTGAAAAAACGCGTTCATCTTATATTCAGGGTTTAGACTTTGACATGTCAATAATGCACCCACAACTATAGGTGGCGCCAAATCCGTGTAAAACGAGTGTGCCAAGAAATACGTCATGTAATGTTAGAAAAAGCGATTGAAAACAAAAGAAAAAGAAAAGCGTACAGCAGTCTTGACTATTATGTTAGCCTGATGGAACCAAACTTCCTCTGTAAGTGATTTTAAAACGTACCGCGATTTGAAGACTACAATAAGAGTTCACTTCTGCTGTTAATGAAATGTTGGTAGGCTACTATGAGATGGATAGCCTAATTGTTATAGAATTTAGAGGGTTACCTGTTATTTTTATGGTATATCAAAAAGTGTATATCTTTTATATGATTGTTGGTGCATTTTACCAGTATTTACCATACTTTCAAAACAAAAACTAAAAAAGGAAAAATATGCAATAAGAAAATAATTTAAGAATTATTTTGTTCTTAATAAAACACAAGATTTGGTTTTCAGAAAGCCTTTTCACAAAAGGTACATTCTGAAAAAAGGGGGGTCGTCTTATAACCAGGGTTGGCTTATATTCAGGTCAATACTGTAATTACTGAATTAAAATTTATTTTTATATTTTTGGGGACATAATGTCCAAAAATCATAATAATATATGTTTTTAAATAATAATAAAATAAATTTTGAGATTTGTGAAAACACAATGTATTGAGTAGTCTGGCATAATCTTTTATTATTTATTAAATATTCTTAAAAACAATAAATATTTTAACAAACTGCTTTACTGCTTAATATTTAAAAACGTACAAATCATAGTCACGTGGTGCGACCAGCATGCAGAAACATAAAACAAAAATAAATAACTACAGGGTTGGTGAAAAGTAACTAGGCATTAAAGTTGGTAATAAAGTCTATATTTCTAATACAAATTTATTGAAATAAGAATTATTAAATGATTATTATTTATTAACATTATATAATTATATACATTATTATTAAATCATTAATTATTATAAATATTGATACTACAAGCTCTATAGCCATTAAATATTACCTAGGTACTTTTCACTCACCCGGTATAAAATAGCAATTTCTGTCTCATTCGAATAGTAAAATGTCATGTGGTGTGACTCCCCAAAATGTGATTTATAAATCCATAATATTTCATATATTTTCAGATGTTTTTGAAGCAATTAAGATCTGTAGACTTGCATTTATTCAAGATAGAAGGAAAATATATTTTAACTTGGTTACACCAGATGACATTTTTAGCATTGTATTTAACACCTTATAAAACTTTCTCAAAACCAACATAAATATATAAACAATAGACCTTTTTGCAATATCACAAGATACATTATGCATACTTTCTTAACTGAAGCTGAGTTTTGCTTTAAAATGTCATGCTTTCCAGTTTCTTTGCACAGTTGCCATCATTCTTTTGCATTGAGATATAACCAACCTTCACACAATTTGACATTAATAGTTTGTTTGGACTATAAAAATAAGCTTGTGTTAATATTGAATGCTGCTATTTATAACTGCCTCCCAGAGTGCATATGTTTACTTTTTCACAGGTATATAAATTAAAAGATGTTCGGCGCCCACAGCCTGTTCAGATTCAAATGCTGTGCCATTGTTCCTCAGCTGTGCTGAATTTCAAATATACCAACCTTTTCTGGATTTCAGTAGGAAGGCGACATGTTTCGCCCACTCACATGTCTGCCATATGGACGCTACCCACATTTCCACACATACTACACGCTTCTTTCCTTTTTTTAAACGGCCCTGTTTGATCAGAGAATGTATGACGTTTACTAGCTGTTATCATCATTTCCAGCAGTTCTTTCTTAATGTTCAGCTAATTGTCAGCACTTGATCACATCCATTTGAGCTCGCCCATGTTTGTTTCTAAAAGTCAGTAGAACGACTTTTATGTTTAGCTTAGGGAGCTAATTAATAAACCCTCTGTAATCTTGGCAAAGAGCTTTGGAATGATTTTCATGAGTGTTTTCTCCACTTTACACAAACGCAAAAGAGCCACAGCACCATGTTTTTAGATTTTATAATAAGACAAGGATCACTATTGCTATTGGTTTTTGCATAGCAAACACCAGTCACATTTTCTTTATTACATGAGTGTAGTTCATAATGTTGTTGATATGGCCAAATTGATCAGTGTTGCTGGAGACTGTACACTACTTCCTTGTTTTCATGTATTGCACTTCCTTTAGTACACTGCAGGATCAGGAGAGCAATTGTGCAATGTGTGTCATTCTTGGCACTTCCCTGAAATTTCTATTGTGACATTTTTCTTTATTTAGTGCACAAGATTTGGATATAACTTTAATCAGCTATCATCAAATTGTAATAACTTGCTCTGCCTCTAAAACAATGTAATCAAGCTATTTATTCTTCAACAATTTGTCATACAAAATCCACTTTTCACCATCCAGTCGATCCCTGATGAATAAAATCAAGCTTTAATCAGGTTTTAATCAGGATGCGTCAAATAAAATGGTTGTGAATAATTGTAAAATGCCCTGTTTCCCCCTGCCATCAGCCAAGCATGAGCCTTTGACCCTTTACTATTCAGCTTATGCTCAGTGGGAAATGCTTCTTGCTTTATCAAAGTTTGCTCATTCAGAGGTTGCCAAAGGTGACCAAAGTCTCACATAAATGATAGCACTCATACATTATAATGATTGATAGAGAATAAATAATGAGGAGACAAGCAACAATGGCTTTTGTCAGAGAGTTCCTTATTTTGTTACCATGAATAATGGCAGCATGCAAAGGCTCCAGCTCCTTTGCTTCAATATGTTGACAAATCAGTGAACAGGCACTTTTGAATATGTTTAACATGCTGTAAATTGTTTAATAAACAGAAAACGCTATATTTTTTTTCCATCCAAACTTATATGATGTTCTTTTCCTTCTGTGGAACACAAAAGAAGATATTTTGAAGGATGCTCTGTTCCTTACTACAAATCTTCTGATTTCAAGCTCGTGTCAAATTCAGTATCTTCTGAATGATAGCTTTGTGTGCAGAACTGACAAAAATGAGAAAATAATAGTTTACAGAAGGGAGTTAACGTTATTTCAAACACTCATTTGACGCTATAATGCTATATTTATATATTAATCGTTAGGATATTAAATAAAGATCATCATGTTCCATGATATTTTTAAATTTCCTATTGTAAATATATCACAACTTAGTAAAAGTAGTTCATTTGGACAACTTTAAAGGTGATTTCCTCAGTATTTGGATTTTTATTTATTTATTTTGCACCCTCAGATTCCATATTTTCAAATAGTGGTATCTCAGCCAAATATTGTCATATCCTATCAAACCATACATGAGTGGATAGCTTATTTATTCAGCTTATTAAAATCTCAATTTCAAAAAATTGACCCTTATGACTGGTTTTGTGGTTCAGGGTCAATGTGCTAAACTAAAAATGGTTATTTTCTATAGATATTATGATATATTTTTACCATAAATTTGAGGCCACGGTAATCGTCTAGTGAAAAATGATATCGTGACAGCACTAATTCACCCTCATGTTGTTCCAAACCCATGAGATTTTATTTTTCAACCCATATTTTTTTATAAAACCTTAGAGATTTCTGTCTCTTCTTTGAAAGTCTGCAGAACCAATACTTTATTGTTTCAAAAACATTGTAAAAGTAATCCATATAAATTCAACCGTTTAATCAATGTCCTCTGAGATGCTATCATTTTATATAAGATGATAAACAGATTTAATTTAAGCTTTTATTCACATAAACATTGATGCACTTTGAGTTATTATACAAATTACTGTAATTATTTTACAAATAAATACAAAGAACTTGCAAGTAACGCAATGGATTACATGTGACCTTTTGAAATAGAAAGATGTTTCAGAATCTTTATTTTATTTATTTATTGTGCTTGCTTGACACATGGGAACAAACTTTATTGGTTCTTGCCTGTCAAATAAGAACGTTCAATCTTCCATTTGATTTAGGTCTGTTTCTCATCAAACTCTATAATATGGCTTTAGAAAACCATACAAGCAAATATGAGACATGTTTATGGTGTGTCTGTGGTGCTGTTTTGTCCTTTTTACACCTTGACAGCCCCTACTTTGCTTGTATGGAAAAGAGCAGCATGAACTTTCCTCAAAACATCTTCGATTCCGGTTCACAGCATTTAGAATCACACAAGTGTAGGTAAATGTGAACAATCCTTTAAAATGCACTTTGAGTCATATAATGCTCATATTTCTCAGGTGAGGTGTTTTGAGTCTTTGTAATGGAACCTCATGCTTTCTATCCATCCGGAGGATTACAGCAAGAGATGTTGTTGACGTCTGGCAAGATCCCAGGCTTCCTGCCATTCATCATCTTCCTCTCATATGTGCACACTCACAGAGCCTCAGTCCCAAGTGGTACGGTGCGGTATCCCAATGATAGTCCCACCCATTTAAGTGTGTTGTTCGCCTTTTTGCTTAGGAAAAGTAAACAACTGCGTTACGGCGTTTGCAGATTCAGGTGAAAGGTGAAGCACTTTACATTATCTAAACAGCTGATGAATGTGAATGAGCGTGTTGCCTTTATGAGGGTTGGCAGAGCTGTTTAATATATTATGAGGTGAATAAATAGTGTTGAAAACCGTCAGCTCAGTGGTAATGTTAGGAACGCTTATTAAAGTAATGCATTTTCACCTAGTGTTGAGGTTTGAGGCATTAATGCTTCTATGCAGTCCAAATTAGACCGGTTTCTCACCGTAGTGCATTTATTTAACCAGTTCGTTCAACAGTCAAGCCACTCAAAGCATAGAGAAAGAATAGCTTCTATTTTTGTCTGTGCTGTGCTGTGTTATGAGATGAATGGCGTATTTCCTCTGGTGGTGAGAAACCATCATTGCCTGCTTGTGTAATTTTGGCTATAGGCCTCATTTATGAAACGGCATGAACCACCATGCCACTCATTTGTAAAACCATTCTTGAGTAAAATTTCATATTCAATTTAGGTATGGGAGAGGAAAAAATAGATTTTCTGATGCATCGCGATTCTCTCTTCAACGATTCTGAATCGATTCTGAATATTTAAAAATCGATTCTGAGCTTGTTTTTTCTCCCGCATGTGGCACGTGTGCGCGCTAGAGATGCGACAGGCTTCATTGTAGTGATGGGAAGTTCGGATCATTTTACAGCAAAATGAACGAATCTTTTTTCTTCATTCCGTTCATTTTACCAAAATGTAATTAAAATGTTACGTTACTTCCCTAACACATCTACTGCTTACACAAACGTTGATCACACTACAAACAAGAAAACTATAATGCTATAAGAAACAGAAAATATTAATTAATTGTTTACCTGGGTCTTTTGTCTATGCTTAACTCACCTCACCTCTTATCTGACAAGTTTTCGGTTTTGCGTCGTTCGTTCATCACGTGACAGCCACATACGCTTAAAAGTATGCGGTTTGAGCCGGAAGGAGAATTGATTAGTTAATCTCTCGAGTCCCGGTTTGAGTCGTTCGTTCATCACGTGACAGCCCCATAAGATGAACGAACGACTCGAAAACCCGAACTAACAGGTGAACTAACAGAACCTATAGGATGTTGCGCATGCGCGACTGAACGAATCACTAACCAGAGACGACTCGTTCTTCCCGAGTCACAAAATGAACGAATCGTTCAAGAACGACCCATCACTACAGAATTTGCACTGTGAGACACCTGCGAATTGCTTGACAGTGTGCTTCCACCCGCCGTGTTTTACTTTAGATATTTTTATTTCAATTATGCCGTTTGGAATGCAGTACTAGATGCACGAAACTCGCGCACTGACAGACTTTCACGTGCGCTTTCTGTTTGTTTGTCCTAAAGCTTGGTTGCGGCGGCGGTTAAATGTACTTGCATTTTCGAATAGGCCTACTTTTATACGAAATTGATGTACACAAAGTGAGTAAGGCTCTCAGGGCAGGACAAAACATTTGATATATTGAAATAGTAAATCTGTGCATTAATGTGAATGCAGCCTGTTAACGCTGCCACTGTCTCATCACTGATAATGATCTCATCAGTAATATTCAAATGGAAATAATGCTGAGGAGAAAAGAAAACCCATAACTATTGTCTGTAAACTTTAGGATACTCTTTAGAACTCTTATTTTTAAAAAGTAGCCTGCTTATATAATGCTTTAAAAATTAAAGTAATTTTGCACAAAATAAATTTGATATAAAATGTAGCCATGTGCACTAATATTAAAAACTGAGTATGTGACGCATCGTGATTTTGAGTTGGTAATGAAAATCGTAATTGAATTGAATCGTGAAACTAGTAAAGATTTACACCCCTACTTTTAAGATATATAAACAAAAAGCATAGAAACTGCAATTTTGGTTAAAATGTAAAGCTGTATTTGCACAGCAGAAGAATGAATTGGGGAAAAAATGTAGATCAAGAATCGTTTTGGAATAGGATCGTGACTCCCAGGATCGGATCGGATCGTGAAGTGCCTGAAGATTCCCACCCCTAATTTAATTCATAACAACAAATTACTTAAGAATGCATTTGTGAACAATTTTGAAAAAGCATTAGAAATTTGTGTTTGATTGATGTTTTAGAACAGATTTGGAGAAATGTAGCATTATATCTCTTGCTTATCAGTTCATAGTGAATTGGTGCCATCAAAAAGAGGCTCCAAACAGCTGATTAAAAATATCACAATAATCCACAAGTAATCCACACCACTCCAGTCAATCATTAAACATATGTGAGAAACAAATCCATCAAGACATTTTAAACACAAGACGTTATTCGATGAACTGACGTTGTGTGGATTATTGGGATGTTTTTGTTAGCTGTTTGGACTTTCATTCTGACTGCACCCATTTACTGCAGAGGATCCATTTGTGAGCAAGTAATGGAATGCTACATTTCTCCAAATCTCTTCATATGAGGAAACTTATCTACATCTTGGATGGCCAGATGGTGACTACATTTTTAGCACATTTTCATTTTTGGGTGAACTATTCGTTTAAATGTTGATGTTTTGATCAAATATAGTGTCAATGAAGAGATTGTTTAACATTGTGGTTTATTTTACTGTTTAATTCGTCACTCTGGAAATTGAAGGCCAAGTCGATCTGTAGTATGTCAAGTATTTTGTGCATACAGAATATACATACTGCATACTGCAGAAATACTGTGATAGATTGGTAGCATGTTATTCCGTATATAGTAAAATTCATTTCTTCTAACTGGAGAGATGTTTGGGAATGAATCAGGAGTGAAGTATGTGGCAAACACAGCCCAGAGTAAATTACAGGGAGTAGATAGAGGGTTTGGCCACGCCAGACACACCCCCGTCTCCCCCAGCGCAAATCCCTACCAGTCTGCCAAACTCAGGCACAACAGATGCCGTTTGGTTAACCAGAGCATCATGTCTGAAGCCTCAAACAGGTTCGCCCAATTCACAGAGCTTTCCACTGATGTTTCAGGCTTGTAAAACTCATATGCCCAAAATGTCATATGCCCATGTGTTCTATAACTATGCCAGAATCCCATTATTCATAAGCATGTAGTATGAAAAAAGAAAGCATGCATTGTCAAAACATGACTCAGCCTGTTGAAAAAACTCAATAGCGGAGGATGGCGCTCTCATTTTTTCCAAACGCTGAGCTCCCTTAAGTGATGGTGGGAAAATCCCAAATGCCTAGTTTTTCTCCATTTTTGGCAGCACTCAAGAGCTACTGCCCCTTTTTTGCTCTCGCCAAGAGTACACGCTATTAAACCAGAGATGCTGTCACTGGAAGTCTTTCAAATATCCTTCCAAAACACTTTGCTGACACCATTGAATTTTCTCTGACAAAACAGCGGAGCAATTGACACAACATTATTGGGTGTCGACTTGACTGAAGAGACCAGTAAGACAGCAGTGTTTGTTTGTTTTTTTTAATTCATAACCTGAACACAAAAAAACATTTGCAAGCATATGTAAATATAAATCTATACATTTACTTGCCATAATCATTTTAATATTGTGTATATTACTATTATTAGCAGATCTTCCCTCCACCACCCATTTTCTCGTGACCGTTTTGTGTTGGGTTAATTCTGTGAAGAATGCCACGGTCATATGACTAGAAAATCCTGTTATTTCTTTTACGCTTCATATTCCGTCATCAGTTCTCACAGATAGATTTTATATATGCTGTTAAATCAGTTTCCATTGGCAGAGTCCGTCTGTATTTGTATATTCTGTTATACCTGCAAAGTCAGACCTTGAAGGCATTATGAAAAACTTCTGCTACTTCGTCATTGATCCTGTAGAGTAAATTCGCCAACGTTTTTTGCTATTTCAGCAGATGCCATTCTTCCTTGTCAGCAGTTATGTGCTCTGAGGCCTTCTGTTGGCCCAGTTGTGGAAGTATTTCAAAACTAGATTTTTTTCTGGAGAACATTTGAGTTTCAGAGACTTAGAACTCACTGGCGTAATGTAAAGTGTTGCCAGGATCTATATAGCAGGTGGTTCTGAATGGTTTTAAGTTTGTTGTAATGAAATTTATAGCTTTCAGTCACGTGACCGACTTGAAGACCTGGAGGGCAAAACATTCATTGAACTGCAGCGCAAGCCTGTAAATTTTCCATCTGCTTCCAAGCCGAAAATAGTTAGATTTTTTTTTTTTTTTTCTTCAAAAGAATAAAACAATCATATGCGAACAACATGCAAGTTTTGTCCATTTGCAATCCATATTAAACAATCGCTGCAATATTGCAATCACTTAATAGCGTGACAAACACACTGCAAAACATGTTGCATTTATATTCTGTTTTTATCTGTTTGCCTGTACAAAGTGTGCATCGTCAATAAGATGTATACTAAATTTTGCCTTTTAACATCATTGTTTTACTACATTATTACTAAATGCAAACCACGTAAAAAATAACTGTCGGTCAGTGGAGCAAAGCCTCGTTTTGCCTTCCAGGTAGGCATTCCTATAAGGGTGTGACGTCACATGAAAACGATCAATTTTTTTTTTTTTTTTTTGAGTGTTCTGGGTCATTTCTAGAGTGTTGCTAGTATGTTTCTTTCTGTGTCATGTCAAAATGGGTCATCCCTAAATCTCTGATATTCTGTTTTTTCAGATAAGACAAGTAAACAAACAAAAAATGTTATTGCATTTAAAAAAATATTATAATAATAATAATATAATAAATAATATAATAAATATAATATATCAAAATTCTAACTTTCTTCTGATACAAGCTTTCAGTTCTGACAGTACTGAAATGTCAGAATTGCATAACAAACTCACAATCGCGAGAAAGTCAGAAATTGCTAATTTTTTTCTCAAAATTGAGATATAAATTGCAATCGCTTGTTATAAAGTCAGAATTTAAACTACTTGCGACTTTATTTGCGAGTTGATGTCTTGCAATTCTGACTTTATAACTCAAGTTTATAGCATGTAATTTTAAGAAAAAAATCTGAATTGCGTGTTAATATCTCATAATTCTCAGATAAAAAAAAAATCTGAAAAAGTTGCAATGACTTTTTTTATTTTTTAAACGGCTGTTGAAATCCCTAACCCTAAGTATGAGTAAAGGGTCATTCTCACTAAGGACGATAACTTTAACTTTAACTTATGATACTTTCTTCATCTTCATCATCCTAAACACCTGATAACACTTTCAGAACATGATGAAAAACACTCACAGCCAATCTAAATCAACCTGATTTTAAAGAGCTCAAGCATTTAATGCAACAGATGACAAAACTGTCATGCTTTTAATTGGTGTGGATGTTAACATAGTTATCGTTCCTGTGTAAATGGGCCTTAACAGTAATGGCGATGCATATTGGCTAACACTTCAGTTCTGACTGACCTGGGCCAGTGTTGCCACCTTGTGGACAAACAAATTACTGCAAAAAAATTTCAAGGCACATGTGTGAGCGGACCATAAAGAGTATGTAAAAAAATCTGTTTGCTAATGGTGAAATTAAAGGTGCGTTCACGCCATATCATAATTACCAAGATTACGAGATACCAACTTCGAGATGAAAATCGCTCACGTCCTCGTAGAACTCGTAATTACAACTTGCGAACTGGGACTTTTCTGAGAGCTACAAATTCTACCTCCTGACCACCTCAGACTCATAGGCGCTATGTGCAATAGTTCCAGATCCAAGGGTGTGAACAGCTCCAACATCACGTGTTATCATTTTGCAATTACAGTAATTACGACATGGCGTGAATGCAGCAGTTCGCCAAACAAACTGTGCTCATACCCTATCGGATGCATAAAAAACAGCATATACTATAAACTTTAAGTGTCTCCATTCACATCAGACACGACGGACAACCTGTTGAGTGTGTCTGTCCCTCATGTTGCTCTGTTACCGTAGAGCCTCCAGTATTTTGACTGCTGAGCATTGTTAGCTCTCTGTTGGCATTCTGGTCTCCACTGGCAGCCTGTGTTTTGGCTAGCAGGGCTGGGAGATGGGCAGAGAGGTCTATTGTTCTACTGTACTCCTGTGTTTCACCCAAAGATCTCCCCCTTCTTCCTCACCTCACTTCTCATCTGTGAGGAATGAGAACTATGCGGTGGCCCGGATGAACCTGGCTCCCACGACGCTTCGCCCTGTGTTTTTCTCCCGCCCTGTGAGGGAAGCTTTCTTTGCTGGATCAAAATCTTTGACTTTAACTGATTTGATTTAACACTTGTAATGATGCTCATGTTTTTGAATGTTTGTTAGTTAGCTGGCTAGCTTGTAGATGTTTGGTAAAGTCCTGATGAGTTTTTAGTAAAACAAAAACATTTACTTTAAGGGTTTTTAGATATTAGTTGTTTATATACAGCTACTATCCTGTGCAAAAGTTGCCATCACAATGCTATGCTAAAAAAAAATTGGTGTTGAGACAAATTGCTAGTAAATTTCACAAATAATTACTAAATAAACAGCAAGTAACATTAGCCGGGTTTCCATCCAAAGTTCCAAATTTTACCTGTTGCGCAAAATTGGATTTATCGCATTTATAAAAAATTTGGGAGTAAGCTCCATTTGCATCCAACAAGTCAAAGAGTACAAAACCTTCTATATATTAGCACCTTCTGTTAATATTTAAAAGCTGCTTGTGATGGGCTTTAGTTTATCATGTGACTTTCTCATCACCACCTGGTTTTGGTGGTTATCAGTGTATTACGAGGTATAAAACAGATTTCAGTACTTCAATAGGTTAATACATTTCAATTATATCAGTTTCAAATTACGGTATTTACTTGTAAATTTAACTGAAAATCGTAAACTGTAAAATGTCACTACTGTTTTTTTACGGTAAAATTCCAGCAACCACAGATGCCGGTTTTCTACCGTAAATTTTACAGACTTTTTTTTAACAGTGTAGTACTTGAGGACTGCAGGGTAAACTTAAAACAATTAAGTAGAAATTACTCATCAAACTCTTACTACACGTGACATTTACTTATTTCCTTTGCTAATTTTACTTAACTTAATGAAGTAAATTTTACTTAATTCCATACTTAAATTTTACTTAAAATGTGCGTGCGAAAATTTGCCAATTAAAATTTTTTTTCAGTGTATATCACTAATAAAGTAGGAGAAGTCACTGAATATAGTCATTTTCATATGTAATAAATTACTTGCGCCTTGGATCAAGCAGATGAAACAGTAAATGCACCATTGCTTTTAGAGGTGGATGCCTGCTGTTTGGGAATGCAGTTGTGTAAAACAGTCCCTGGAGGCAATTAATTAATGCTCAGGCATTTCAGAATGACCGTAGCAACATTTCTGATGCTGTGGAACAAGATCGTTACGCTGGTCAGTCAGGTTTTGCCATCCCATAGCACAAAGTCATGTGATTTTGTGATGCGTACGGAGGAATTTACTCGACAAGTGCGTTTCCATCTCCCATTATTCGCATTAACCCTTTTTCGCACAAGTCAAAAACCACTTCAAGCGAGCGTAACAACTTTTTTTGCGAATTAAGGGATTTTTATTTATAATGTGGCGTTTCCATCACTTGTTTCTGATGCAATACTTTAAAATACGCATCAAAGCAGGGCGATGGAAACATAGCTATTGAGTTAAATTTGACAATTTTATGTAGCTTTTCCTTGTGAAACATACTAGTATACTCAGACAAAAAATATATAGTTTTTACAGTGTAGAGTGTTCTGGCTGGTTGCCAAGTTGCCAAGTTGTGGTTGCTTTGTGGTTAAGCCTTTTTAGTTGTTTTAGCATGTCGCTATGCTCTTCTAGATTCAGTTCACACAGAATTGCATTCCACTGTGCCGTTTTTCCATCTTTATCTGTGAAAACACGCTAAACCAGTGGTGCCCAATCCTGTTCCTAAAGGTCTACGGTACCTTCCTGCAAAGTTCATCTCCAACCCTGATTAAACACAACTAAACCAGCTAATTAAAATCTTCAGGAGCATTTGATAATTGCAGACAGGTGTGTTTGATGAGGGTGGATCAAAACTCTTCAGGTAGGAAGATCTCCAGGAACAGGATTGGGCACCCCTGTGCTAGATTGTGGGAGCCTGTTTCTGCCATGGGGTACAATTTTTAAAAAGGTAATTATGACTTTTTATCTCACAATTCTTAAAACAAAACTCTGAAAAGAAAAGTGAATCACAGTTACCTTTTTTATGAAAAACTGATGTAAAAACAGTTAAAAAAAAAAAACACAGAACTATCAAATATAAAGTCAGAATTATGAGAAAAAAAATCTGAATTGTGAGAGAAAATGTTGCAATTACGTTTTTGTTTATTCCATGGCAGAAACTGGCTTCCATATGAGACAGATGTATTTGATCATTGCGCTCTTGCATCTTTGCAACATGCAGTTCTATAAACGCACACTCACATTTTAAGTTAAAAATCAGTTTTTTTTTCATTCCACTGCCCTGCATCTTGTGTTTTTGCATTTAAAAATGCGAGCCGCAGGGCAGTTCTTTGTGAATGATCCAGTAGGAATGTTTTTTAGGATGGAGGCAAAGTGTTTGCTCAAAACACCTCCAAGTTTCTATCATGCACTCTTAAAAATAAAGGTTTCAAAAGGCTGTTTTTGCACTGATGCCATAGAAGAACTATTTTTGGTTCCCCAAAGATCCTTTCAGTGAACAGTTCCTAAAAGAACTATTTACATAAAAGTACATAAAAAAAAAAAAAAAAAAAAACTTTTCTGACTTTGAAAGGTTACATGGATGTTCAAGGTTCTTCATAAAACCACTGATGCTGATAAAAAAAACTTTATTTTTAGGAGTGTATTCCTTACCTTAAATTTGTTGATTTGTGACCTTGGACAAAAAAATAGTCTTAAGTAGCACAGGTATATTTGTAGTAATAGCCAAAAATACATTGTATGGGTCAAAATTATGCATTTTTCTTTTATGCCAAAAATCATTAGGATATTAAGTAAAAATCATGTTCCGTGTTCCTACCGTAACTATATCAAAACTTAAAAATATGCATTGCTAAGAACTTCATTTGGACAAATTAAAAGATTTTAAATGTTTTTTTAATCATTGTTAGTTCAGCTTTATTAGACGAAATGCAGCTTTCAGTTCAACTCTACACCGACATAACATCCGAGTCTCTCGGTTTTTGTCTGTTCAAAAAAATTTGTGGTGTATGTCTCTGTATAACATATAGCTGTATATATTTCTGAGTGTTGGTTCTCTTGTTGCAGTGAATTCATGTTGACATGCTCCAGCGTCAGGGTCAGTTTATAAAACCAGGCTGACAGAACATTTCAGCGTTCTGGTTTCTGCGTTCTCCCCCACAGACGCTGCAGCTCAGGTAAAAGGCAGGCTGGGTTTGATGGGATCATATGGCCGCTCCTATCTGGCCTCACTGTCAGCTGGGCTGGTTTCAGTTCTCTCCTCTTTATTACCTCCCTACAATATTAAAGGGAAATGGACACCGGTCTGGCCCTCCCCGCAGTAACATGAGTTTGCAGTTCCTCTTTCTTTTTTGTCTTGCTGTTATCCGTTCTGTTTTGTTTTTGATAGCGAGAACCAAGGTTAGAGCTAAGCGCAAACCTGACAGCTGCGAGTTTTATTCGTTTTGGGTGAATCTCACAAAAACAGGACCAGGTCGCATTTGCATTTTGCATAAGGAAAATTAAGCCTGACATCGTTTTCATGACAATTAAAGGTGTAGTTCACTTCCAGAACAAAAAAATCACAGATAATTTACTCACCCCCTTTTTATTTACGATGTTCATGTCTTTTATCATTTGTAAAGAAATTATGTTTTCTGAGGAAGAAAATTCTGGACTATTCTTCATATAGTGGACTTCAGTGGTGCCCCGGAGTTTAAACTTTTCAAATTCAGTTTAAATGCAGCTTCATAGAACTCTAAACAATCCCAGCCAAGGCAGAAGGCTCTTATCTAGTGAAACGATCAGTTAATTTCTAAAAACAAATTACAATTTATATACTTTTAACCTCAAACGCTCGTCTTGTCTAGCTCTGCCTTTTTTTTTTTTTTTTTGGTAAAGGGCGGCTTGCGTGTTTACTTTGTAAACAAAGGGTCGGTACTTCTGCAGCGATGTAGGGCAATTTTGAAGTTGGAGGAGAAAATGAGATGGGAGTTTTTCAACATTTAAAGCCCTTTGAAGCTTCATTTGAACTGCATTTTGGAAGTTCAAACTCGGGGGCACCATTGAAGTCCACTATATGGAGAACAATCCTAAAATGTTGGCCTCAAAAAACATAATTTCTTTACGACTGAAGAAAGAAAGAAGGAATTAACAGCTTGGATGAAAAGGAGGTGAGTAAATTATCTGTACATTTTTGTTCTGAAAGTGAACTTCTACTTTAAGGCTCCTAGATTCTCTTTGTATTTTTTTAATACAATTAAAAAAAAAAATCCAAGATTATTGGAGTACAAGAAAGTAATATTTCAGTTTTTCTACATCAAAATTGCATATCTTAACAACTCTTTAACAACTTGGTGTTTCTTTGCAATTGTGAAATGTATTCGCAAATTCTGAGTGAAATTGATTCTACACTAATTTGTTCAGCGTAGTTTACTTGGAAAAAAAATGTCATTAGTTATATATTTTACATTTCTTATTTAAATAAGCATAAACGTAAAAATACACACGCTGCCTTGCATTATTTACACTTTACAGTAATTTTTTCATTGCAGTGATGAGAATGTGGCTTTTTCTTACATTATCGTAATAAAAATTGGGGAAAAAGATGCTTACACAGTAATATTTTCACCTGTGAAACTTTTTTAATTATGAAAAATGGACTAAGGCCATTTTTAAATACCATGTGATATCAGGAATATTGGATACATATGCAAGTCTACTCAATAAAAACTTGTCAAACGCAACTTTTAGCATATATATGCATTTATTTTGGAGGAAAAAATATAGATGACTCATCTTGCACACAGAGGCGTATACAAATCGCTGTCCAATCAAATGCTTTCTAGAACAAGCTCCTCCCCCTAATATGACCTCCGTCTAGAAGCAAATTGAGGTTCATGGCTGTGATGTAAAGGCTACTGGTTATATTTGTATGAGAAAAAATGCAAGCAAAGAATCAAAGGGGCATGAAAATAAATCTTACAATGCAAAATATCCTATATTTCCACTGGCAAATGCAATTACTTATTTAATTATTTTAGTTTTGGTGTTCAATAAACATTTTTGTCAGGTTTCTCACAAAACTGCAAAAACCGAGGAGGAAGTGAATACTCATTAGCTGGTGTTGATTAACTTCTCCTGTTTTCTGTCAGTTCTGACAGCATCTGAGGTGTGAATGTAGACTAGATGGATATCAGTCCCTCAACTATCCACACAACAGAGAAAACCAAACAAAGAGCCTGTAGTTTGAATCCAAGGACTCTTTTTGATGCATTTCATCCTGTGTGTGATAGTGAACAACGGATGAACCCAAACCCCTCTTTTCTCCCTCCCTCCCTCCTGGAGGTCTTTCACTGCCCTCCTAAAGGGTATCGGTAGGCAGATTTGCGAAGGTTTGGTTTGGTGTGTAGGAGTGGCTGTGAACCACCAAAACAATCTTAACACACTTGCATCCACAAAACACAGAGCGTGCAATTTCTGTCAACTTGATTTCTTGTTTTGGGAGGTGCTGTTCATCCAGCTGCATTTCAGAGCAAAAGAAATTATTAATTGAATTATAATTTTGGATCTGGCTGGCTGTCTTGAAAATAATCGCAGACAATTTTCACCAGATGTGTCAGTCCCAACATGTAGCGGCAAATGTAGACACGTTGAAATATCACTGCTGGTATGATGTTAATTTTACTTGAGATGAAATTCTCCTCGCCTGCCAGTTTCCGACCCCTTAAAAATGTACCATGGTAACCGTTTTTCTGTGAACTTGTATGGTATACTTGTTGCCTTTTCCACAGCCCTCTTTTCCTTTCATCTACTTTTCCATTTGTACTGTATTATCTGTTGTTTGCGCTCAGTGTCACACAGAGTAAGACGGCAGCTCTTTCAGCAGCGCTAGTTAATTGGAATGTTCTGTTAGCTGTGTTTGTCCAGTCGTATCCGGTTTCTGACGAGGGGGGCATCTCAATAATAGATATCATAGACAATGAAGCTGGAAAACACACACTCACACATTTACACACAGCCCTCTCTGTCCTTCATCTCACACCTCAGCTACACCAACGTCGATGCGATATAACTGCTAACTTTATAATTAAAATAGTTGACTACAGGGTTTAAATTATATTTAATGATTTTGATGACAATGTAGCGTGTCAAACTAGAACACTTAGTTGAATTGAAAAAAAAACATCTATACAGCAAGATAGTGAGTGGTGAAGCAATAGAGGAATGTTTCCATTGCTTACTATTCTGCTTTAAATCAGTGAAACTTACTACTGTATAGGGGTGTGCGATATATGTGGTCTGCGATAATTTCGCAATTGTTGTTTTAACGATGTGCAATTTGACATTATCGAGTATAATGCGAAAAACAAACAAAACACACCCACAAGAGTGCACGCATAACGCTACATTATGTGATGATCCTGTAAGTACGCATTTAGAGTGCATTCTTACACCGCATGATTCAGTCTATTAAAATGCATTTAGAAATGATGACAGAATTCAAGATATGGGGAGAGAAAATGTATATATTTATATAATTTTATCTAGTTTAGCATATTTCCTGTTTTTGCTTAATTTCGACAAACGAAAATCATTCCAAACACAGCCAGAGCACTGTTTTGCGTCTCTGAGCAACATGAACGTGTTTCATTTTTGAATGAATCAACCGTTTAAATGATTCGGTTCAATCGCAATGACTCGCTTATTAACAGCGACTTACTGACACCTACTGGCGGTTTTAATGTGTAAATGCATCTAAATGCCACTTTATATGCAACTTCTGCAAATATGAATTTTGTTGATACTGATTTGATTTTTTTTTAGTAACAGACTAAATGTATTATTATTATAATTGACTGATTAAATGTAAGAATTATACTCAAAAGTTGATGCACACTTTTAGAAAAAATAAATGGCTTTATAAAGGTAAAAATGCCCATAAAAGGTCCATTTAAAAATACATTTAAACTTTTAGGAAAATAATAATTATCACTGCTACACTGACCACACAGAATATGAATAATATAAAAAAAAATTAGCACTGTAGTACAATAACACACACAGCAAAAATATCGTCTAATTATCGCCATCGACAAAATCCCAGAAAATATTAAGATATTATTTTTTGTCAATATCGCACACCCCTACTAATATAACAATTGCACAAGCGGGGACATGCCAAACTAAAACTAGGAAACTATCTACCTAGCTAACACTGAATGGACCAATTAAATGATTTATTTGTACATTATGGCAACTTAAAGGGATTGGTCATTATATACTCGCCCTCAAGTCATTACAAACCTGTATGACTTACTTTCATCTTCTGAACTAAAGATACTTTGAAGAATGCTCAAGCGCATTATGTCAAATTAGAAGGCTTCATTTATAATAATCAAAGTTATCAATTTATGGGCGTGGTTTACCATGGGGGAAAATGCATCCTAGTTTCCATAGTTCATAGTCCCATTCATTTATATGTGGAAAATGAAAATAAATATTAAATCAATATATTTCCAAAAACAATTTTTAATAACTAAATAGTAAACAGGATGAGTTGCCGGGGCATCTTCAAAGACTGTTGCTGAATTCAAAACAGCATACTAGCATATTACTCTTAGAGGGCGTTCACAAAGAATGCGTTTTTGAATTCTGCTGCTGCTTTTCACTTGTTTTTCTGTGTAAACATGCACTAGACGGACATGTTCGACCATTTCGCTCATGGCTTGCATCTTTTGCAGAGTCTCCTACACTTGACACAGCGTTCAAGATAAAAGTAGTTCAGTTTAAAAAAAAATGCAAGTGGGCTTAAAGAGAGAGTTCACCTAAAAATTTAAAATCTGTCATTAATTACTCACCCTCATGTCTTTCTAAACACGTAAGACCTTAATTCGTCTTGGGAACACAAATCAAGATAATTTAGTTGGAATCAGAGAGCTTTCTGACTCTGCATAGACAGAAACGGCAACTGACATGTTTAAGGCCCAGAAAGGTAGTAAGGAGACCATTATGACACGACACAACAGACCCACAATTCAGTTTAGCAGTGTTTGACGTCACCCATTCAAAGCAAACGTGAGCCATTGACGCAGAAGTCCCATGTGAATGGGGCTTTATGGGTTTGGAACAACATGAGGGTGAGTGAGTAATCACACAATTTTCATTTTTGGGTGAACTATTGCTTTAATCAATCCCATAATGCACCTCAGTAACAGGCCTACCATAAACGTACACTGAACTGCTAGCCGCTAGAAAACACCCATGCACAGAATGAATTCCCACGTCTTGCCAGAAGATATCCATCCAGAGCACTGCAGCCGACTTAAGTAATGTTAATAAGGATGCATTTTCAAAAGTTTGCAGTGTTTTAGCCTACCAAAAAGCATTTGCTGTGTAAATGAACAACAACAAAAAAAAAAACGCCATAAAAAGTTTTGACAACTGTACAAAAGTTAACTATATTGTTTATACTATAAATAAAACCCCCAAAAAAGCATGGTTACTATAGTTAAACCATGATAACTACAAATTAGCCATGGTTTTGCTACACTAACTATAGTTTAACCATGGTATCTATCTGTAGTAAAACAATGGTTAATTTGCATAAGGGTATTTTTCCTTCACACTGAAACAAGTGATGGAAACACCATATTTTGGGGGGGAAAAAACAACTTAATTTGCTTGAGGTGGTTTTTGACTTGTGCGAAAAATGTTTCATGCAAATAATGGGAGATGGAAATATATTTTGCGAATAAATTCCCCCACGCGCATCAAAAAAGTCATATGGCTTAGCGCAATGTGACAGGATAACCTGATTAACCAGCAAACTGATTTTGATGAACAGCATCTGAAATGTTGTTAGGGTCATTCTTAAATGTCTGTGCAAAGTCTGTCGTCAAAGTATTTCTATGTAATTGTCGTTACCAAACAGCAGCATCATCTTCGAAGACAATGACCACATTTATTGTCTTTCATCTGCTAGCTCTGAGGCGCAAGTAATTCATTATATATGAAAACTATTATATTCAGTGGCTTCTCCTACTTTTTTGTGATATTTAATGCCAGTTTATCAGGAAGTGACTATTTAGATCTCTTTCACTCGTTGGACGGTGCTTATTTGCAAATGTTTTATGGAATATTCCAATTTTGTGTAGAATTTAAATTCGCAGCTTTGGATGGAAACCAGGCTAGTGTTGTGTAAACTTGCCCTCAGTGTAAGAGTCAAGGCCATTTCTAATTTTAATGTGCGAGACTTCCGGTGTCATTCGCTTTGAGTTATTTTACCTGTTCAAAATACAGTGCTTTATTTATCTATATAGTGGCTTAAAATCGAACATCTTACACATTCTCAGGAATCAGGATAGGTCTGCATTGTAAAATATCATAAGTAGCACAGGTATATTTGTAGCAATAGCCAAAAATACATTGTATGGGTCAAAATAATTGATTTTTCTTTTATGCTGAAAATCATTTGGATATTAAGTAAGGATCATGTTACGTGAAGATATTTAGTAAATTTCCTACCATAAACAGTGTTGGGGAAAGTTACTTTTAAAAGTAATGCATAACTACGATACTGAGTACCTAAAAAAGTAACAAATTATGTTACTTAGTTACTTTTTATGGAAAGTAATGCGTTGCGTTACTTTTTAAATCTGGGCTGGGCTTGCTTGTTTGTTTTTAACATAAAAAAGTTCTATTTTTGGCAGATGTAAAAGCCTTTTCACACCAAAAGCCTCAGGCTTACAGAAAAGTAAATTTATTCATAATGAATTAATGCATGCTCACATTTATTCTAGAACTAAAGTAACCTCGTATTCCCAATTTCTCTTAACAAAGGAACAGAGCTTTTAATCAATAAATGTAAAAGTAATATTTTCATGTCAATTAAAAAGTAATGCGTTACTATATTTACTTGGAGAAAGTAATATTACGTAACTCACGTTACTTATGCCTTACACCCAACACTGACCGTAAATATATCAAAACTTCATTTTTGATTAGTAATATGCATTGCTAAGAACTTAATTTGAACAACTTTAAAGGCGATTTTCTCATTATTTTCATTTTTTATTTGCACCCTCAGATTCCAGTTTTTCAAATAGTGGTATCTCGGTCAAACACTGTCCTATCCTAACAAACCATTGATCAATGGAAAGCTTATTGATTCAGCTTTTAGATGGTTTTATTTGACATGGCAGAAATAAAAGTAGTACGATATTGTGAATTCACGCTTAAGTGGCGAGGTGAGAAACTACGCAGACAGTTTAGTTTAGTTGATTCCTAAAGGCGTGTTGTTGGCTGTAGTTCGTCGCGTCGCTCGTTTGCAGCGTGTCAGCCAGCGAGCGAACACGAAACCACAGGACAGCTGTTCCCCGTGCGCACTCCCGCTGTTTCTAGGGAGACTGCTCATCAACCTGTTGCTCTCCGTCTTTTTCCTCTGTCTCTTTCCCGCGATGATGCTCGCGCCCTCTCAACAGCGGTATGATGTTACACTTTACGACGTTCACTTGTTTGCTTTCGGTTAATATGTACGCGCACACTTTTTTTCTCCCCTTTCCGTCCACGCACAAAGACCGCGGTCCGTTTTACAATAGTGCGTGCACGCGCATATCCTGCCTCACACACACACGCCCATAAAACACCCTCCTCTCATCCTCCTCCCTCGGTTCATCTTCCCTTCTGTCCTTCTGTCTGTGTCTCTCGAACCCTCACTGTTCTCTTGAGCTCCGTCTGTTTCACTCTTCCCTTCATCCCACATGCACTTCTCTCACTCTCCTCCTCCTTATACTGTCTCTCTCTCTCTCTCTGTCTCCCTCCCTCTGTCTATCTCTTTAATTCTCTCTCTCGTCGCTTATGAACACAGGAATATTCTGACATGCTGGAGATGAGTTTAAGGTACAGTTTTGCTTGTGTGGCTCTTGTTTTGAAGGCAAACTCTCACATTTAGACTGACTTTGAATAGTCCAAGGGGAAAAATAGCATTTGTTGTGTGGAATTATTTATGTGAACGTGTTGAATGCTTTATTTTTAGTCTAACATTGACTATGCTATCAGAAATACTCCTATACTAATGTAAACTATGCTTATGTGGATAATTAATGTGAAATACGACACTGTGATGTGCGCCATTTAAAAACATTTGACAATATACTGAATTAAACTACATATTTTTTTACCTTTTAAAAATTAGTCACCATTTAAAAGTGATTAAATTGTAAAAAAAATAATAATAATAATGACCAGCCACAGCGTCTAAAAAACACTTTCTCCTATACATTCATATGAATTCTACCCTGAATTCTACATGCTATGCATCAAGGATAATTCTCAAGCTGTCGATGACACCTAATGAGTTTTAATTAACGAAACGCTTTTCTGCTTCATTGCACTATGGACTCCATCTGTTGATGAAAGTCCTTGTTGACACCTGGTTTACTGTACCATGTGTTTCCAATATGGCAACCTTGCATCAAAATGTATGTTTACTAAGCAATAATATTTGGAAAGATTTTTTTTGCAGTTATTTATGTTGCAGTTAACAGGGAAGTGTTCATGAGGATTCAATGAACATTGTGTTCCTTGCGTGTTTGGATAGTGAAAAATCATTATGACGCTGGTTGTTTTGACTTTTTTTAATTAATGTGTAGTTAATGATGGTAAAATACTTTCTCCTATCCCTTCTTAATATGCAGAGACAGTTGTGGCACCATTGTAAACCATCTGTTTGTCTGACCAGTGGAAGACGGGCAATATTTTTGCAGATAACAGAAATGATACACTACACCTTTAAAAAAAGATCAATAAAAGGCTTATGATTTGGATCATTGTCTCCTTTTTAGGTGAAATTGAGTTGTTGTTTGGAAGGTCTGGTCACAGACGCATGACTAAGAGGTTAAAACAGTTACTCAGGCAGACTAAACACATGTTCACACACTCGACGCGCACAGCGGGGTCTCTCCGAGATAAAAAGCAGACATCGAGAATTAATTCTCCTCCATCACAGTCTGAGAAAGTGAATCGGAGGAAATGATTAGATATGATGGCAGATGAAGAACCCTGTTTGTTCAAAGAAAATTGACTCCACACCCCCTCGTCCCTTTGATGTGTCAGACTTACACTCCAAAAAATCAATTTCTTAATCAGTATTTTGATCTTGTTTTCAAGTAAAAAGTATCCAAACATCCTTTAAAAGGCTATTAAAGTTACAAGCAAACTTGTTAGATAATAAAAAACGCATATGCATATCTAGAATTAAATGTTTATTTGATGTGCATGTAAAAATGTGAAATTAATATGGTATCTGAAATTTAATATAAAAGCTTATTTAAAAAAAGTTATGTATATCTAGAATTCAGTATTCACGTTTTTTGAAATATTTAAAGATGTATATCTGAAATTCAATGTAAACTGTTTTAAAAGTTGAATATGTACACTACCAGTCAAAAGTTTTTGAACAGTAAGATGTTTAATGTTTCTGCTCACCAAGCCTGCATTTATTTGATGCAAAATACAGCAAAAGCAGTAATGCAAAGCTAAAATTCCAGCATCATTACAGAATCCTTCAGAATCATTCTAATATGCTGATTTGCTGTTCAAAAAACCATTTATTATTATTATTATTATTATTATTATTATTATTGTTATAAACGGTTGAGTATTTTTTCAGGATTGTTTTGATGAATAGAGAGGTCCAAAGATCAGCATTTATCTGAAATAAAAAGCTTTTGTAACATTATACACTATACCATTCAAAAGCTCGGAGTCAGTTTTTTTTGGAAAGAAATGATAGAAATTAATAATTTTAATTAGCAAGGATGCTTTAAATTGATCAAAAGTGATGATAAAGATATTTATAATGTTACAAAAGATTGCCATTTCAGATAAATGCTGTTCTTCTGAACTTTTTTATTCATCAAAGAAATCTGAAAAATTATGCTTAATTATTTTTTTAAGCATAATCAAAATATTAGAATGATTTCTGAACTGAAGGATCATGTGACTTCAAAAATAAATTACATTTTAAAACATATTAAATAAAAAAAGAATTCAATATATATGTTTATTTAAATGTTTAAATATGTAAATCTAAAATGCAATGTAAATCTTTAAGGTAAATATGTATGTCTAGAATTCAATATTTGTTTATTAAAATATTTAAATATGTATATCTAAAATTTTATTAAAACGTTTTTAAGTTGAATATGTAGGCCTACACTATTTAAGATTTACATGTATTTAAATATGTAAATAAATTAAATTCAAATTTTGTTTAAAGGATAAATTAATGGAGATTTATGGTTAAAACAAGGTTTATACTTTGCCAATATGCATGTGAAAAACCCAATTAAAGAAAACGTATCTTCCTAATCTTGTTTCATAATTTTTAAGTACTTTAATTGGAAAACAAGACACTTCTATTTACGTAGACTGAGCCTGATGTACGATCCTAACTTGCAGGTTTAAACACCTTTACATTTCACAGATCATTCAGTTATTTAATCACGCAGTTATTTGCCTGCCCTGTCAATAACACCCTAAATTCTTCAACCCTGAGATATCATTGCGCAAATTTTCATGCCTGTCTCTGCACGCATGATCCGTAAATCCAATAACTTGAATAACAAGGCCATCAAAGAAACATCAAATGGCTAAGGAATTATTCACACGTTGAATAATATCTCCATCAGGAAGGAGATGGTCTGTTGTCTGTCTAATGTCTTTGATATTCATTTCAAAATTGCTCGCACCGCAGGAGAACAACGTCGGTCCTGCGTTTTGCTTTAAGCCCAAGCTGGGAGGCCAGGAGCTAGTTTAGCTTGTTTTGAGTCTGTCGCATGAGGAGATTGATAAAACTAAAGATCATTTGAGCCTGGCGTGCTTCCAGACAGCCTGTTCCCTGCTCCGACAGAGAGCTCTCGGCCACAAATTCGCTCTTCAATTCCTCAATTTGGTCTGATGGAAAATGTTATTGTCTGGCAATGTTTGTGGTAACAGGGCAATTTGGCACAGCAACATGTTGTGGTGAAACCCTGTAGAAGCGGATGGCTTGAGACTTGAGGATATTGATTTGTTCGCTGTCAGCTGTGTAATATTTGTGCCTTTCCAGGGAAGTGGTAGTTTTTCTTTCACCGGCCGGCGCAGGCAGGTATTTACTGCCTGTTACAGGCAGATGCGTGTAAAATGCCTTTGTTTATAGATTGGGCTCGACGTACTATGTTTAGCTAATTGCATTATAAACGCTAGGTTTGTGTTGGGAATTTTAGCTGTAATTTAGGGCTGCGAGGGCAGTTTGTCCCGATATTCTCTTGGTGGCATCGTTGGTACTGAATATTACATAAGGCGAAACCTCCCTTTGAAAACACCCCCCCCCCCTCCTCTCCTGTTTCCATGGTTATTCTCTTTGCTGCTTTCAACATCAAAAACAGCAACTGAGCATCCCACAGTGCCCATAGGATCCATTGCTGTGTCCAGTTTTGGGTTTTATGCACTGTATTGCCATGTTTTGCCATGCTTTTTTTTTCAGTTAATAGTTTGTTCTCTGTTGCCATGTGAGTAAAGTGGTTTTATTCTCTTGCCTGAGCAATTTTATGTTGAAGAAATGGTTCAATCATAAATTAATGTTCACCCTAAAGCTTGTATGACTCTTTCTTCTGAGGGACACAAAAGAAGATGTTTTGAAGAATGCTCATGCTGCTCTTTTCCATATTATGAAGTTGGATTAGGAGCTTGGGCTGTCAAGATCCAAAAATGATGAATAGACCAAAAATAACTACAAAAAACAAAACGGAAAATCTGCTAATATCAGATCTAATTTACATTAGGGGTGCAAGATATATTTAAATAAGTTGTATTATGATGTTAAATCAGGCAGGCTGCAGTTGAATTAATATATGCAATAAGTGGTTTTGTTCATACACACACTATACACAAACTTATTAATTAATTCAAAATATCTCAATGTGCATTCCCCAGAAGATAGATAGATAGATAGATAGATAGATAGATAGATAGATAGATAGATAGATAGATACACTGTAACAAAAAACAATTTGTTGAGTCAACTTAAAATAATTTGTTACCCTGCTGCCTTAATTTTAAGTTCAGTCAACTCAGATAAGTTTTTTCAAGTTGAAATGTTCAGTTGTTCAGTTGAAATGTTCAGTGACAACTTAGATATTCAAGTTGACTAAACTAGAAATAATGTTTGTTAAACTTAACAGCTGTTTGTTACTTGGCTGCCTTAAAATTTTAAGTTGAATCAACTCAAATATCTGTTGTCACTTAGTAAAATGTAAAATGTAAAAAAAAAAAATTTTTTCGAGTTGACTGAACTTAAAATCTTAAGTCAGCCAGGTAAATTATTTTAAGTTGACTCAACAAATAGTTTTTTACAGTGTAGATGTGTTGTAAAGAATGAATCTAAATGTGTACACCAAAATTTTTTTCAACCCTAAAAGGGTGGTTTGCAGTTAGTCTTCACAGTTAAAGGTCATTTTTCAGCTTTTTAAAGTTCAATTTTGGTTCTCTCACAAAATCACCCATATTATTCTAGAAAGACGCATCTTGATCCTATGTGTCATTAATGCTGTAGTTTTGATGTGGACTTAACTATTTTCATAGAATTACAGCAAATCTGAAAAGTTTATAATTATCATCCTTAAACCGAAACGGACAGAGTTTTACAGTTGTAGTTGTCGCCCTTGTTGTAAACTGACAAAAATTTTATAGCTATCATCCTTGGTGTAAACGGACAAAATTTTATAGTTATAGTTATCGTTATAGTCATCATTTTTGGTGTAAACTGGCAAAAATGTATAGTTATTATAGTTATCGTCCTTGGTGTAAACGTACAAAATTTTAATAATATAGTTATCATCCTTGGTGTAAAAGGACAAAAAATTATAGTTATAGTTATATCGTTATAGCTATCGTCCTTGGTGTAAACTGACAAAATGTTATAGTTATCACTATAGTTATCTTCCTTAGTGTAAACAGACGAAATTTTATAGTTGTTATTATTATAATCATCGTCAAAATTAAGAATATAGTTATCGTTCTTGGTGTAAAAGGACAAAATTTTATAGTTATAGTACTTTGTGTAAATGGAAGAAATTTTGTAGTTATCGTCCTTGGTGTAAACAGAGGAAATTTTATGTTTATGGTTAGTTATCACAGTAGAACAAAATTCTATGGAAAATGGGAGTATGAGCATTCTTCAAAATATCTCAAAATATATATTTTCTATGCATATGTGCTTCCTAATAAAATCAACCAAATTATTCTTATATGTATGTATCACTGAAAAGCAAAATATTGCAATGTGAGTTTTTTTCCAATATTGTGCAGCACTATTTTGCTTATATTCAAATACAGCGCATCAGGATGCGTCTCGCCAGGTTGACACTGAATAACATTGGTTCTCACATGTCTTGTAACCAAACATGATGCACCGAGTTTTAGTGAAGTGAGGCTGAGTAAATGACTTTTATTTTTGGGTGCACTACTTCTTTAAGAAAAGATCTTTTGTTTTTTTTTAGTCTACACCCTGTTTTCTCAGCAATACCCTGATGCTGCGTGTCAAAACAATAGCCTGTCCACGCTTAAATAAAAAATCCTGCAGATAACCTCCAGCGATGTGCTCTCTAGATTAATGAACGGTGAAAATTGCGCTTTTACATTATTAACTTCTGCAACCCTGACAACCTGATTTCATTTTCTCTGCCCCTGTTAATTACAGAATATCCCCCAGCCAGGCTATAAAATGATCAAACCATTATTAACTATCTTTAAAGCCTTGTCTTCTTTTCCGCTCCATTTTAAAAAGATCATTTAAAAGTTTTAATTTCCCCAGCAGATTTTTTTTTTCCAGCAACACGTCTTATTAATAACATTAAGCAACAAGTAGCAGAAGGCTTTCTGTTTGTTGCGGAAATAATGTCTCCCCTATCAAGAAAACCAGTCACACCTGTGCATTTTCATTTGCATTAGTACCCGAAGCTTTGTTTAGCGAATGCGCTGAGAGATAAACAAGAAAGATGCATTAATTAATTAATTACTAGACGTGTAACACCTGGAGGAAAACAAACTAAACTGTGAATCTCAAGAAAACATGTCCAGGACACATTTAACCTCAAAATAAGAATAGTAATAACAAATTATTTAGCAAAAAGAAACTGAAGCTTGTTTTAAAAGGCTTCAAATGAAGCCCATTTATGACATTACTTTCAGGACAATGAAGCTCATTATCGCTTCATATTCTCATTACAGTAATGATTCAAGAGTGTTGTTTTTAAGTTTATTCCTAATAGTGATTCTCATTACTGTAATACCAGGGCTGCCCATTAAGGTTGGCCCAGTGCCCATGTGCAAGTGTTTTGGGCAGTTGACAGAATAGTCACTTGGTGAATCTGGCCAGTGTTAGAGCCTGTTCATACCAAGAAGAAGAATTATAAAAATAACTGTAACAATAACACATTTTAGCATCAATACCAACACGTACCAATGTTCTGTTTATTATAAACGTGTACTGCAGTCTTGTCATCTTTCGCTTTAAGTCCTCAAGCTCATTTCATAGAATTTAGTAAATGTCAAAAGTTTAAAGTTATCTTCAGTGGTATAAACAGACAAAATTTTCTAGTTAAAGTTATTGTTTTTGGTGTTAAAGGGGCAAAATTTTAATAGTTATCGTTATAGTATCATCCTTTGTGTAAATCGATGAAATTTTATAGTTATAGTTATCATCCTTGGTGTAAACAGGCAGAATTTTATAGTTATAGTTATTGTTCTTGGTAAACGGATAGAATTTTATAGTTATAGTTATCATTAGAGTATTGTTCTTTGTTTAAATGGATGAAATGTTATAGTTTATAGTTATCATCCTTTGTGTGTAAACAGATAAAATGTTATAGTTATCTTTATAGTATCGTCCTTGGTGTAAACTGACAAAAATGTTATAGTATTATCCTTGGTGTAAATGGATGAAATTTTATAGTTGTAGTTATCGTTAAAAAGATTACAATTTATTGCTGTATTTATCGTTATAGTATCGTCCTTGGTGTAAACGGATGAAATTTTATAGTTGTAGTTATCGTTAAAAAGATTACAATTTATTGCTGTATTTATCGTTATAGTATCGTCCTTGGTGTAAACGGATGAAATTTTATAGTTGTAGTTATCGTTAAAAAGATTACAATTTATTGCTGTATTTATCGTTATAGTATCGTCCTTGGTGTAAACGGATGAAATTTTATAGTTGTAGTTATCGTTAAAAAGATTACAATTTATTGCTGTATTTATCGTTATAGTATCGTCCTTGGTGTAAACGGATGAAATTTTATAGTTGTAGTTATCGTTAAAAAGATTACAATTTATTGCTGTATTTATCGTTATAGTATCGTCCTTGGTGTAAACGGATGAAATTTTATAGTTGTAGTTATCGTTAAAAAGATTACAATTTATTGCTGTATTTATCGTTATAGTATCGTCCTTGGTGTAAACGGATGAAATTTTATAGTTGTAGTTATCGTTAAAAGATTACAATTTATTGCTGTATTTATCGTTATAGTATCGTCCTTGGTGTAAACGGATGAAATTTTATAGTTGTAGTGCTCGTTAAAAAGATTACAATTTATTGCTGTATTTATCGTTATAGTATCGTCCTTGGTGTAAACGGATGAAATTTTATAGTTGTAGTTATCGTTAAAAAGATTACAATTTATTGCTGTATTTATCGTTATAGTATCGTCCTTGGTGTAAACGGATGAAATTTTATAGTTGTAGTTATCGTTAAACAGATTACATTTTATTGCTATATTTATCGTTACAGTATCGTCCTTGGTGTTAACGGATGAAATTTTATAGTTATAGTTATCATCCTTAACGGACAACATTTTAAAGTTGTAGTTGCGTTATTCTCACAAAATGTTAGCGTATAGTAAAAAATGTGTAGTTGTAATTATCACGTTTTTGCTTACAGTGATGTACATTTTCTATGTTTAGCAAAAAGCAAAACATATTTGGTTTTTCATGTAATATTGAATGTTATTTTATCAATTCTTCTATTGTAAATATATCATTAAGATAAAATGATCTAGCTGGCTGACATAGATGACATTAAAGTAATGAGTTTTTTTTTTTGCGTTACGGTAATGACTACTGGAGGGAAATGTGACTAATTGTCATAAAATAATGGAATAGATCTTAATGGGGCTGAAAATGGCTTCATTTTCTAAATGCAAAATATAATTGATTTCATGTTTTATTTCATTTTAGTCTGAAGTGTGACCCGAACAGGTCCTTTTGAGATTCTATATTTGCAACCTTACTTGACGTTTGAAGGAGCTCTATTTATATCACATCAAGTATATAATGTGACAATCCCTGAAATGTTTCTAAAACTGATGATCTGATGATCAAATATTTAGAAAATCCAAACACTCGTTATTTCGAGAGGACATTATTGAAGTCAAAACGTCCGTTTCTATAATGAGTAGCGCTCCAGTTTTTATACAGATTGTGAGGCTGATGAGAGAATGCTAGTGAAAGGATATAATTGCAATCAGACTGCTCTCTGTGTCTCTCTGGCCTGGACTAATTAAAGACACTCAACTATAACGATGGCAGAGTGGGAAAATGGCACGGTGGTGTTGGCGAGCGATGTGTGCCGCCGAGGGTGGGGCCGCCTGACCTGCCCTGGCCCTCAGAGGGCGTGTTCAGAGAAATGGCCATTACGATGCGGGCGCTGAGCATCAGTGTCGTGTTTCATCACCCTTAGCCCGTCTCAGCACACAAAATGTCACAGGCATCAGAGAGGGGCTTAGCTGTAAAGGGTAAAGAGATTCTATCGTTTTTGTTCCTTTTTTTGCATATTCATACTCTGCCTGGACTCATTTGAATTTTGTCTAAAAAAAGCAAAGATAAGCTTTGTGTTCTTTCCTGGTAGGCTGAGGTGACAGTAACGCACCAATAGAGAGACGGTATGGCATTAGCTCCGCCTGTGAAGCGAGCTCTCCCTTCCAACAACACCTGGCTGAGTTGAATAACACAAACGGTGGAGCGAGCGGCTGCTGTGCTGCATTCAGACCTGCTGCGTGTATCACGCATGACCCTGCGCATGAACTCATTATTAATGAGAGCTACAAACTGTCTCGTCTCATTTACATCTGCGGTCGTTCTCAAATGTTTGCTTGGCTGCACTTTATAGGTTCTTTTTTTTCTCTACCTATATGCGTGAGGTTTTAGTTAACATTGGTGTTTGGCCTGCAAATACCTGTTGACTGTTTGTTACAGGGGTTGTGTATTCATTTGTTGGGATTTTAGTCATTTTATTGATTTAGACTTTGAGAGAGAGCAGACAGGAAACATGGGTGGGTGGAGGGTCGAATCAGATCAGGAAATGACCCAACCTGGATTCGAACACAAGTCTCCAACATACACAACATGTCAGAGCACATGCTCTACCCACCAGGCTATGTCAATGACCTTTTGTAGCAGTTTATTTGTCCCTGAAGTTGGCATATAACAGGAGTGTTTCCTCCAAGGAGGCAAGGGAGGCAGTTCCTCCTCAAAATATTGGATGAGAAAGAAGTTTGTAGTACAAAAATAAAACAGCAGTATTACAAAATATATATAAGTTACAGCAGGAGTCTGCATCTCTTTTGCCTCCCCTGAACCCGTTGAATTTTAACAGACCCACTAAAGTGTGCGGTGAGTTTAGTGGGGGGATAATTAAGAATAGATGGGCAAAAGTCATGTGAGAGGAGGCAATGCCTCCATCGCAGTATGATTGGATATGACTGGTTATGATCGTCTGTGATTGGTTCATGTGATAAATCCCGCCTCTTGTGTTTGTGCGCGTTCCAGAATGTTGGAAAAGGTTACTTTTACAAGTAATGCGTCACAGTATAGCGTTGCTCCCTAAAAAAGTAACTAATTACGTTACTTAGTTACTAAAATCTGGACAGGGCTTGTTTGTTTGTTTTTAATACCAAAAGTTCTATTTTTGGCAAATGTAAAAGCCCTTTCACACCAAAAGCCTCAGGCTGAAAGACAAGTAAATTCACGCCTGTACAATCGAATGCAGAAGAAGAAAGTTCAACACTCTTTAGCAGTAAAAAATAAAAAAATAAAAAGAACAAATGTTAGTTTATCTTGAGTCATTTTTGCTTCTTAGTATGACTGAAATGGATAATTGAAAATCAGCAGAAGAGACACTGGTTAATAAAATGGGATTAAATACAACAACAAATTGTAAAAAAACATGTACATCTAATTATTGCAGGTTTTGCATTATATTCTGAGTTTCAGTGTTTTAATTTATTTTGATGAATACTGAGTCTGTTTTTTGTGAGTGAGACAAATTATCATGTTCACATTTATTCTAGAACTAAAGTAGCATCTTACTTTGATTTGGAATGGGGAAAAACGTAACTTGCTATTTTACTCTGATATTCTCTTTTAATTTAAAAAGTAATGCATTACTTTACTAATTACTTGAAAAAAGTAAGTACTTGTAATGCGTTACCCCCAACACTGTTATTGAGCAGACTAATTAAAAAAAATTTGATAACTCAAGCGCTTAGATATAATCAAAATAAGACTTAAAATTAAAACGTTTTAGTGAGTAATCAGCTTGGTGAAATGTAAAGTAAATTTCCATGTCTGTGACCAATATTTATTGAGCTTTGATAAATGATGACCTGAAAAATGTGAAAATAGTTCAAAGTTAATTATTAAAAATCTCTGTTCTTTAGAATTAAGCAGTCTGGTTTTACTTCTATACTTTTAAGACTTATAAATCTAAATGACTTTGGTTGTGATTGGCTATTTTTTTGTATGTGAGAACTACTGCTGAAAACCATACTGACAGCATTGGTATGTCAAAGAGGTTGGTCCTGTTCTAATATTCTCATGGTTGTGACATGCCAACCATGATGACTGATCTTTAAATGACCCTTTCGTTTTCATAACTTTATAGTTAAGCAATATCACAGTGGTGTGACCAAGCAAACCGCAGCCATGCAGATGTTCAGTATCATAATCCAGTGTGTGAGTGTGAAATAGTTCTATATATAAGAAGTTATTACTGAGTAACTTTTTAGGCAAAATTCAACATGTTGGTTTGTATATTTTTTTTTTTTAGCTGCCAATGGCAGGTATGCTTCTTAGCCAATCAAATTTGAGGATTAGAACTCATTTGTGACCACAATTTTTTCAAATTGAGAATTATATTTCATCTGAAAGCTAAATAAATACACTGTTTGGTTTGTTAGGATAGGATAATATTTGGCTGATTTAAAAACCTGGAATCTGAGTGTGCAAAAATATCAAAATATTGAGAAAATTGTCTTTAAATTTGTCCAAAGGAAGCTCTTAGCGATGCATATTACTAATCAAAAAATAAGTTTTGTTATATTTATAGTAGGAAATTTACAAAATATCTTCATGGAACATTCTTTACTTAATATTCTAATGATTTTTACCATAAAAGAAAAATAGATCATTTTTTAATGTTGTTTATTTCTTCAGATTTAGAAAATGTGCTTTTGGTTTTACAATTAAAGTTTTGGTCTTTACAGTTCGGCATTAGTTAAAAAACATGGATGACATTTGCCTACATTGGTTCAAAACAATGCTGTTACTGTTAAACTTTAAAAAGTTTTATTTATGGAAAGAACTGAAATAAAATATGAATATTAGATGGATGTTAGACGTAACCTGAAATAAAATAAAAAACCTGAACATATTAAAATAAGAGCTAATTCGAAACAATAATTAAAACGCTGGTTTCTACACTACTTTTGAATTGCCCAAGTAGATTTTTTTTTTTTTGAAGAAGAAGAAGAAGTAGACCAAATATAAAATGTCTAAAATCGACATATTCTTACACAACACGGTCAGAAAAAGCTCTAAAATTAGAAACCGACAAGTAAGACAATTACGCCGGTATTCCCTGAGCTGTAAGTGCCTCGCTCAGGAAGTACAACACAAATGGAGACATTTCCTCTCGAGTGTGGCTATCTGAGGGCAGCATCACGTGCCAGCCATCTTGTAGCTGAATAGATTGTGTTCTTGATCCGCCCACCTCGCAAACAATTTGCAGCTAATGGATGCATTTGTGTGCTTGTTAGACATCGTCCTCAAGGAATTGATGCGCTGCAGAAATTTCCCTTCTGCACTGAAAACAGTCCTTTAATGCGGCGCAGGGGCTTTCGGTTGGTTGTGTGCACTCACCATGCTGGTCCGTGTTATTAACTCACAGATTTTGGACAGATAATCTCACCATCCAAGTGTGACGGTGAATTAAGAATAGATTAGTGAAGCGTTCAGTTTGGAATACATTTGAATTCATTCCCTAGCGCTTAATCATGGTTGGTTTTACAGGCTCGAATTGGACAGTGCACAATATTTGCTTCCAAATTTGGTATGATAGGTGGTTTCTAGAGTGCTATGGGTGGTTTCTCATATTTGTTCAGAGTCCCACTTGTCATTTTGACTGAAACTTTGATATTCGTGTGTTTCAGTGGGCATCTGGAGAGCCTCCTGTTTCCGCCTCCTCGTGTTGCTTTACTACCATGAGCAGTTCCACTCCATCCACAGGTACTGTCTGTTCCTCAACATCACTTCCATTAACAGTCTAGACACTTTTAGAGATGATTTGGCCTTTTTGTTGAGTTATTGTGAGGTATTACATTCAGTCGCAAATTTAAAGACCACATGAAATCAAAGTCGTTCCTGTCCAAGTGTTTCCATAAACTTTTATTCACATTTAAACACTTTCCCTGCTTCTGAAATGACTTTCTTTTCTGTTAATGTAACCAAGGGTGTAAAAGTGGGACAAAATAATACTTTATTCTGACTGGTTACACCATTGTAGGGTATAAGAAGCGCTAAATGGCGTTCTAGCCGATTGATTTAATACATAGCGGCTGTGCTGGTTTAATGTCTTTCGTATCACTTACATAATGAAATAATTAAAACTCAAATCAATATTTCATTTCCATTTATTTATTTTGTAAGTAGCTGAGTAATAAGGTGGATAATGTACACTACAATCAGACGCTCATTAGGCCTATCACATAAACCTCCGTTTCACCTCAGGGTCCTGATCAGCATGCCGAGGATTATTTTGCGCCAAACTGACTGTAAATTATTGTGTATGTATTAGCATGCACTGTTTGGCACATGAATGTGTGTTGATTAAATGTCTGTAAAATAATTGTTATAATCATAATATCTTCTTAAAGTCTGTGTCATGGACACTTGCTTTTATACTGATCCAAAATATATTCTAAAAACAAACTCCTATTGCTTTTTCAACCTTTTCTAACAGCACTGCAAACGATCCCTTCAGTGGTCAGTGTCTGGTGGTGAAATGGTTGGCAAGTGTATTAGCTGTTATTTGAGCGTCTGAATGGAGATAAAATGGAGGGCAGAATGAAATGACCCCATCATCTGCTCCCCATCATCATCTTCTCTTACCCCTCTCTGTCTTTTATTTTCTCTCGCTCACTCATCCTCCCCCTGGTAAACAATAATCCTTAATATGTTGTTGTGCTTTGGAAGGGGAAACAGTGTCTCTATTATTTTCGGAGTTTAAAGTGGAATGACCAGGGATAGCCTCCGGACAGCTTCTATATTTTGATATTTTCTGCTTCTCATGGAAGCGCCACAGTGAGTGCTTTTACTTGCTTGGCATTTTAGTGGCTGCAAAACGATGGCTTTAAATGTGGTCTAGCGTTGAATGGCTGATGTGTTTGTTGTGCTGAAACTTATACAAAAGGGAACAGAGGTGCCTCTATTGTTTTGAAGATCAAGGTTTGCACTTTTCCGTGAAGTATTGGTGTTTCTGGCATTTGCAATGAATCATTGCATTTTCTTGGCATAGTCATGGTACAGTTAGTCTTTTTTTGGTTTGTTGTTTGATTTTGAGACTGAATCGTCAATGCCAGAATGCATAATTAGAGTGCAAGAAAATATTTTGAAGTTTTCTCTAAGTAAACGCCATAATTATATAATACAGTTGAGGTCAAAAGTTTACATACACCTTGCAGAATCTGCAAAATGTTAATTATTTTACCAAAAGATTTTTAATTGTATTTTTTATTTAGTACTGACCTGAATAAGATATTTTACATATAGTCCGCAAGAGAAAATAATAGTTAAATTTATAAAAACTACCATGTTCAAGAGTTTACATACACTTGATTATTAAAACTGTCGTTACCTGAATGACCTGAATGATGTGTTTTTTTTTTTTTTTTGTTAGTGATAGTTGTTTATGAGTCCCTTATTTGTCCTGAACATATAAACTGCCTGCTGTTCTTTCTTTTGAGATCTATCTTTTCACGCTGAGAGGTAAGAGGTAGAACTTTTGAACAGAATGAAGAAGTGTACATTTTTTTTGTTTGTTTTTCCTTTTTTTCCATTTATTACTGCCCTTCTGAAACTACAGAAGATAGTTACATGTTTCTAGAAGACAAAATAAATAAATTTTACCCCATCTTCAACGTCTGAATTTCCATTGAGGTTGTGTTGGAATTTTCCTTTATCAATTTCTAACTCTACTGCTATCCTTGTCAATCAATAATGCGCTTTTTTCTCTTTTCAGATATTATTTTGAAAATGTTTGTGATGAATTACCAACCTAAGGTGGTTTGTTGGTCTTATCCGGTTTATCTGGTTAAAACCATCAAAACAGACCTGCCCAACCAGCTTTGTTAGGCTTGGAGATCAGCTAACCACATTAGGTTACACTGTTTTCTCACACTGTGTCGGCCAGTAACAACCCTATATCCGTTAACCGTTAATCTGAAATACCCTGTCATTAGCATTTAGCCCAGTTAGCTCTGGCACAGTATTCAACACTGAATTGAATCTGACCTTATATTTCTCTGTTATTGAGTCAGCTGTATCATTGTTTGGGTTTCTTGATGCGAAACGGCCTTCACAGTACAACATGGTTGTTGCTACGCAAAACTGGAGCCATAACAAAGCTGACCATGAGTTTTTGTGCAGATAGTCCAATCTAGATATAATACATCAAGGTCAATATAGTCCCTGTTGGTAAATGCTGATAGAAATAGATTTAAAAACCTGCCTCATTAAAGGCACAATATAAGTTTTTATCGCTAGAGGGCGCATATTAAAAACAAACAAAGAACAGTTTGATGATGCTGTGATTGTGTGTGGAATCATTGGAGTTGTTGTCTTCATCCTCATAGCCAATGCAATCCGTCGGGCAGAAATCATGTCCATGGATGAGCTAACATCTTAAAGACTTATTAAGGTTTAATATTTTACTGTAAAATTGAAAAAAATGTATTTTCTTGCCCATAACAATTTTAGAATTATATTAGCATATATTTAAAATTTTGGCCACAAAAACATTACAAAAGTTAATAGAATGTATATTCAGTAATGAGGTCTGTAATAATGTTATCAAAATGTTAGCTTAAGTACATGATTTCTACTTTCTTTATGGAACATTTTTTTGAAAAACAGTTGACATTGTATAAGATGCTTTCGAGAACATTTAAAAGTAACATTCCCATTACGTTTGCAATGTAATAAAATGGAACGTTCCCATTAATGTTGCCTTTAATGTTCACCTAACATTTTATTTAATTTTTTTACATTTTGAATGCTTAGAAAACTTTCAGAAAAGACAAAGTTTTTATAACTGAAGGGAAAGTAATAGCAAAACGTTCTTGGAACATATTTTTGCTAGCTGGATATGAGCGAGTAAAATGTCTCTTAACTATCTCACACCAGCACTCGTCAACATGGCTGTCTATTTTTGTTGCATCTCCAGTAGTTTTGTTGTTGTTTTTGTTTCCATCTCATCCATTAATTATGTTGCCTGTGAAAACAGTTTAAGTGTACATTTAAAGAGCATCAATCACGCTACCCCAACACAGCTCCTGTAGTCACTGCTTAATCCGAAAGCTGTGGTTTATGAACTCTTGCACATCAGAGCCTGCGATCTGAAAAGCATGTAAGACTGGATCCTTTTTCCCATGTGAGGCTCAGAGTCGTTCCACCTTGGCACACACATGCACACTTGATTGCGGTCTACCGGGAACACTCTGCCAGAACAATGCAAGAGCATTTCTGCCCTGTCAAACCTGACATACTCCCTCTTGCTCCAGGCAAAGTTGACAGTATAGCCCATAACCATGAGTTAAAGCTGATCAGACATGTTTGACTGGGCTCTGGGTGTGTGTGAGTGTATAACCAGCCTTTATCAAACTGAACACTACTACTCGGTTCATGATGGATCATAAAAGGTCTGACTTTTCATTGTGAGCGCTTGTGACAAAGCAACAGGCAGGTGGAACGGCGCAAAGGTAATGCTTGCGGTGAAGGATGGCATTCCAGGAATGTCAGATATGGGAATTGTTGATGGGAAGTCGCGGAGAGCTCTCTTGCGAACAGCATTCCGTGAATTCTGTGGTGTCCTAGCAACAGTTTTACTGTAGTGGGATTTGATCGTGCATCACTGAATTAACAGTGATGGCAAGAAAAGATTCTTCTCTAGTCTCTTGGGTGATACACAGACAAACATCACAGAAAGCGGATGCTTTCTACAAGCGGATAGTGCTGGAGAAATCCTGCCATTTGCAGAACAACTTCCTCATGCTGTTTTGGCTTTGTTTGTTGTGCAAACAATGTTTAACATTTGCCTACTTTTTGAAGTTGTTTGTGTAGTCTAATGACAAGTCTTGAGGCAAACTATAAAGTAAATTCATCCTTATTCTAACTCTAGATGGAATAAATTGTCATTCTGAGTAGTTTTAATCAGTTTTAGCCCGTCTTACAGAACAGAATGTGAAAAGAAATATAGAGGGTTTGGTCAGTTACCCAAATGCACAGCCATTTTAGAGATACTCTGATGTAAACAACAGCATTGATTGCACGGTTAATGCACTACCGAATACATTGTGCTTAGGGCTGGGCGATATATAACGATCGATAAATTCATGTGCATTTCATCAGTAAAGCAGTTTTTTTGATTAGCGGTAAATCTCCATCACCTGTTTTTAAATGGAGCGCCAGTTAATACACAGACTATTAAAATGCTACAGTAAAAACTTACCGTTAAATGGTTAACGGTAAGTTACCCTACTATATACAGTAAAAAAATGTATTGGACATTACATGTAATTTTAAGGTAGTATACGGTTTTCGGAAGTGAAAACAACATATAATTTACGGTGATTAACCGTAAATTGACATTCACAGAATTTCCTGCATTACATTTCAAATTGTATGTTTTTTTTTTTTGTGGAAATAATTGTTTCTTCTTGGTTTTTTGTACATTAAGGTTACATTTAATGATTATTAAATGATTGTTAAATTAATGATTATTGCATTATTTCTGCATTATTTCATGTGTGTTTCCATGATGGTGTTTATTGTTTGTGTGAATGAATGACAGATGTGCACCTTTTATATATATGTTAATATTTAAAAGCTGCTTGTGATGGGCTTTGGTTCATCATGTGACTTTCTCATCACCGCCTGCTTTTGGTGGTTATCAGTGTATTGCAAAGGTTTCAAAACAGATTTTGGTACTTCAAAAGGTTGGTATATTAACACGGTATTATGGTATTTAAATGTAAATTTAAGTTAAACCACAAAACCTAAGACGTTGCTACCATATTTTTTATGGTAAAATTCTGGCAGCCACAGCGGCTGTCAATCTTTCTTACAGAATAAAAGTATCAATTTCTTTTAGTAAAATATCAAAATATTAGTTAAATATAGAGCAAAATTGCATGCCTTCATAAACAATGTTTTTAGGAACTGTAAATCTGTTCAACAGTATATATTTTTTTTTTATTAATGTCATTATAAAAGATTAAGCAAATTTTGTAAATAAGAAATGTTTGAAATTTTGGCATGCTTCAGTGATGTAAGAAACCTAGATTCTGTGCATTGAGTTCACATATGACCAGTGAATTTTAAAGATCCTTTTTACTCATTTCCTCTTGAAAAGCCTGTGGCATATTCGATCCAGGGATGGTTCCTCTAATCACATTAAACACACAATAAGATTTGTTAACGGCACAATGAGATGAATCGCCGTGGTGAAGCCAGATGCCTTGATAGGTCATGTGTATGGTCACCATGGTAACACAGGGTCATTGGATAAATGGGCCAATCATCTTCCTGTTCTCCCAGTGGTTGCTATGTGGTGAGAAGCCTGTCTCTAGGACACATGAGAGTCTCATCCATGCATCATAAACAAATCCCTGGATGAGGTAAAGGTTCAGTTATAAAAATTAAGCAAAATTTATCCAAGATTGTGCAAATGAGGGCCATCTTTAGGATCTGCTAAAGTTTCATAATTGAGCTTATTCAAACGTGCACATTTTATATTATCAATGAGCCACCAGGGAAGAAAACTGCAGACTAAGAGCTATTCAACAGCAGTTTATAAGTATTATGGTCTTAAAATAAATAAATAAAAGCTTTTCTCTTTCAGCACGTTGTGTTCACGCGTCCCTTTCTGCATTATGGGAAAATAGCATGAATGCATTCTGCCTGTTCTGTAAAGGGATTATCTAGTTTCTTTTCTCAGTTTGTTAGCTCTCTGCATGTGGTAGGCTACTGCCTCAGCCTGCATCGAGTTAGTCCACTGGAGGTTTTGTTTTGTTGCCTATTTAATCAGACCCATGTTCTGTGTGTTAACATTAGATGTCTTGCAGATGCACGCTTGTTTTTCATTATCCATATCGCTTTCGACTGAATCTAGATGCAGGGTCTGGACTAAGACAGACCTCATTAACATTAAATAAGGGTTTGTATTTGTAGCAGTCAGACTGGGCAAGACATAATTGGAATGCTGATTATATTTTATCTGCTTGTACAACAGACAATACATCAGTATGTGTGTAAACATGCTTTAAGCACATTTATTTATTATTTTTTTCAAATTCTGTAGACTTTATAGTGCATTGTTATGATGTTGTGGAAGAATCCGACACTTATGATGGTTTTGAATAGACACCAGAAGGCCGTCACTTATTATCGTAAACCCCATAGGAGTACACGTTGTTATTTGGTGCCTGTTGCTTTGATAAGGTTTCTTTCTTGTAAATCCCATTTCTAAAGTGAATTTCACTAGATTCCCTTTGGCAATTATTCATTTTAACAGCTGTAAAGCACACACTACAGTTGTTTGACTCTTATTGGTTGTCTAGCCACATGGGTACTTCTTCTTTTGGTGTCAGTGTTGCATCATAAATGACAAGTTGTCTGTAAGTGCCAGCCTGTAGTGGTGGGAAAAAACGAAAAAGGCTATTGAGAGCAGATGATACAGGCTATTAGAGGAGAGACTGGGTTATGAGGTAATAAGGGATGGTTTTGTGTTGGGCTATGGGGGTTAGGCTAGTTTATTATGCTGTGCTGGGAGGGAATGATGGGATCACTGTACTAGGCTAAGATGGGATTACTGTGTTGGGCTATGAGGGGAGAGTCTAGATTGCTGGGCTGTGACAGGAGGGTTTAAATCTTTGGACTGGAAGTGAGGGGTTGGATCACTGTGCTGGGCTGTGACAGGAGGCTTTAGATCTCTGGACTGGGAGGGAGGGGTCGAATCACTGTGCTGGGCTGTGACAGGAGGCTCTAGATCTGGACTGGAAAGCAGGGGTTGAATCACTGTGCTGGGCTGTGACAGGAGGCTATAGATATCTGGACTTGGAGGGAGGGATTGAATCACTGTGCTGCGGTGTCACAGGAGGCTGTAGATCTCTGGACTGGGAGGGAGGGGTGGGATCACTGTGCTAGGCTGTGATAGGAGGCTCTAGATCTTTGGACTGGGAGTGAGGGATTGGATCACTGTGCTGGGCTGTGACATTAGGCGCTAGATCTCTGGACCTGGAGGGATTGAATCACTGGCTGAGGTGTCACAGGAGGCTGTAGATCTCTGGACTGGGAGGAAGGGGTGGGATCACTGTGCTAGGCTGTGATAGGAGGCTCTAGATCTTTGGACTGGGAGTGAGGGATTGGATCACTGTGATAGGCTGTGACATTAGGCGCTAGATCTCTGGACTTGGAGGGAGGGATTGAATCACTGGCTGAGGTGTCACAGGAGGCCCTAGATCTCTGGACTGGGAGGGAGGGGTGGGATCACTGTGCTGGGCTGTGACATTAAGCGCTAGATCTCCGGACCTGGAGGGAGGGATTGAATCACTGGCTGAGGTGCCACAGGAGGCTGTAGATCTCTGGACTGGGAGGGAGGGGTGGGATCACTGTGCTAGGCTGTGACATTAGGCGCTAGATCTCTGGACTTGGAGGGAGGGATTGAATCACTGGCTGAGGTGTCACAGGAGGCCCTAGATCTCTGGACTGGGAGGGAGGGGTGGGATCACTGTGCTGGGCTGTGACATTAGGCGCTAGATCTCTGGACTTGGAGGGAGGGATTGAATCACTGGCTGAGGTGTCACAGGAGGCCCTAGATCTCTGGACTGGGAGGGAGGGGTGGGATCACTGTGCAGGGCTGTGACATTAGGCGCTAGATCTCTGGACTTGGAGGGAGGAATTGAATCACTGGCTGAGGTGTCACAGGAGGCCCTAGATCTCTGGACTGGGAGTGAGGGATTGGATCACTCTGCTGGGCTGTGACAGGAGGCTCTAGATCTCTGGACTGGAAATGAGGGATTGGATCACTGTGGTGGGGTGTGACAGGAGGCTCTATATGAACTAGAAGGGAGGGATGGGATCATTGTGCTAGCTGTGAGGGGAGTGTCTAGATTACTGGTATGGGCTGCAAGGGAACAGTCTACATCTGTGAGCTGTAAGGAGCTGTAAGGGATCACTACTGGGCTGTGTGGGAAGGGTCTAGATCTCTTGTGTGGGAGAGAGGGATGGGATCACTGCATTGGGCTATGGAGGTCAGTCTAGATCTCTAGATTGTTACCGGAGGCTCTAGATCTCTGAGCTGTGACAGGAGGGTTTGGATCTCTAGGCTGTGATAGGAGGGTCTGGATCATTGGACTAGGAGGGAGCGATGGGCTCACTGTGTTGAGCTGTGAGGGGTGTGTCTAAATCATGTGTCAGACTCTGGTCCTGGAGGGCCACTGTCCAGCAGAGTGTAGCTCCAGCCAGCTCCAAAACACCTGTCTGAAAGCTTCTAGTAATCCTAAAGACCTTGATTTGCTCAGGTGTGTTTAATTAGGGTCAGAGTTAAACTCTGCAAGACAGTGGCCCTCCAGGAACTGAATTTGACACCCCTGGACTAGATCTCTGGGCTGGGAGTTTACTTTGGAAGCTTACTGTGCTGGGCTGTAACAAGAGGGTCAAGATTATTAAGCTGAGTTGTGAGAAGTGAGTCTAGATTGCTCTACTGGGCTGTGGGAAGAGGGTCTAGATTTCTGGACTGGGAGGGAGGGTTTCGATCACTGTTCAAAGCTGTGAGGAGCTAGATCACTAGGCTGTAAGGGGTAGGTCTAGATCACTGAATTGAGCCTGTTCATTTTTTTAACTGTGGCTGTATGTCCTGCTGATGGTAGCACTTTCTTTTGTGCACTGCTATGTCTCTGTGCCTTCTCTCATCGACAGGCTTAACTTTGGAAAGAGTGTATCAGTGCATGAGAGAGAGATCTCACTTTCGCTGCATACTGTATTCGTTATGAAGAAATTGGTACCATTTGTACCTAACATACACACATACAAACTGAGGAACATTTGACCCATATTTTAATGTGTCGGAATGTGTTTTTCCTGTATTACAGTAATAGAGCTTTTAAGTTCATTGCTTATGCATGACCTACCAATGACTAGACAGAGAGTCTAACAGTGCAGCAATTTCAGGACAGTGTTCAACTTATAAATGCTAAAACGCTTTCTCCTAATTTAGTTTACTGTTCATAGACAATTTTAAAGAAAACATTTGAATGTTGATTTCTGTCTTCTGTCATCATCTGATCCGTTGTGTGATTTTTGGGGCAGGACTATCTGTTTGGCTAATAATGGGAATTTAGGCAAATTGCCCACTGCACGTTCTACTGTCTCTTCTCTTCTGCACCAGACACTGAGACTGATATGGATTGCTTTGATGCTGTTATCTGCAATCAGACGAATACAAGCAGCACAAGAGCTTGAAAGAACGTGAAAGCTGCAAGTGTTGAAAGCTGAGGCAGGCACTCCGCCACGGTCTGTCTCTGTTAAACCTGTCACCAGCCTGTGATGTGCCCCTGGACATAGCCAAGTGCCAAACGCCCCACAATGGGTGCCATTTGGAGTCTTGACAGGCTACAGAGGGTTGCTTAATCCTGTAAGAGGCTTGTCGTATTGTTTCGAGGGGAAGCGTCAGAGATGCTGCCCACCTCTGTAGTATTGTCTGTTTTGTGTTTCTGCCCATGACTGTTTGTCTGGTGTATCTTAACCTTCATTGAAGGTTCTTTGTGAGGCTAATACATTGCAAAATATTTCGTAACAGTGACCTTTTTGGTGTCAGTCAGTCGATAATAATAGTGTTTGGTGTCTGACGGGTCCTGCTTTTGTAATATCCATGTACATCAATGCCAGTTCTGGCATTTGGAAAACTGGTCAAATCAAAAAAATGATAATCTGTCTCTTTCTCTTTCCTTTTTGGCAGCTAATGGCACTGACGGTAAAAAATATAAAGGAGAACGATCTCCTTGTGACCCCTCCCGCGTCCTCCACGTCCGCAAAGTTCCCATCGAAGTGTCCGAGGCAGAAGTCATCTCACTAGGAGTCCCTTTTGGCAAAGTCACCAACCTGTTGATGCTTAAAGGGAAAAACCAAGTAGGTGCTCCATTTACCTACGAACACATCCTCTGTAAGCATTTAGCAGCATGACCATTGGAACCTCAGGCATTTGAGGAAACACAGATGAGTTTGAAATGTGGCTTTTGAGATTCTAAAACATCACCTTATGCTTTTATGTTGGTTTAGCAGTGGAATTTCCGGATTAAACAGCATGAATAAGATCAGAGAAATCCAGCATACATATTCCCAGAGTTAAATCTCTGTGTGGTTCATCACGGTGTAACTAACATGATTTGGGAAATGTAGGCCTACTTTGTCTGTGGGGACAATGGTGTGACAATACCATTGTCTCAGGGATTGTCATAGACATAAAAAAAGAAGCGTATTAAGATTTATTCCTGGCAATTAACATGTTCTCAGTAAAAATGAAACAAAAAAATCTCATTGTGATTAAAAAAAATATATAATAATATATTATTTAAATTATAAGTGTAATTGTGTTACCTCATTTAAGATACATTTTTCTACTTTTTATTTCTGAGGATGTAGAACTTTTCACTGAGGAAAAAAAAAGTAAGCTTCTTCAGTGCATATTGAAAAAGATTTTTGGACAGAATGGCATACAACTTACTGTAATGAAAACTTTTTTTGCATTACGTTATTTTTTTATTTTTATTTTTTTTTGTATTATAGGAATAATTAAATAATTAAAACTAGTCTTAAAATTGAGCATCATTCTCTTTATTTAAAATGTATTCATTTATTTATTTTTGTTTTTAGACTGAACTGTCATCCTGACATTTTTTTTTTCTTTCATGAGACTGACCTATAAAAACCCACTATACTAAGAAACACCATCATCAAAAAATCATTTTGTCTGTATTTTTCCTTTATAGAGGGTTGGTGAGGACAAGGGTCCAGATCTGTTTTTGCTTCATTAGTGATAGCCAGCGATAGAAACTGAAGTGTGTGTCCTTTCAAACACATCAAGGTCCGGCTAATAACAGAAGCCCTGCGAAAACATGGCAATCTCCCGCTTCCACTCAAGCGTCTTTTCATATTCAAATGGAAACTGGCATATTTAGACAAGAAAAGACAGGCAGACAGATTTCTAATTCCCCTGTTGCATAATTTGTTGTTTGCTGCTTGATTTGATTGAGGCTTCAAAAGATTCCTTTTATTGTAAGATTCTGCATCTATAAATCTTTCACACCTTGCTTGATGAGGTCAGAATAAATATTAAAGGTGCCTGTTAAGACAAGCATCTATTGTATTGCTCAAGTTTAGGGTTAGTGTTTTGATCAAAACCTTAATTTGAAGTATTAGACTTTGCCCTGTATTGTTTATGCTGAAGGGATGAGTAATCTTGTGCATCCATAAGTGCAGAGCAGCACTGATTCTTATTTATCTCCATTTCTTTTAGCCCACTGCTACTTATTTCATTTGAGTGTTGCATTAAAACAAACTAATAAAAGGCTGGATTAACTGACATATGTGCAATTAGCTGAATGCTGTTGTTATCAGGGCTGAGCACTTACAGTATGTTTCTCTTTCCACTACAGGCTTTTATAGAAATGGCTTCTGAAGAAGCAGCTATCACCATGGTCAACTACTACACCACAGCCACACCCCATGTCCGCAACCAGCCCGTCTACATCCAGTATTCCAACCACCGTGAGCTCAAGACTGATAATCTGCCCAATCAGGGGGTAAGAGTTACTTTCACTCCAAACACTATAAAGTACCCCTTTTTACTGGCATATAGTGGGGTTAATGACAAATAATGTGGTCCAAGATTATACGAAAGCATTATTAAAAAACAGTTCAGTTTAAATGCACTTGTCAACTTTTTAAAAAAAAAAACTTTTTATTTTATTCCAAGAACAGATGCTGCTATTTGTACAAATACTGTGCTTTACATATTTTTATAATTATTTTAAATAATTTTTCTTTAAACTTTCAAAATGTTTTCAATAGTGTTTGATACAATGGCTAACCATAAGTAAAAAGTAACATATTACCTTGAATACATGCAGTTGTGCAAAAAATATGACAGCATGAAACAACCTTGCTGTGTCATAAATTGGCAAAGAAAAACTGTCTAAAAGAAAAACTTTCTGACTTTGTTTATAGGTGGAAATCACCCCACTTTGTGCCTGACAGGCTGATGAAGCTCTAACATAAACCTATACATAACCCTAACATTATTTAGCTTGTTTTCATTTTTTTTTTTTTTTTTTTACGAACTGGTATGAATGGAATCTTTGCATATTTATTTTGCATATGCCGCCTTTATAGTTTTGCTTTACTAAGAGCTATACGTTTTACAGTATGTAAAATGGCTCATTACAGAGTCATTTCCTGAGTGCATATTAGAGCTGTGGAAATCAGGCAGTGCAGTAGTAAGATTGAGGTGTATTTGTGTGTACTCAGTGTGAGTGTAAAGTTTTAGAAGAGTTTGGTCAGAATGTTAACCCTCTGTGTCTCATTTGTAGAGGGCTCAGGCTGCCCTGCAAGCTGTCAATGCAGTGCATTCTGGGAATATGAGTCTCTCTGGGACTGCGACAGCCAGTGATGGAGGAATGATGCCTGGACAAAGTCCTGTGCTTCGTATCATTGTAGAAAATCTCTACTACCCAGTGTCTCTAGAAGTGCTACACCAGGTAAGACTACACTATACTGAAATTTTATAATTCTTTCATATGACGCTTGTCGTTGATCTCCAGTAGGTCTGGAAATTGGCACTGATTCCAGATTCACAAGCCTTTGATTCAAGCTGCATTTGATATCAACTTTGATCCATTTTGATGTTTGGGAATATTTCTGTTACAATATCAGCATGCTTTTTCAATTAAATTAGGGTCATTCTGTGTCAGCTCAACCAGAGGTGCCCAACTCAGATTTTAGATTTTGTTAATATTTTTTCTAAAGAAAGATACACGTGATGAAAGGCAAAATAATAAATGTCATGGATGAATATTTACTGAGTAATCCACTGTTTTGTAGAGAGGGAGCCAAATTACAGGGGGTTAAAAAATAACTTTAGAAAGATCGCAGCATCAAAATGTTTTGGTAGTTTGGTAGTTCTATTAGTAAAATCTGTTGACTTTAGCAATCTTTGTTACATTATGTGCCAATGGTGACCATTTAAAAATTTAATTTTTCATTTAATATTTTTTGCTTTCATCGCTATACATGTGTATTCTTAAGGAAAAATATTAGCAAAATCGAAAATTTGAGCCGGGGAAGTTTCTGAAATTTGGTTGATGTGACACAGAATGACCCATCAGCACTTGATTGATACATCAAGAAATATCATGACATACAGAGAAAACAAAACAAAAAATAAGTCCTTTTTTGCGTTCTGCAATATATAAAGCTGGATATTTCCATTCTAATCTCGAATACCTGTTACCTCATTTGTTTGCTTGCACTATTTTCATTGTTTACCATTTACACTTTCTACTTTATCACCTGGCGACCTTGTAAAATTGCCTTTCAACAAGGTCAAATTGGCACAAAACTCTTGTGTTCAGAGGTTTCATGTAGCCCAGTCATATGGGACACAAAAGTTTTGGAAACAAGCATCTTAAAGGGATAGTTCACCCAAAAATGAGCATTACCCAATGATTTATTCACTCTCAAGCCTTTCTAGGCGTATATGACTTTCTTATTTCAAATGAATTTAATCGGAGTTATATTAAAAAATGTCCTGGCTTTTCCAAGCTTTATAATTGCAGTGAATGGCTGTTGAAACTTTAAAAGTCGTAATCTCTAGCTCTAGTTCACGAGAGACCAGCGGATGCCGGATGTAGATGTAGCATGAGCTCCAGTATCTAGGCCTTTATTAACCCCCTGGAGCCTTTTTAATGATGAATGTATGCACTTTTTTTGGGTGTCAAAATTTCAACACCCCATTCACTGCCATTATAAAGCTTGGAAGAACCAGGACATGTTTTAATATAATTCCGATTGTATTTGTCTGAAAGATGAAAGTCGTATACACTTAGAATGGCTTGAGGATGAATAAATCATGGAGTAATTTTAATTTTTGGGTAACTATCTGTTCAAACCAGCCTGAGGTTGTTTACTTGTGTCAGTGGGATAAAAGGTTGGTCAAAATGGTCTAGTATATTGTTTTTTTGGGGGGGGATTTCAAACCACCTTGGTCAGGTTGAGTCACCATGTAGATTACCAGCTAAACCTGCTTAACCAGCTAAGAAAAGCAAACCACCTTGGGCTGGTTTAAACTAGACTTTCTAACATTTCTGTCCTTTTAATATTTTCATTTTTGTCTTCTCCTTCATTTAGATCTTCTCAAAATTTGGAACAGTCCTGAAGATCATTACCTTCACCAAGAACAACCAGTTCCAGGCCTTGCTTCAATATGCAGATCCGATGAACGCACATCACGCCAAAGTGGTCAGTACCCAAACAGAACCCACAAAATTCTCCTCTTATTATCTTGTTGGTGGGATGAAAACATGCCACCCAGCTTTAGGGACACTCTTAAAAAAGATTCCAAAAGGGTGTTTTTGCAGTGATGCCATAGAAGAACCATTTTTGGTTCCCCAAGGAACCTTTCAGCGAACAGTTCCTAAAAGAACCATTTCAAAGAACATTTCAAAAATCTAAAGAACCTTTATCAACTCTAAAGAAACTTTTTTGCATTTGTAAATGTTCCATGGATGTTCAAGGTTCTTCACAGAACCATTGATGCCAATAAAGAACCTTTATTTTTAAGAGTGTATAGGCTAGTTTATTTCCTCAGACAGACAGTTTATCTGTGGTCAGCGCTGGTTCCTAATCGCTTGGCCGTCCCATATATAATCAAAGCTTCACAATCAATCACAAGGTCGCTCACACCTGTCCTCCATCACCTCATTTTTGGCGCTCTCTGGTATTTTTTGGTGCCGAGCCGAAAATTTGTCAAAGCAACAGGAAGACGGCAGGAAAACCAGCTCCCAGTAGACCGCACAAATCAAAGCGCCCCTGTAATTAATATGTCACCGTTGAGGTTATCTAATGAATGCCAATGCAGCTCACCAGGGGGAAAAGAGCTAGCAAGTAATTACTCCTCTGGTCTGAGGGTGTTATCTATTGTGCGGCTGCCATGTTGCATTGCCTCCTTGCACAAAGAGAGTATTTGTTAGTGTAACAGGAGGGGTGGGGACAGGGGTCTTTTTTGAAACGGGCGAAGCCCCCCTTTCCTCCCGGTTAAAATTGCTGCAAAAAAAGGAACAATTGTGCACAAATGCATTTTACTTTACCAGCGTCTTTGGCAGGAAAAGCACAAGCATTATCAATTGCAGAAATAAAACACTAATTAAAACTAGAATTTGACATTTTATGAAAAATAAATACACTAGCGCATTAGATTTCAAATGTAACAAAATATGTTCTTTGTAACTTTATATTCATCAATAGTGCTGGATAGTAACCAGTGTTGGGGGTAATGCATTACAAGTAACGTGAGTTACATAATCAGATTACTTTTTTTAAGTAACTAGTAAAGTAACGCATTACTTTTTCATTTACGAGAAAATAAAAAAAAAGTTTCTTTTTGTCTCTTTTATCTATTTAATCCCATTTTATTAATGAATGTCTTTGCCTTTGTTGATCCAATTCAACCATACTAATAAGCTAAACTTACTTTAGATTTAACTAATATTTACGCTTAATTTTTCTCATTGCTGAAGATTGTTGAACTTCTCATACTGTTCTACTGTAAAGACGTGAATTTACTTTTCCTTCAGCCTTAGGCTTATTTATTTCACTTTTTGGTGTGAAAGGGCTTTTACATTTGCTAAAAATCTAACTTTTTATATTAAAAACAAACAAACAAGTCATGCCCAGATTTAAAAATTAACACAAAAGTAATGCAAAAGTAGTGTGACGCATTACTTTGCATAAAAAGTAACTAAATAACGTAATTAGTTACTTTTTTAGGGAGTAACGCAATATTAATATTGTAATGCATTACTTTTAAAAGTAACATTCCACAACTCTGATAGTATCTCAATGACATAATCAGGTTCCAGAAATGAAGTACTTGTAATTTGATTAAATTGCATTTATTAATTACATAATTGCATATTCATATGGTCACTTGACCGTAAACGGGTATTATATATATATATATATATATATATATATATATATATATATATATAATTTTTTTTTTTTTTTTTTTATTCAGTGTTGTATTTCGATCTTTACTAGATTTATTTTAACTTTACATGTTTATGCTTAATTAATTATAATTAAAAAGTTTTGGAAAACACAATTCAGTGTTAAATGCACTTTATATATTTTCATTATCTTTGTATTTTTGTATCAATATGATAAAAGATTATCCTATTTAAATCAATGTGATAGATGAGTTAGGTCAAAAGTTATCTGAGTGACTATATTACCTCAAATATGTAATGTAACGGATTACATGACTATCTACAATATTTCTCATGTAATTTGGAAATAATAATGGATTTCAATTTGTAAGTAATCTGTCCAACACTGCATATCAAAGGAAAAAAATATTTCTACAAAAATATGAAGCTGCACAACTATTTTTAACATTGATGATAATCAGAAATTAGAATGATTTCTGAAGGATCATGTGACACTGAAGACTGGGGTAATGATATTGAAAATTCAGCTTTGATCACAGAAATAAACTACATTTTAAAATATACTACAGTAGAAAACAGTTGTTTAAAATTATAAAAACATTTAACAAAATCTTACTGTTTTTACTTATTTTAAAAACCTTACATAAGTCACAACCTCAACATTTAAACGGTAGTCTATATACACTACCAGTTAAAAGCTGGACAGTAAGATTTTTAATGTTTTTAAAGAAGCCTCTTCTACTCACCAAGCCTGCATTTATTTGATCCAAGGTACAGAAAAAACATATTTTTACTATTTAAAATAACTGTTTACTTCTTGAATATTTTTTAAAATGTAATTTATTAAACTGAATTTTTAGCACCATTACTCCAGTCACATGATCCTTCAGAAATCATTCTAATATTCTGATTTGCTGCTCCAAAAACATTTATTATGTTGAAAACAGCTAAGTACAGCATTTATCTGAAATTGAAATCTTTTGTAACATTATAAATGTCTTTATCATCTTCCTTGCTAAATAAAAGTATTTTTTCTAATAATTTCTATATATACTGACTCCAAGCATTTGAATGGTATAGTAGATAATGTTACAGCTTTTTATTTCAGATAAATGCTGATTTTTGGATCTTTCTCCTCAAGGAAAAATTAAAAATGTACTTAACTGTTTTAAATATTGGAAATAATAATACTAAAAAAAGTTTCTTTACAAAAAGTTGATTTCTGAATGATCATGTGACAGAAGACTGGAGTAATGGTGCTGGAAATAATAAGCATATTTCAAAAATGTACTGCTTTTGCCATACATTGGATCAAATAAATGCAGGCTTGGTGAGCAGAAGAGACCTTTTTAAAAACATTAAAAATCTTACTGTTCAAAAACCTTTGGCTGATAGTATATTTTTGCCATAATGGTAGGGTGTTGAATTACAGTTGCTAAGGTGTTTTCTAGGGTGGTTGATTAACACCCCAAAAGAGTCCTAAGAGCCCACCCTTGAGACAAGAGATCATATTGTATCATCCAGCATTCATAATTTGTACATTATTGCTTAAAGCTACCAGCACAGACTTCTATTCAACAGCTCTTTTTCTTTCCTGTCGTTGCTCAGGCCACTGTCAGGATTAGATGTGATTTGCATTTGTCATCAGGGTTTAGTTAAATGAACTGGCTCCATGGGAGAGGTTATTTCACATCGCCTCCTCCCTGCCAAACCAGCTTTAGGCCTACACAGACAATTCAATAATAAAAATGTCGCACTGGATTAAGAAGCAAACTCTGTCATGTTGAGTGGAGATCTTGTTTTCTTATCTAAGGTTCATATTTCCAAAGTGGCCATAACGAAATGACAATAATGGGTAAACTGACCCGAGAAAACATTTTTGTCATTATAATGGCTAATAGATGGCTAATATATTTTGAAGTTTCATGGGTTGTATGTTTATTGATTCGTTTTCACTGCACATGTTGCTTTTCATCTGTTTGGTTTTATACTTTGACCCCGCAGGAATCATTAAGATACAAACCTTGTGACCGCAGCTTCTTCGAGATCTGTTTTAGGAGTTTGGCTGTCGCTTGCTTTAAGATATTGATTAACAGATAGAAAAACTGAGATGAGATGCTCAGGCTCCATTAAACCCTGATGTAATGAAGTAGAGCAGGTGTAATCAATGAGAATGTGCCGGAATAGTTCAATGTCCTGTGATCGGAAAGGCAAACACGCTTCGGTTATCTGCGTGACTGTATGCAGTGCTGGGGAAATCTGATGAGAAAAGAATTAAAATAAAATAATAAGTAAATAAACATTTTTATAAATATTTTAAATTAACACTATTAATATATTAATATTATAATATATATTTAAGAAATATTATTTTCAGAATATACACTACCAGTCAATATTTTTTTTATGTTTTTCAAAGAGTTCTCTTCTGCTCACCAAGCCTGCATTTATTTGATCCAAAATAAAGCAAAAGCAGTAATATTTATACTATTTAAAAAAACTGCTTTCTTTTTAAATATATTTTTCTAAATGTAATTTATTTCTGTGATCAAAGCTACATTTTCAGCATCATTATCCTTCAGAAATCATTCTAATATGCTGATTTGCTGTTCAAGAAACATTTTTATTATTTGTATTTGTTATTATCAATACTTAAAACAGCTGAGTACATTTTTTGTAGGATTTTATGAATAGAAAGATCCAAAGATCAGCATTTATCTGAAATAAAAAGCTTTATACACTATATTATACACTATACATAACATTATACACTATACCATTGAAAACCTTCATTTTTACTTAGCAAGGATGCTTTAAATTGATCAAATGCGATGTTAAAAATATAATGTTACAAAAGATTTCTATTTCTAAAAAAATTCTGTTTATTTATAAATGCTGGTCTTCTGACCTCTTTATCATCAGAGAAACCTGAAAAAATCTACTCAGCTGTTTTTAACATAAAAAAAATCATAATTTTAGCTGCAAATCAGAATATTAAAATGATTTCTGAAGGATCATGTGACTGGGGTAATGATGCTAGAAGCATCAGCTTTGAATCACAAGAATAAATTACATTTTAAAATGTATTCAAATAGAAAAAGTTATTTTAAATAGTAAACATATTTCACATTTTTACTGCTTTTGCTGTACTTTGGATCTAATAAATGCAGGCTTGGTGAGCAGAAGAGACTTATTTAAAAAGCATTAAAAATCTTTCTGTTCAAAAACTTTTGACTGGTGCTGTAGCAGTAGAGTAATGGCAATGAGATTTATTTTTGCACAATTTTGCATGTACATTTCTACTGGAAAAAAATACTTAATTGTCCTAAAATAAGCTTGTTTTTGTTTAAGCTAACTATCATTTATTTTTGAAAATGGCATTTTAATGTTTTATGTCTGGGTCAGGCTTTGGATGGGCAGAACATCTACAACGGCTGCTGCACTCTGCGTGTTGAATTCTCCAAGCTGACCAGTCTGAATGTGAAATACAACAACGACAAGAGCAGGGACTTCACACGCCTAGACCTACCCTCAGGGGACGGGCAGCCCACGATGGACCCCACCATGCAGACCGCTTTTGGTAAGATGCATGCACATACAAACAGAAATATATGGGTGTATGTTTGATTAGAGGAACCATGGTCTCATATTGATGATTTTAAAAAAGAGATGAGATTTAAATTTTAGGTAATCATTTCTAGAGAAAGGCCAGAAAAATTCTACATTCTAATTTTTTTCGTAAGTAAATGATAATCATTTTAATAACAAAGAATCACTTCCTTCAGTAATGCTCATAAAGTCATTACCTCCCAACTCTTTCTCCAAAAATGGAAATATGTGACCCTGGACCACAAAACCAGTCATAGGGGTCAGTTGAAATTGAGATTTGTGAATAAATAAGCTTTCCATTGATGTATGGTTTGTTAAGATAGGATAATATTTGGCCAAGATACAACTATTTGAAAATCTGGAATCTGAGGGTGCAAAAAAATCTAAATGTTGAGAAAATCGCCTTTGAAGCTGTCCAAATGAAGTACTTAGCAATGCATATTACTAATCACAAATTAAGTTTTGATATATTTACGGTAGAACATTTACAAAATATCTTCATAGAACATGGTCTTTACTTAATATCCTGATGATTTTTGGCACTGAAAAGAAAAACTGATAATTTTGACCCATACAATGTATTTTTGGCTATTGCTACAAATATACCAGTGCTACTTAAGACTGGTTTTGTGGTCCAGGGTCACATACAATATAACTATCACACACACGCAAAAATTCACAACATCCAGCATTATACCAAAACCCACTTGATCAAGGCCACATGATCAGATCTTTATTCCAGGATGTGTAATAATAAATATTCTGATACATTTCGAAGATTAAATATGGCGTGAAGACATTTGTAGGTATTTAAATGTAATATGTGACCTTGGACCACATAACCAGTCATAGCCAAAAATACATTGTATGGGTCAAAATGTTATTGTATTTATGCCAAAAATCATTAGGCTGTTATGTAAAGATCATATTCCATTAATATATTTAGTAAATTTCCTACTGTAAATATATCAAAACCTAATTTTTGATTAGTAATATGCATTGCTAAGAGCTTTCATTTGGACAACTTTCAAGGCGATTTTCTATTCCAGATTTTCGAATAGCATCTCGGTCAAATATTGTCCTATCATAACAAACCATGCATTAATAGAAAGCTTGTATGGTGTATAAATCTCAATGTAAAAAAATTACTCTTATGACTGGTTTTGTGGTCCAGGGTCACAAAATTTTTATCTGTCAGAAGTTGCACTAATTTAAGAATTTTTTCTACATGGAGTGCTGGAGGAAGTTTTGTGGTTGTATCGTGTTGTTTTGAAGCTGTTAGCATATTAGTTAAGAGACAACTTGTACCCAGATACAGACACACTTTCTCTCTCTCTCACACACACACCATCTGCTTTAGTCTGTGCTTTTCTTCTAGCTCAAAGCAAGTTCTTGTCCAAAGCTAAAGAATATCAGATTTATTTTGTTATAGATAAAGATGTATAATAAATGGCGTCTAGACTTAAACGCTGCTTAAATGTCAATTTTGCACTATTTACTATTTATTTCCACTTTGATTACTGATTTGTCACCATATGAAGAGTTCAGATGTAAAAGCCTCTAAGTGCCATCTAAAAATTTTCATCTAAAATGAGCATTTTTATCAGTCTCCTGTGTGTAGGTTCAGTCATTTTACTCTAATGGCAATGTATAGGTCCTGTTCTATGCAATTGAAGTGAAATAACTAAACATGCATATAGGAGCCTGATTTAAAAAAAATGCTCATTTTACAAGAAAATCTCAGACGGCACTTAAAGGCTTTTGCACCTGAAGTCTTCATATATTCTCTATAGGTATATTCTGGGTTAAAAACACAGAATAGTTCAGCCAAAAATGAAAATTTGCTAAAATTCTACTCAGGTCATCCAAGATGTAGATGAGTTTGTTTCTTCATCAGATTTGGAGAAATGCAGCATCACATCACTTTCTCACCAATGAATCCCCTGTAGTGAATGGGTGCCGTCAGAATGAGAGTCTAAACAGCTGATAAAAACATCCCAATTATACACAAGTGATCCACACCACTCCAGTCCATCAATTAATGTCTTTTGAAGTGAAAATCTGCACGTTTGCAAGAAACAAACTGGCGTTTCAAACCATTACTTCCAGCTAAAGTACAAATCCGTAATCCATAATATTGCTTTCTCCAGTGAAAGAAGTCATCTCGTGTGAATCAGGAGAGACATATGCACAGATTAAACACTTTTTGCAAGCCTAAAACAGCTCTAAACAAATATGTATTTGTATATATTTTGAAGTGCGAGGACAACAGGGGATGGACTGTTTCACTGGAAGAAGTGTAATCATGGGTTATTTTGTCCAAAAGTGAAGGTTTGAAGGTGAAGTGTGTAAATGATGGATTTGTTTCACATAAACATGCAGCTTTTCACTCCACCGATGGACTGGACTGGTGTGGATTACAGTGATGTTTTTATCAGCTGTTTGGACTCTCATTCTGACGGCACCCATTCACTGCAGAGGTTCCAGTGACACAATGCTCATTTCTCCAAATCTGTTTTCACGAAGAAACAAACTCATCTGCATCTTGGCTGGCCTGAGGGTCAGTTAATTTTCAGCGAATGTTCATTTTAATTTTTTCAGCTCTATCTACACTACGCTTTGTTGATACCAAGGACAGTTTTTGTCAGTGTGTACACTGACATTTCATTTTTTAATCAAACCTGTCTGTTTATCTAGTAAACTTCCTTTCCTTTACAAATACCAGTATAACAGATATTTTCCTCACTTCCTCCTTACCTGGCCGATCTGTGTGTTTTATTATAATGCTATCGGTCGGTTGCATGCACACTATCAAAGGGCATGCCTTATCGCACATGCACACAAAGTTCTGTGGGCCGGACAGCGTTTGCACAGTAGATTTATTGTGTGTGTGTGAGATTGTCAGAGGAGCGGCAGATAACTGTGGCTGCCCATCCACGCATCTTGTTGTCTCAGGCTCGGTAAATCACTTGTGTCTTCTACAGCGAGAGGCGTTGTGGATACTGATAAGGCCGGTGTGTATTCTTGTGCGTGTGTCTATAAATCAGAGCTGATGAATTGTTTCTGGGTGCAGGCAGGAATCTCAGGGGCGCTCGATGACGTCTCCAGACGCCCGCTAAAGCTATAAAAGGTGTTCAAATGGCAGCTTTTATTAGACCGCTGCCATTTTGTCGGTCTTCTGCTGCAACACCCCTCATGAAAATGTTTTATTGTTGTCAGTAGGACTGTTTTGAAATGTATGTACATTGCTTGTTCTGAGCTCTGTTCTGGTTTACATCTCAATGGGCTGAATAAATCCATTTTAAACAATGGTGTCACACTTAAGCCCATCTCTCCTGGGAATTTGAGATATTACATGAGCAAATTGTGAATTACATGAACGTGCAGGTCTCAGCAAGCCGTAGTCAGCTCCAAATTATAGGAGGATAATAAAAGTGTGGTGATATAAGGAGTACAGAACAGATGTATGTGCAGTCTTTTATAGATTGTGCTGTTCTGCTGTTAATATCATTTATTTAAGGCTCTTGCAGGGTTTTTAATTATATATATATATATAGATTTATTAAGTGGATTAGTGAATAATTCTGAAAGAGGGAAAAGGGTTACATTTAGTTTAAAACACATGTGCCAAGATCTCATAATTTGTATGGTTTTGAAATACTTTCCAAACCTTTTTTTTTTTAAGTTTTAAATTTCATGACTCTAAAAAGTCATGTGGTGTAACCAAGAAAATTATTGTTGTCATTATTATTATTATTATTATTATTATGTTAAAACCGTTAAATGTATTTTGAAGGCATAATATAATATAATATAATATAATATAATATTTATTCATTTTTATAACATAACTTGGGGAGTTGCATCACATGACAAAATGCATTAACCTAGCCATATCATAAATGGTCAAAATATATAAAAAAAAAAAAAAAAAAAAAAAACAGACAGATATATATTTGTTAATATTTAATTAGCTTTTCATAGCAGGGAACTGTTAATAAATGTACATTGTGTTTATAATGATATATATATATATATATGTATATGTCAGAAATGAATATTCAGTCCATCATCTTTAAATATCTTTTGTATTTGATGTAGTTGTATATGACATTAAAAAAAATTCCATGAGTAATAATTAAAACTGTTAAAATAATAATAATAATTATTATTATTATTAATTATTATAATCAAATAATCAGATAGTATCACTCATTGACACTGATTTGCAACAAAAAACATAAATAATAATAAGAAGAAGAAGAATCAAATAATTAGATCGCTTCACACATAGACAGCCATTTGCAATTAAATAATAATAATAATAATCAAATAATCAGATAGTATCACTCAGTGATTTGAAATAAAAACATAAATAATAATAATAATAATCAAATAGCATCACTCATAGACACTGATTTGCAATAAAAAAAAAATATTATTAATAATAATAAATAATCCGATATTATCACTCATAGACACTGATTTGCAGTAAAAAAAATATTATTAATAATAATAAATAATCCGATATTATCACTCATAGACACTGATTTGGAATAAAAGCATACATAATAATAATAATAATAATAATAATAATCAAATAGTATCACTCATATAAACTGATTTGTAATACAAATATTAATAAAAAAAAGAAGAAGAAGAAGAAGACATGTATCCTAATAATCAGGATAAAAACTAAACAAACAAGCGAAAATTAAAAATGAATCATATGAATCTTTTGGTCACACAAAGTGATATGGCTGCCACTCTTTCATCAGCAATATATATTTTAATAAGACGGGATAATTTTTTTCCCCATGAAGAAAATAATAAAAGGTTATGTAAAACTATTTAATAATAAGGTTTATTTTTTTAATCATTGTAATGAGGCTTTTATCTTCATTATGTTCTCAGAACAGTTTTATCACCATGACATGTACAGTATAATTTTACGCCCACAAAGAAACATCAAAATGAATTTCTTCAGGAATTAAAATCTTTCGTCTCAATAATAGATGTCATTTAATGAATCATAAATATTAGACTTTTTCTTAGCCTGGAAAAACTCATTGTGTTAATGTAGATGTACACACACTGCTAGCACTATCCTGTTATGTGCTTGTGCTCTCATTTGATCAATGTTTGTCATTGCTAACTCTTTGTGTGTGTGTGTGCAGGGGCTCCTGGGATAATTTCCTCTCCATACCCCGGGGCAGCTGGTTTCGCCCCTGCTATCGGTTTCCCTCAGGCAGGTAAGCTTTCAGACAGTCACACTCTCACATCACATCTCAGTAATGGAGGCAGCGTCGTGCAGCTCACGACAGTCTTCAGACTGAATAATTGGAGGTATTATGGTGTCATCACCTGAGCCACTTGCAAGACGCATCTGCAGATTGACACCAGCAAAATGAGCAAAGTGAAGAGGGGCTGAACACAAACAGTATTGACGTCACATGTAATAACAGAAGAAAGCTTTGCATTTGGAATTGGCTATTGATTAGTTTGCACCCTGTTTTGATTTATGCGATCAATGCATCTAATTTAAGTAGATTGCATTGCTTTTTTTAATTAAATATTTTATCATTGAAAAAAAAAAAATAGAGTAATATTTACAGTCACTCTGGGCTTATTTGTATTTAGGTTTTCTTAAATATTCACATTTAAAATGATTTACCACTGAATATTTTTTCACTTAAATCAAATAATTTGTCCTTTACAATACTGAAGCATGTTGCGAATGTTGTTTCACTCCCGAGCTTGGCTGTTTTCACACTCCTGACCCTGATCTCTACTGGCTTTATTTAAACCTCTTACTTACCATCCAATTCAATACTCATTTGGACTAAATTTACCCAGCATGCCTGAACACATTGATTTAATAAGCTATTACAAGACCTTATGTTGTTTATCTGAAAAAGTGGCAACAGGTTGTGAAAACGGACGATTGTTCTAGAACGCTCCCTTCCTCTCTCTCACGTTACCCCTCCTTTCCTGTCTTCCCTTTCCCATCTGCCCTCTTCCCGCCGGCTGCGCTCCGCTCAGGTCTGTCTATGCAGACAATGCCTGGTGCTCTGGGACCGCTCACCATCCCTTCATCAGCAATGACAGGACGGATGACTATCCACGGCATGGCCCCCACCGCCATCCACTCTGTGCTCCTCGTCTCCAACCTCAACCCCGAAGTGAGTTTCCATCCCCACCCTCAACACCACTGTCCCATGACACAACTCATGTCAACAGAAGTGACTCACCCTTCTTATGTTCCTATGAGTCCTTCCACTGCAGAACATCATTCATATGGCATAAAATTGATGATATCTGTAGGAAAGAGATCTATCTATCTATCTATCTGTCTGTCTGTCTGTCTGTCTGTCTGTCTATCTATCTATCTATCTATCTATCTATCTATCTATCTATTAGTCTGTCTATCATCTGTTGGTCTATTTATTTGTCTGTCCTTCCATCCATCTATCAGTCTGTCAGTCTATCATCTATCAGTCTGTCAGTCTATCATCTATCTGTCTGTCTGTCTGTCTGTCTGTCCTCTGTCTGTCTATCATGTGTCTGTCTGGATATCTATCGGTCTATCTGTCTGTCTATCATCTGTTGATCTATCTATCTATCTATCTATCTATCTACCAGTCAGTCTGTCTATCATCTGTTGGTCTATCTATCTATCTATCTATCTATCTATCTATCTATCTATCTATCTATCTACCAGTCAGTCTGTCTATCATCTGTTGGTCTATTTATTTGTCTGTCCTTCTATCCATCTATCAGTCTGTCAGTCTATCATCTATCTGTCTGTCTGTCTGTCTGTCTGTCTGTCTGTCTGTCCTCTGTCTGTCTATCATGTGTGTGTCTGTCTGGATATCTATCGGTCTATCTGTCTGTCTATCAGTCAGTCTGTCTATCATCTGTTGATCTATCTATCTATCTATCTATCTATCTATCTATCTATCTATCTATCTATCTATCATCTGTCTATCTGGATATCTATCTATCTATCTATCTATCTATCTATCTGTCTGTCTATCAGGATGTCTTTCACTCTATCTATATATCTATCTATTTATCTATCTATCTGTCTGTCTGTATATCTATCAGTCTATCTATTTGTCTGTCTGTCCTTCTATCCATCTGTCTGTCATCTGTTGATCTATCTGTCTGTCTGTCTGTCTATCAGTCAGTCTGTCTGTCATCTGTCGGTCTATCTATCTGTCTATCGATCATCTGTCAGTCTGTCTATCTATCCTCTATCTGTCTGTCTATCTGGATATATATATATATCGGTCTATCTATCTGTCCTTCTATCTATCTGTCTGTGTATCTATCTGTCTATCTATCATCTATCTGTCTGTCTATCATATGTCCATCTGGATATCTATCGGTCTATCTATCTATCCATCTATTAGTCTATCTATCTATCTGTCTGTCTGTCTGTCTGTCTGTCTCTCTGTCCATCTATCTATCTATCTGTCTGTCTGTCTATCTATCTATCTATCTATCCATCTATTAGTCTGTCTATCATCTGTCGGTCTATCTATTTGTCTATCCTTCTATCCATCTATCAGTCTATCTATCATCTATCTGTCTGTCTATCTATCTATCTATCTGTCTGTCTGTCTGTCTCTCTGTCCATCTATCTGTCTTTCTGTCTATCTATGTACCATCTGTATGTATGTCTGTCTATCAGTTACATAAAAATTTTTGTTGGTAAAATGTATGTGTATGTATAGGTCTATTGGTCTATAACTACTCTGAGCCATTACTATAGCTTATAGTATCATATACACTATGCATGGAGTCTAAACACTCACTGACCCTAAATATCAGTGCCTTTAACCTCCCTTGCAATCATTTGTCTTGTCGTGTCATGTCAGCTAATCCAAATGTATTTTCATGTGTCTTTATTCAGACTCAGCAATTGATATCACAAGACACTTTCTTTATTTAATTCTACAACGTTAGTGGCCAGCATTCAAGTTGACATGATCAGTGCCAACATATTTCACAGCAAATCCCCACATCTATGTTTCTTCATACATTTTACACATACTCATTTAATCTTTTTTAGCACTTTTTTTTAGCACATTTCAGTACTGAGTGATCTCCTTGATAATGTCTCATCTCTTGCAGAGCATATCACCACACGGGCTCTTCATTTTATTCGGTAAGAATGAATTTATTACTCCTCTAGATTAGATGTGCAGACGGCTGTTTTTATGAAGGCAGTAGAGGATAAAGGCTGAGCGATGAGACCATTTCCTTACAAATACACGGTCGGGAGATTATTTGCAGATTGTGCGTTGTGACCCATCATATGAATGTTCAAAATTCTCCCATAGACACGCTCAGTGTGTGCCATTGTTATTGTCCCTACAATTTAATAACTGTCAACATCAGAGACAGACCTCAGTGTGAGTGATATCCTTTAAAATGTTTGCTTGCTCTGAGCATGTGAGGAGTTGCTGTCGCCCTCTGCCTTCAATAATGAAACACTGAGATCCACAGATAAAGTATTATTTGCTGTAAATTGTGTTCTCAGCGTGTTCGAGCACAAAAAATCTAAATTTCTCTTTTATCCCTGCAGGAGTGTACGGAGATGTTCACAGAGTCAAGATTCTGTTCAACAAGAAAGAGAATGCCTTAATACAGATGGCAGACGCCACGCAAGCCCAGCTCGGTACGTCAGGCATTACACTGAAATCCTTTTCATCTTGATACATTCTCTTCATCCTTTGATCAGTCGTCTTTATCGGCGTATTCTGTGTCTGTATTAAAGCTACAAATCAGTGTGCTTGTATCGCTGCTGAATGTAGCCAGTACCATGAATGAAATATTTATAAAAATGACATTTTTCTACTAAATGTCTCATAATTTAGATACATTGGAATATTCTGATGCAATTTAATAATAGGGTATGAAATGGAGCAAGGAAAAATGAAAAGGAATCTTTCATGTGTGAAAGGACTGGTTTGGTTGTGGTAATCATATTTAAATGCGGGAGCAAATGCTAATAATTTGTGTAAATCGCTTGTAAAACAGTCTTGTGTAAATTTTCCTATCCAATTCTACATTTACACTTTGGACATTATTTGAACATAAATTTTGTGTTAGAATGTTTTGAGAACGATTTACAAAGACATTTATGAAACAACTGCGAACAATGCACAGTGCTCAGAAATTTACAAAGCGATTTTACTGTTTATATAAAAATGAATTAAGAAGAATACTTTTATCAACATTTTATACAGTAATTTAATGTGGGAATCATTTTTTGAATGATTCACTCAAATTTACAGTTTTGCAAGGTTTTGCAAACACATTACACAGAAATTTACAGAATAATGGCTTTGCCACCAAAATTTATATAATAATGTTTTTTCAAACAATGTACAGTACATAGAAATGAACTGTCTTTATCAATGTTTTATACAGTAATTGTGAATGAATCAATTTTTTGAATGTTTTACACAAATTTAAATTAAAAAGTTTACTACACTAAAAGTTAACTATTAAAAGAAATTTACATTAAGAATGCTTTCATGTACAAGTTTCTAAATTCATGAAGGAATAGTTCTTCTAATAATTTACACATAAATTAATACAAAAATGGTTTTGCAAACAAGACCAACAAGAATTTATGTAATAGTTTTGCTATTGATTTACAAAAAAAAGAATGTTTTTTTTATCAGTGTTTTCTACAGTAATTTGTGTATGAATCAAATTGTGAATGATTTACACAAAATTACATAAAAATGTTTTGCAAAACTACTAAAAGATATTTACATATGAATTGTTTTATGCACGATTTTCACCTAAATTTACAGAGGAATGGTTCTGCCAATGATTTACACAGATTATTGTAAAAAATGTTTTTCAAACAATGTACAGTACACAGAAATGTATATAATACTAGTTTTGCTAATGATTTAGAAAGAAATTAACTGTTTTAATCAATGTTTTATACAGTAATTTGTGTATGAATCAATTTGCGAATTATTTTTACAAAATTACATAAAAATGTTTTTTGCAAAACTATTAAAAGACATTTACATAAGAATGGTTTTAAGCATGATTTTCACCTAAATTTATGGAGGAATGCTCTGCTAATGATTTACACATAAATTAACGTAAGAATGGTTTTGCAAACAATGTGCAGTACAGAGAAATGTGTGCAAAAATAGTTTTGCTATTGATTTACAAAGAAATTAACTGTTTTAATCTTTGTATGAATCAATCTGCAAATGATTTACACAAATTTACTTTAAAAACACTTGCGAACTATTAAAATACATTTTTATAAGAATAATTTTGTGTACGATTTTTACCTAAATGTATGTAAGAATGGATCTGCTAATGATTTACACATAAATTAATGTATGTACTGTACACTGTTCGCAAAACCAGAAATGCATGCAAATAGATTTGCTATTGATTTAGAAAGAAATTAACTTTTATCAGTGTTTTATAGAGTAATGTGTGTATATATATCATTTTGCAAATGAATTACACAAATTTACATTAAAAAGTTTTGCGAATATAATAAAAGAAATGTACATAAGTATGATTTTCACCTAAATTAAGAGAAGAATGGTTCTGCTATTGATTTGAATACATAAATTAACGTAAGAATGGTTGTGCGGACAATGTACAGTACAACGTTTTATACAGTAATTCATGTATGAATCAATTTGTGAATGATTTACATAAATTGACATAATAAGGTTTTGTAAATTATTCACACAAATTTGCATAACAATGGTTTTATGTATGACACCCAGAAATGTATGCAGGAATGGATTTGATATTGATTTACACAAATTTACCTAAGAATGGTTTTACTAACATTTTATACAGTAATTTATTAAAAAAAATTATTTACTCTCTGCTTGTTTAATGAATGAAGCCAATTTTTGTACAAAATGGGGTTAAGTACTCAGATGTAAACAGACATACCAGAGTGACAACTATATTATTATGCAGTGTCAAAAATGTCAGTTTTTGTTGTTCAAACGTAGGAAAAAGATTTGTTCAGTGTAAGTGTAATATGATGTGTCTCAGGGTTAAAGCTTATCTGTAACACATTATCTCTTGGTTTGTTTTGTCAAGCGATGAGCCATTTGAACGGTCAGCGTCTGTATGGTAAGGTGATCCGTGTGACCATCTCAAAGCACCAGACGGTGCAGCTCCCCAGGGAGGGTCAGGAGGACCAGGGCCTGACCAAAGACTTCAGTGGGAGCCCGCTGCACCGCTTCAAAAAGCCCGGCTCCAAGAACTTCCAGAACATCTTCCCTCCCTCCGCCACCCTACACCTCTCAAATATCCCGTGAGTGACTGGCACACACCCACACATCAGGCACCACATGCTCAGTACAACATGTTACAAAAAAATTGCAACAAAAAACAACCCCGTTTTTCTGGACTAACTTAAGCAATTTTAAGTTCTGTAAATCTGTAAATCTCAAGTTGTTTATTATGATAATAATTGGTGTTAAAAAGTAAGAAGGGATATATATATAAGTCACTAGAAAAATAGATGTTGACTGCATTGCAATATATAACATATTTGATTCATATATTTGATTCGACCCATGCATATTATCATATTAGCGCTTTCACTCCACTAGAATTTTTCCATTACTGCTGGCATCAGATAAGGTGCTGTTTTTTGTCCTTTGTAAACACTCTGTTTTTATTTCTTTCATCCCCCAGTCCCTCCACTACGGATGATTTTCTGAAAGAGCTGTTTGCCAGTTCTGGATACACAGTCAAGGCCTTCAAGTTTTTCCAGTGAGTTTTCTTCACTAGTGTTTGTCCTTCATTTATCTATTATTTTATTCAGTATTTGTTCACATGGGGAAGAGTCTGCTTGTACCTTTCTTCATGACAACATGGCCGATAAGAATGAGTTGTTTTGCGAAAACACATAAATGGAATGTTACAAACATTGCCTATATGATCCGCTAAAAAGTGAACAAGTGAATTTACTGGGAAAAAATGTGTAGCTAGGTGGGCCAAAGGACATTTTTTAATATAACACATTGTATTTGTTTGAAAGTAGAGAGTCATATCTCAGTACATCATGGGGTAATTTTCATTTTTGGGGGAACTATTCTTTTACATTTAAACTTTTTTTTAAAAAAATGATATGAATAACCATTTGAAACCATCACGAATACCAAGACTACATCTCCAAGAACTTGACACTTTTCTAGTTACTTGGACCCTGTCAACTGGTCCTAAATTTGGCCAATTTTGAGTTGTTTCAAGATCACTCATTGTCTGATTTTCACTATCCATATATGATTAATAGGAAGGACCGCAAGATGGCGCTGATCCAGCTGGGTTCGGTGGAAGAAGCCATCCAGGCTCTTATCGACCTCCACAACCACGACCTGGGAGAAAACCACCATCTGCGAGTGTCCTTCTCCAAATCCACCATCTAGCATTCCCTTCACTACAAACACACCCTTTCCCCACCCTCCCCGTTCCAGCCCTTCTACCTTCAGCAGTCTGACTGTTCCGTTCAGAGAATAAGACTGGCTGATAAACTCAAAAAAAAAAAAAAAAAAAAAACATTACAGATATTCATGGGGTAGTTTTAGAGATTTTCAAAAAAAAAAAAGAAAAAAAAAAGAAAAAGGCAAATAAGAGACTACTGCAGAACCTTTAGACAGTCTGAGAGTGAGTTTGATTTACTCTCACGAAACCAGGGCTGGAGACACATGGGATACCCATGACAATGTGACGTTTCTGGGAACCTCCGTGTGGAGGAAATAGGACTCCCTCTTTAGTCGACTGGCGAGGACTTTTGTTGATGTGAAACGCAAACTAACACGAGGTGAACCTTCTCTAAATGCTGAGGAAGTTTCTTCACCGCACACTTGCCGATTACATTGGAGACTGACACACCTGTAGCCCAATGGCCTTGTTTCCCCAGACCTAAAGGAGGGCAGAGTCTCCTCTGTGCCTCCCCCCAAAAAACGACACCTACATTCTCATTGGCTGTTTCAACGGAGCGCCCCATTTCCCGTGGGATGTGTTGAATGTCGCTGACGTCGTCATCAAGGTGCTGCTGGAAAAAAAAAATCTGTAGCGACGGGCCTCGACCAATGGGCTTGTCCTTTTTCTTCAGAGTAGCATTAAAATAAGAGTGCTATGGATTCAAGAATGAGTGCATTTACAAGTCGCAGCTGTTTCGGCTTACAAACCTTTTGTTTCTCAGCACTTTGATTGATCTGAATTGAAGACAGGCACCGTGGGGAATGTTTGGCATCCTCATATCTGTTTACTGTGCAAAGATGTATAGCCAGATGGTAGGCATCTGTGAATAGATAGTGAATGGCGTGATTTTTATTTTATTTTTTCTTCGGCCTTTCGTGGGCTCTCTGCACCTGAAATGCTGTCAGAGAACATCTGCGTGCAATGGCACGTGTTGTCGTTGTCCAGTCGATCGGGTTCTTCTGAACCGGGGCGACCATTTTCAAAAATGCACGATCATTCCGGAAAACTTACGGCCAGCTGTCAACCTTACTGGAACGCTCCAATCAACAACGCCCAGCCTGATAGGAGGCTCCGCCTCCTCCTAAGTGAAATTCTCAATGTGAATGGTATAGCCCGTGATCTCGATGGGAAATTGATGATTTCCTTCATTCTGTTCCCCTTCTTCCTCTTAGTTGAGTCTTTTCCTTTCGTTCTTCTTTTTTTTTCCATCTTTCCACAAAGGGGCAGAAGGTTCTGTGCTCTTTACTCTGTTCTTTCACTCCTCGGCTCTGTCCACAGGTGTGAGAGTTTGCAGCCATGGGCTCTGTAGAAACCATAGTTGAAGCCCATTGAGTCACAGCAAAAAAAGAGGGCGGCACTCTCTTTTGCCTTGCAGTCCCACACTAAATGCCTCTGCATCTGACCAAACCAAATATGAATGGAAAAGCGATTCTGAATGACGGAGACGCCACTTAGTTCCCAAAACCTAGTGAGCTGCAGCCTAGACAGTTGCCTTCTAAGGCAGCATCCTAATTGCCATGAAAGCCCATAAGTGACTGATCTAATAGCTCAGGAGTGCACAGGAAACTTGCCTCCAATAGGGCAGAGGCCAGAGGTTTCCTTCGAGAAGAACTCGATGTCCTGCAGAGTTTAACTCCAGCCCTAATTAAACACACCTGATCCAGCTAATCAAGTGTGTTGAGGCAAGTTGGAGCTAAACTCTGCAAGACACCGGCCCTCAAGGACCGAGTTTAGACACCCCTGACTTATTTAATAAGATTAATTTTGTAAGCCAATTACGCTATATTATGCTTGCAACAGTCAATAATCATTGTCGTAAATTTTTTGGCAGAAAGATCCAAATATAGCTCAGTCCAAAATTAGCATCTCCTCCATTGATTCCATTCAAAATGTGATACATTATGAGTTTCGAGCGGCATTTGAAGCCTGCCACTGGAGGACTTGATTGAATTTAGTTCACTTAGATGTTAGCATGTTGCTAAGCTAACAAGTCCAATCGTAAAAATACACAGCTAATAATGCGATACAAAATCAAAAAGCAAGAACCTATTACTGTTTACATCACACAATGCGAGCCAACAGTAAACTGATGGAACTTTTGGCTTTATTTACTATAAAAACATTGACAAACATCACACAATAAGAGATAGAACATGCTTAATATTCGCTTGAGCTACATATTTCTACACTTTAGGTATCGCAACATTATCTTAGCAATATGCTAATGTCAAACTCTGGAAAATAATATTCAATGAATTATAGCTATAATCATAATTAATTTGCCTTGATTCGCCGACCATCTTGAATGAGATTCACAATGCATTCTGGGATTGCCTTATCCACAAAGAATACATGCAATGCTGCCTTAGATATTGGCCAAATTTAGATATCTTAGCAGGCTGAAACAGCCTTTGTGCCGGGAGCGTGCCTGTGATGCCTTAAATTGCTGTCTAAGTAGACAGCTCACTAGTTTTTGGAACGTGGCAATGGTGTGCACATACAGAAGCTGATTCTGACTATGTATGTGTTTAATTAGTACTAGCGTATTATTACCGGTTTCACTGGGACTGTTTAGGATATATGATGACTCCCTTGTGCGTATGAGGCACTGTCTCATTTAGTGAAAATCTGGCCTTAACATTCCAAGGAGGGTCACCTGTTGAGTAGCATCTAAAGGGAGCAGCTTCTGTGCCTGTGCGCTATATCCTCTACCAGTGTCCGTCTGAATCACAGTTCTGAAATAAACCAACAATCTTCATGTTCATGCAAGGCAAGGGACAGTGACTTTTTTTTGTCTTTGACTGATTTCACCTGAAGCGATTCGAAACTTCGCTTTCACTTCTCAAAAGAAATTGAATTTTGTTGAAGTTTACAGTCTTAAAGCAAAACTATTCAGGTCTATATATCTTAAGGATTGTCAAGATTTTTTGAGAAAAAAAAAAGTTACTTATTTTTGGTAATTTGTTCTTTTTTATGGAAGAGAAAAAAAAAATCAAATTTGAAACCTCATCGGGTTTTTGTACCACTATAATCATTCAAGAAATCATGGTGAAAAAAAAAAAAATCATATTTACTGTGTATTTACCTAATTTCTTATTACGTGCCTTATTATGTGTTCATAATCAAATAGGTTTTAGAAATTTTACCTAAAATATCTTATGTACTATTTTGTGGGATTTGGTGAGAGGGTTGATTTATTTTGATCTTAATTTTTATGTTATTTTTTTTGTTGTGTAGCTCTTTTAGATGTGCATTTTGTGGGGACTCAGTACCATGTGGTCTTAATATGATATGAGATGTAAGTTATGATGTATGGTGCTGTGAATGCTCTTATTAGAAAAATGAACGGTGAACTTCACAATGTTCCGAGCATGCTGTGGGTCTCTATTCTCCCTCACTGATGTGTGTGTGTGTGTGTGTGTGTGTGTGTGTGTACATATGTATGCTAGACCCGCGTACCATTGTTACATAAAGCCTTTCTAGGCCAAAAATGTTCCTCGATCTCTAATATAAATATTCGCGCTCGGAGACAGAGGTTGCTGTGCGCTTGCGTATTGTTCTGATTAAAATAGTATGAATTTATGAGCTGTTTTGAGCACATCTGTGAATTTTTTTTGTTCTTTTTCTAAGTTAACACCTTTTTTTTTCGCCTGGCGACTGGTGGAAAAATCCCAGTGACTTATATTAAAGGAACCACCCAAGTCGTATCTAGCATAGTGGTCGACCAAAATACCAGCTGATATTTGTTTTTGTTTTTTTGGCTTTTCTTTTACCTGATATGTCAGAAGCGGGACTTTTATTTTGATGGCACGCGGGACTTTTATATTATGACAGCGCTGAGAACGTCAGCGCTTAAACGCACACAGCTCCCATTCTCCATCTACATTCATTTACCGTCTCAGTTTAACGGTTCTGACGCCGAGTAATAAATGACTATACAAGACTATATTAAAAGGGTTATAGCATTTGCTTTTGTATTATTAGTAACCAAAAAAGCGAACGCTATAATACCTTCTCTTCTACCGTCAGCAAATACACATTTAATTTAAACAAAAGTCTTTGAATATGTAGTAAATTTTACTAACTTTACAGATTTACTTTTATTAATTTAAGTATTTTTTATTTATTAATTTTCAGTTTCAGAATTTATTTGTGCATGTGTTTTGATGTGTTTTTATATCGGCCAGCAAAATCGGTCGACCACTAATCTAGAGACTCGGAAGTGGGCTCTTTTTGCCTTGGGCCAGTAAGTATCCACCTAGCAACCACCAGAGCACCCTAGCAATGCATTAAACCAAATCTTAGCAACCATATAGCAACAATCTGGCAACCTCCCACAAACCATAATGTGATGCCGGTGAGTTTTTCAGAGAAAGGACCACTTAGAAATCGATATCTGTCAGCGTGGACTATATCATACTGTGTGATCTGCTTGATATCATCTCTGTTCTGTCATTCTAACGTGATTATAAAACTCCTAATACATATGATCAGTCTAAATTTGCCTCAGAACGAGTGCACAGAGACCCAGAAGCCCACAGCATTTGCTCTGAGTGTTCAGGTCTGCCTTCCATTTTGCTATGGAGTGATGCTGATGTCTGAGACCTCCGCCTGTGTGTTTTGGAGTTGTATCTTATTTACTGTATCTTATAATTGATTCATTTTAGGGGTTTTGGCCTGTTTCGTTCTTACTCTGTTGTGATACTTTTTGTTTCTTTTTTTGGGGTTTGTTGATTTTCTTTATTAAGAGTGTGAAAACTGGTTCAAGATTGTTGTCTGTCACTCTGCCTCTTCACAACAGCAGTTCTGGGTCTGTAACGTCCACCGATGTGTGTGCGAACGAGAACGGGAGCGATCGCTAGAGGTCAGGTTCTTCGGAAGCGTTGGGAAGGCGAAACGCGCAGTCGCGCAAGCAGAGCGCCGACCTGCTTCGGGCTGCGATGCTTTTTATTTATCAACAGGAGAAAAGCCAGACTCCATAAACGTGTCACAGAAGTCACAAAAAGTCATTCATTTTTGTTTCTCGAAGCGAAACATGTTCCAACCACGTCTTGACTCAGGCAACAACGTTCCGCTGTGTTGTACGTCATTTTTCTCGTCGGTATCCGCGCTCACTCGAACAGTTATACACGTGTATGGTTTTTTCCAGGTTTTTTACTGAAAAAGTCACAAATAATGCAGGACCAAAGTTTATGTGCCTTTCATCTAGCTTATTTGTAACTTATTTCCTGGCTGTATATCAGAAACCAACAAACTTCTTGTATTTTCCACTCTCGATCATGTTACGAGTCCGTTTCTCACGCGTCTCGCCGTCTGTTCTGTTCGTTTCCCTCAGAAAGGTCAAGCCATATCCTTTCCCCCCTCAAACGAAATTCATTTGCGATTCTGAATGTGTTACCGGGCCCTTATGGATTCATTCGAACCGCCTTACGCTTTCAGTATTTCATGGACTGCTCCGGATAAGCAGTTACACATTTTGCTGATATCACCATCGATTCCATTAAAAAGCTTTACTCTAAAACGTACGAGACCATAACGACAAACCAAAGGACTTGATTGAATTGGAACTGATGCAGCACTGTTCAGACTAAAATATTTTATTGCTTTATTACGACGCAATTGACCCTTACGACCTAAACTTTAAATTTCAGCCATAATGCTTTCTATTTTCTTCTCACGACTAAATTTATGGGCTATAATTATGCTAATTGAACTGTGTAATTTGCATTAAAGGGAGGGGCTAGACTAAATTAGCTAACTGAGGTGTCGCTAAAGCACAGCGCACATACAGAAGTGCCTGAGTTGATCTCAGGATGCTTTGACACGCAATGAAATACCTAATTTATAGTTTTTATGAATGTTTCACTACCAAAAGGAAACAAATGCTGTATATATGTGTTCCCTTGTTATTTTAATTTTTTGTTTTTGTTTTTTTTAACCTGGCCAAAAAAATGGTTTCGGGGAACAAGATACAAACACACCAATATGAACTGGTTTTTATATTTATGGAAATGAACATAAAAACACAATTTGTCTCCTGTATTTTGATATCATACCAGTACCAGCTTTCATTTGTAAAGCCGTTTATGTGACTTGTGGGAATTGGGGAGAGACATGAGCGTATCCAGTTTATGAGTTTGATGTAATAAATGCAAATAGAAGATAAACTATTAAAGAAACATATTTTCTAATTTTTGCAGTGCATGATTGAGTGGAGATTTTATTTGTATTTTTTTTTGTAGAAAGCGTTTCTTTTTCTGTTGATGAATGGCTTATTATTATGCATACTCATTATTAGAGTTATTATTCTTATTCTTATTACCCACCCTGCTGACGTTTTTCCTAATCAACTTTAATTGTAGCATGCCTTGAATAAATGTCATGACATCTGTACTTTCCTATGTCCTCTGCGTCTTCATGTCTTTCCTTCCAGATTTGTCCTTACTTCAGCAGATTCTCTTCCATGTTCAGTGTTCAGCAAACACAGTTCTGCTTCTTCAGTGCCTGTTTTTGAAGAGAGAATTATTAATGTGTTTGTGGGAGCATTGGAATGGTTGTAACCTTCCTCTTTCTCTAACCTCTTCAGCTTATTACTAACTCTCACTCTGCTAAATGCTGCTCTGTCTAAACCTGCTCTGAATAATGGGATACTTCACCAAAAATGAAAATTTGCAGTTACCTACTTACCCTCAGGCCATTCGAGATTCGAACTGACTTTTTGTCTTCAGTACAGCAATAAGATTTTTAGCTGAAACCGGGCCTTGGTGATTTATTAAAAAATACTACACTACTTGCGTCAATTTGAGTGTCAAAAAAAGCATATTAATACCCGTGGCTCCTGAAAATATAGAAAATTGTTTTTTGAAGCGTTATTTTGTACAACATCCACAAACGGTCCGCGTGATGTCCGGTTCGCAAGCGAATCATTATTTTGAACCGGTTCTTTTTAGTGAACCGCATGAACCAGTTCACCAAATCGGATTGAATCCTCTAAAACAGTTCGCGACTTGAGCAGCACAAATATAGAGTTTATTTAATTAAAACTCACTCCGACTCAAAATGAGCCAAAATACCGGCGTATCTGATCCTATGATGCTGTTTTTTGCCACTCGTTCAGAGATTCCCCAACGTTCACTGAACTGAGGAAACGGATTCTACTCGATGAGCCGGTTAAATGCGCATGCGTGAAGTTGATTAAAACCAGTTTACTTCACGTTTTAAACCAAGTATGCTTTAGACATGTGAAACATCGCATTTCACGTTATTATTGGCTGCTTTAATTATGTATATGTTACGTCATTGCTTGATTATGTCGTAAACAAACTGAATCATTTGAGTTCGTGGAAAAGAGTCGATTTCACCTTTTGCACTTAAACTTAAACTTTTCACAATCAAATTAAGGACTAGAATCAATTAGGACTAGAATAGTACAAATGAAAACATAAGGAGGCACTGGATTACAGGTAATAGAAGGTTTACTTTGCATTTAGTTCACGTTTTAGTCAATTACCCGGATGCTCGTCCATAGGCCTACTGGCCATGCTCGGATGTAAACAACAGCATTGATTGCAGGGTTACTTATTGTACTGTTTAAACCACGGATAAAACGTGTGGAAACAGCTAAATCATATAGAGAAGAACTTAGTAAGCAGGAAAGGACACACTATTTTGATAAACTGAAGTTAATAAGTGGTAAAGATATGTAACTTATAGGCAATATTAATTAAGATATTAGCTTAATATTTCACCTACCTGACTGGAAATGATAAGAACAAACACGAATGTTGCCAAGATTTTTGTCCCGGATATCCTGATTAAGTCTTGCCAGCCACAAACACCTTTTGTTTTTCAGACAGTTTTTTGCATTTATCTCCTTGATTTGTTATAACTTTTGTCAGTCTGTACAACAAATGTCTTTCCTAGTCAGAACGATTTGTACAGCCCAAAACATGACAAGCCGCAATAATCAGTAAAATATGCAAGTTTCGTTTGGTTCACTAAGAACCACGTATGGTTTCAGCTAAAAATCTTTAGGCTATTGTTCTACTGAAGAGAAAATTCAGCTCTTCGATGGACTGAGATTGAGTAAATGTTTACTTTTGTGTTAACTGTCCGTATAACTAACTATAACTTTGGACAGAAACATTTTCCATTTAAAGAAATGGTTCACTCAGAAAAATCATTTTTCAAAATGCTATGTGTTCCACAATAGAAAAGTTACACAGGTTTGACAGGACATGAGGGTAAATGCTAAACTATTCCTTTAAGGCCTTTAGCAAAACTGGTTATAACAGTGCATTGGCATTGTGTAAAGTGTTTTACCGTAAACACTTGGCAAGCCTGTTATTTGGAACGCAGCCTGCTAAGAAAGTAGTGCATTATTATACCCTGATGTAACCTTTCTAGACTTGTTTACTTCCCTTTTTTTAGAAAATAGCTTTTGCGATCAGGAAGTAGGCTAATGTTGTATTAGAGGCCATTATAAAGCAGAGCATGTACATTTAATGAGTGGACAAACACACAACATGACTGGTTGATATTAGAAATGTATTTGTGGATACAGTGCTAATTTTCGAAAAAAAAAAGAAGAGAAATAAATGTTAGACAAAAGTACAAACCCATAACATATTAATTCATATTTCTCGGTGGCAACTAGAAGTAATCAGCATTTTTCACGTCAAACAGTATTTCAACATAATAATGTAATAGATAGCATAATGACAAAATGTAGCATACTATTTGAAACGTTACCGCTGGATACAAATATCGTAGGTCATATGGTTAAATACATTTCTATAATAATTTTGATTTCAGTAGTTGTAACAATGTAGGTCACGCTACAAGAGTCTTTTACCCTTATGTCAGGCTATGAAGAGGCGGTTCATTAGACCACTAGAGGGCAGCAGAACACACACAAAGGTAATTCTAGCCAATTAGGGAAGAAGAATAAATTTGATTATATAAAATGATTTAATTTAAAAATACATATTTACATTTTGCACAAAACAGTTTGGTGTATCTGCATATGCTATATTCAAACAGTTACATTATGTGTTACACTAATTGCATTTTTTAGATGCATTTTAAGATTAGCCTCAATAAACTAAACTACATACAACATATTAAATATGACGTTCTCCTAAGCTTCACCTTAAATATGAAAACAGAGATTAAATGAAGATTTAAAACAAGACAGTACGACTAGTTCACATACATTAGTTTTAAACTTTGTCAAATCCACTGAACATCTTAAGTGTGCATAAGTGAAATATTTTTTATGTTTGTTTAGATGAATGTATAAATTATGGCTGAAACTGTATATATATGGTAATTTTCCACATCGGAAACTGCCAAAAAGAAACTAGATAACACAGATGAGTTTGAATAAAAGCTCACAATTTCATTTCCTTTAAGATTTCCATTTAAGATCCATTTCCTTATATTGCCTCCTCCATCTCTGTCATGCAAGTTCAGCATGTTTACTGTTAACAGACCTGCCTATAAAGTAGCAAACATGATTTATGTTGGCTACAGGAATATAGCATGTCCAATCCCTCATGCCAGACCTTCATCCCTGATGTTGAATCGTGTTTCCGGTAAATGAAGATGAATGAGTGCTTTGGATCCATAGAGTACTGATGCATCCTAATGTATGGAAGACTTGCTTCTGGAAGAGGAGTGCTTTAAAGCATCAAGGTCATTAAGTGCAGGTATGAGACTCTGCAGGCACATCTTCATAAAATCAGTCCATGTTACTAGCGCAATATATTTTAAGTCAGATTAGACCTGAATTGAATTATTTATGAAAAAAGAAATGCAATTCATAAATACACTGACTTGAATACACCTCAGCATGGTTAGAATAAATAAATTGCGATTCATTTTTAGATTTTTGGCAATAAAGTAATGCAAATTGACAGTAGTTTTACACTGTTAAAGAGTTGGATTCTCATGCTAAACATGGCCAAAGTAAAAAAAAAAAAAAAAAAGACGTATAACAGAGTACTTCTGTGCCAAGTACACTCTTACAAGTTTTGGAAAGTTTTTTCTATCATTGCTCTTCATGACGTCCTGAAGGAACTCCTTGTATGGCTATTTCTCCCGGAAGACACACCAGAGTGAGCGCAAAAGCACGCCCATCAAGCGCTTCATTTGGCTGCACTGCTGCACGGGACTCACTCGGGAAGAATGTCTCTAAAGAAGTTTGGTTTTGGTTGGAAGGCAAGGATAACCTTGCTCAGCTTCCAGAAGAACCCAGCGTTACGTGAACAGTGGATGCAGTTTGCTTTTCCGGGGCAGAAACTGAGTTTTGAAAGTGTGTTTGTTGATGAACATTTTAGTTCTAGTTCGACGCTGGATTTACACATCGTTTGATGCTGAAAGATGGGGCGGTCCCAGCTATAAAAGATCCCGGTCATGATTCAGACCTGCAGATGGTAAATGAAATGGCATCAAATGTATGTTTTTATTGGTAATAGCTGCGGTACCTGCAGCGCCAGTGATCGTCAATTTTAGTTCCGCCCACGGCGTGCCTCCAGGAGCTTGGTTGGCTGTTTTTGGAGAGAATTGTTAAGCTGTATCTTTTGTAAATATGATAAAACTAAAGACTTTTTGGATATATAAAGGATGCAGTACTAATCTGTAGGTACTCAAGATTAACATGAGATTGGGTGAAACTGTGGGTGCTATACCCCTTTTAAATAAACTTCAACATATTAGAATGATTTCTGAAGGATCATGTGAAACCGAAGACTGGAGTAATGATGTTGAAAATTAAAAATGTTAAAATACATTAAAATAGAAAATAATTATTTTACATTGTAATAATATTTCACAATATTACAGTTTTCACTGTATTTGTAAATAAATGCAGCCTTGGTGAGCATGATGGTAGTGTATTTAAAAATACTTCAACAAAACTTAATATGTTTCATTAAATTAATATGTATAAAAGTTCCCTCCACTGAGTCATATTCATGAGGACCAACCAACATACAGAAAAGTAAATAAATAAATAAAAGACAAAACGGTATACAGAGGATTCCTGCGGCCCCTAATGACTAATCAATAAGTCATTTTGTTACTTTTATGATATTATGCCTCTTTTTTTGTTAGTAAAGCTTGGAATCACTATCCACTTTCTTTGTATGAAAAAGAACAGCTAAGACAGTCTTCAAAGCTACTCATTTTGCATAAGAGGGTAAGTTGTTTACATCCTTACAGGAAATAACTTTTGCAATCAGGAAGTAGGCTAATGTTGTATTAAAGGTCATTATAAAGCAGAGCATGTAAATTATTAGTAAAGATATTAGTTGATTAATAACTTTGACTTATTTTTTAATGCATTGCCAAAAATAAAGATGATTTTCACAAATGGCAAACGTTATTTTAACATAATTATAAATCCACTTACAAGATGGTATATAAGCAAAGTCTCTTTATGGCAAGTCATTCCACTCGGCGGTCATCTTTGAAACGCCTCACGGGCATGCAAGTGCAGCTCCTATCTTTTTGAATGGGGAAACATAAAATTCTCCAAAACTGTTCACCAAGTTCACGATTAAATTTAATCTTAGAAATCACCAATGAAATCTGACAAGAATTGCCTCATCAATATGGTTCCTTGTGCCCCAATAGCAAAAAGCTTATTTTTCAGGCTAGATCAGCCAGTGCGCATGTGCAATACTGAGAACACTTAGGGGCCATTCACACAGAACGCCTTTTCCATTCTAATGTGCTACTTTTCCCTTGTTTTTCTATGTAAACACGCGCTTGACGGACGTGCTTGACCGTTACGGTGCGTTTCCACTGGCACGTAGCAAGCACAGCGGAGCGAGCGTTTTCAATTCATTCCTATGGAAACTGAGCTTAAACGCTCTCGCGGTGCATTATGGGATTGAAAGTGGCACGGAAAAAGCATTGAGAGCGTAAAAAGGCTGGGCATTCCACAACTTTATGCAAATCTCGAGCGAAAAACGCCGGGCGACAACTAATCGATGTGAAAAGTAGGCAAGGCAAGATTTTGCCGTAGCTATGTTTCCGAGTGTTTGCGGAACTGGTGGCGGAACTTACTGAGCTGAAATCACACATCATTGAAAAAGTAATGCAAAAGTAAATGCATTTTGCATGCGTTCATTAAATGCTAGGGCACCAAAGTGTTTAGTTTGCGAACCACCGTTAAAAGAAGATGGAACGCAAACAGGATGTAAACATTGCCCTAAATATGACACACCTAAGCAGTGGCCTTGTAGCGTTGCCAGCGGCACTGAGCGCAGATTTGACGCTGTAGTGGAAACGCACCGTTACGCTCGCGTCTCGCGTCTTCTGCAGCGCCTCGCACAGGAGCGCCGCGTTTTTAAGAGGCCGTGTCAAGTTAAAAGAATTTCAACTTTTAGAGGCAGTGCCGCTCATCAATGTCAGTTCCAAAGCAGTGGACCAATCAGAAGAACTCAGAGGCGGGGCAAGCATTGCCAGCTTCTGTTTACATTAGCAAGTTGGCATGACAATATCACGTCTCATAAACACGTCTCGAGACCCTCGCATTCTATGCTGCACTTTTTTAAAAACCATTCCTGAGCGGCCATTATGTTTTTTGAGAGCATGAAGTAAAAAATATCAGGTAACTGTCCTGATTAAGACCCTCCCACTTTAGATCTTAACCAATCAATATTGTTTTTATATATTTTGGCCTCATGTGATTGGACCATTCTCGACTGTCAAATATGCGCAAATTTCTTTTGAAAGTAAATTCGATTTTATCTGTTAAAAACCTTTCGCAAACGGTTCAAATGAAGAAAGATGCGATGTTATTCGTGCGCGGTTTTCCCTGTTTGTCCTGCCAACGAAGAGTTGTGGGCAACTACACATAAAGTAACTGAAACAATGCAGTTTAACTTGAGGCGATCGTCGGGGTCCAAGCACAATAGCTTGTGTAGATGATTCAGTTACACAGTGGACATGTCTCTTTTCAAGTAAATTATGTCTTTATGTAAGTATTATGTATGCACAATATTAAAATAGATAAATAATATAGTGTTACTTCTTTAATTGTACATACAGTGTGATTCAGTTATGTCTGACAACTTGACAAATATATTGTCAATACCATTATAATTAAGTTAATAAAAAAATAATGAAGGTCTATAAGTATTTAGTATTTACAGTTTTTGCATAACATTTACTTCTTATATTAGGCTTTATTAAACTTTATTAAAATTAATTTGTATGCAATTTTTTCTACAAGTTTAATACATTTATTTTTTTACAGTCTTTAAACTGCGATCTATCCTGTGGCTGCCTCGTGTGGACAACATTAATATTATGACCTTCATCTCTGAATCACATAAATATAAATAGATAATATATATATTTTTAATGATTACAAATGTTTAATGATTACTTTACTGATGATACACCCAAACTCAAATTCACTGATTCGGGATCTTATTTCATGCTTCAGTCCTGCTGCCTGCATTAACAGTGTGATTCAGTTTGTTCCTGTGATTGAGTTTATATCCTGCATTTGTGACATTTTTCTCAGAATTGCAAGTTTATATCTTCCAATTGTGGCTTTTATTCTTCTGAATTGTTAGTTTATATCTCTCAGTTGTGACTTTTCTTAAAAATTGCAAGTTTATATCTCACAATTGTGACTTTTTCTTTCTCTGAACTGAGTTTATATCCTGCATTTGTGACATTTTTCTCAGAATTTTGAGTTTATATCTTGCAATTGTGACTTTTTTTCTCAGAATTGAGTTTATATCTCTCAGTTGTGACTTTTTTCCTCAAAATTGCAAGTTTATATCTCGCAACTGTGACTTTATTGCAGAATTTCGAGTTTATATCTTGCAACTGTGACTTTTTTTTGCTCTAAATTGTGAGTTTATATCTCACAATTGTGACTTTTTCTTTCTCTGCACTGAGTTTATATCCTGCATTTGTGACATTTTTCTCAGAATTGCAAGTTTATATCTTGCAATTGTGGCTTTTTTTCTCAGAATTGTTAGTTTATATCTTGCAATTGTGACTTTTTTCTCAGAATTGAGTTTATATCTCTCAGTTGTGACTTTTTTTCCTCAAAATTGCAAGTTTATAGCTTGCAACTGTGACTTTTTCTCAGAATTTCGAGTTTATATCTTGCAACTGTGGCTTTTTTTTTTCTTAAAATTGTGAGTTTATATCCTGCATTTGTGACATTTTTCTCAGAATTGCAAGTTTATGTCTTGCAATTGTGGCTTTTTTTTTCTCAGAATTACAAGTTTATATCTTACAATTGTGACTTTTTCTTTCTCTGAACTGAGTTTATATCCTGCATTTGTGGCATTTTTCTCTAAATTGTGAGTTTATATCTTGCAATTGTGACTTTTTTTCTCATAATTACAAGTTTATATCTCACAATTGTGACTTTTCCTTTCTCTGAACTGAGTTTATATCCTGCATTTGTGACATTTTTCTCAGAATTGCAAGTTTATATCTTGCAATTGTGGCTTTTTTTCTCAGAATTGTTAGTTTATATCTTGCAATTGTGACTTTTTTCTCAGAATTGAGTTTATATCTCTCAGTTGTGACTTTTTTCCTCAAAATTGCAAGTTTATAGCTTGCAACTGTGACTTTTTCTCAGAATTTCGAGTTTATATCTTGCAACTGTGGCTTTTTTTTTCTTAAAATTGTGAGTTTATATCCTGCATTTGTGACATTTTTCTCAGAATTGAAAGTTTATATCTTGCAATTGTGGCTTTTTTTTCTCTGAATTGTTAGTTTATATCTTGCAATTGTGACTTTTTTTTTTCTCAGAATTACAAGTTTATATCTTACAATTGTGACTTTTTCTTTCTCTGAACTGAGTTTATATCCTGCATTTGTGGCATTTTTCTCAGAATTACAAGTTTATATCTTACAATTGTGACTTTTTCTTTCTCTGAACTGAGTTTATATCCTGCATTTGTGGCATTTTTCTCTGAATTACAAGTTTATATCTTACAATTGTGACTTTTTCTTTCTCTGAACTGAGTTTATATCCTGCATTTGTGGCATTTTTCTCTGAATTGTTAGTTTATATCTTGCAATTTTGGCTTTTTTTTAATCAGAACTGCGAGTTTATAACTTGTAATTGTGACTTTTTTCCTCAGAAATGCTAGTTTATATCTCGCAGTTGTGACTTTTTTTCTTAGAATTGCGAGTTTATATCTTTCAATTTTGACTTTATAATTTGCAGTTACAGGTAAAACAGGTAATTTGTGGGTGAACCATTCCTTCAATGTGAGTTCATGGGTGAACTGGGCACTCCAAGTCAATCATTAGCATATATAATTCATAATTAGAGCGGAAATGATGATTCTGCCTGCAGTGAGATCCTTTAATCCGCTGATCAGAAGCGTCTGTACGGCCGCCAGTCATGCGTTGTTCAGCTGATAGCGTGTGCAGCTGCAGGAGACGCGAGCTGTAAAGGAGCAGTCTTATCTGACACAAGCCATCCAGCCCTAATTACAGTGACACATTGCTACAGCAGATGGCTCAGTGGGACTGCCAATGTCCAACACGTACACACATGCCAGCTCAGATTTCTCACTCCCCGGTGGAGACAGTCGCGAGATGAGACAAAGATACCTCTATGTGTGTGTGAAAGATGGATGCCACACCCAGATTGCATTACCTCTGACTCCGTCTGAAGCCTCACCTGCTCTTATCCACACAGAGATCCAAACACAGGCATTCAGAGACACTAGCGTACTAGCGGCAATGTGCAGACAGAATGTGACACATACAAGAAAAAATTAGAACAATGCAACAAGGAATTTTGACACTAACAGTTTACAAACACGGACTTGTTTTGTCCAACCAAACATTTTGAGCTAGATTAGTCACAATATATATATATAATTATTATTATTAATAATAATAATTTATAAGCATATTTTACAAATTTCAGATGTACTTTATATGTATTTAGACAGCTGCAAAATAAAAAGCACATTTTATCAGTAAAAAGGCAAATTAAATAAAAAATAATTCTATAATTTTCAGAAATTAATATATTTTACAAATTTTATATAGCAACAAAAAAGTAATACATTATAGATAGATAATTGAACAGAAATTAAATTTAAATTATATATATATATATATGTGTGTGTTTTTTTATTAATAAGTACATTATACAAGTTTTTGTGTGTTTTCTATGTATTTTATATTAGCAAGCAATTAAAATATAGATAGATCACAAGTGCAAAAAAAGGTAAATAAAAAATAATAATTAACTTATATTAGTACGTATCTGCAAAAAATTGTAAATAATAATAAAATAAAAAATGTAGGAATTAATTAAAAATATAATGAATTAATTTGTTCGTTAGTATATATATAAATAAATATATATATTATTGGGAATCCAGTCAAAAGATGAGGAAGTAAATTACCTTCAGTTCATCCCCCATACTGGAAACTGGAGGCGTAGTTTAGCACAGTGCATTGTGTATAATGCTAATGTAGGAAGCCATTTGTGCGTTTCATTTGCATGCTTTGCAAAGTATACATACAGCAGAAATGGCAAGAATAGTGTGGTAGGATGCTATTCCAAACATAGCTGTTGTGTAACTTTTGTAAAAAAAAAAAAAAAAAAAAAAAGGTTAATCCTCATACCAGTGAAACTAAAGTGACATGTGAGCTCGTAGCCCTAAATTCCTTACATTTTTATTCTGGTAATAGGCAGGGGAAAACTACTAGTGCCATACGTCCCATGACCTCCATAAGCTCTGAGACATCATGTGAAAGTCATCCCCTCCGGACTTGTAACAGCAGCGGCCAAAACCCAAAACCCCATTCATTCACATTACACAAGTACTCCAAAGTATTTTTCTGCATACTCTCGCATTGGTGGAAACCACACATGCATATTCACATCCGGAGAAGTGAAAGTCTGTGCTTTGCAACAGATGTGTTTTATTTGAAACCGTAAAGTTTAGGTACATTAACATGCATTTGACTAAAACATCACAAATCATTAAGCATTTTACTCCCTGTCAATGGAGACTGAAACATCTCAGAATTGCTTTTTAACACACCAGTGCTAAAACTCAATGCTTATCCCTGTAACTCTCAAGAAGCCCTTGAATGTGTAGTGTTTCTGCCGGTGGTGATGTTGCACTAGCATGCCACTGATACGCCGCTGTTAATTAGCTGCACTGTATTTCAAGGGTGTGTGGGTGAGGAGAAATTGGTTTGAAATGAGACTTATCCTGCATGAGAGCTTTAGAGCACTCAGGGTCTGTGAAAACTGATCCAGCCTTCTGGAAAGTAATTTAACCCACTGACTCAAGAGCAGTTGATGATGGGGGTTTATGCTTTGGCACACATGTCTGTTATTGAACACGAGTGATTCTTTGGTCACAGTAATCCTTGTGACACAAACAATTGAAGAACAATATTTCTGAATTGCTGACAAACAGACAGAGAGACAGATCTTTCTTTCAGACAGAAAGGATGGACAAACATATAGAGAGATAGATAGATAGATAGACAGAAAGTTGGATAGAGAGAATGACAGATGGACAGACGGACGGATAAGTGGAATAACAGGAAGACATACAGACATGTAGATAGATAGATAGATAGTTGGATAAAGAGATGGGCGGACGGATAAACAGAAATACAAACAGACATGTATATACATAGACAGATGATAGATAGATAGATAGATAGATAGATAGATAGATAGACAGATAGATAGATAGATAGATTTAAAGACAGATAGATAACAAGATAGATAAAGAGATTGACAGACAGGTGGAAAGTGAGTACACCCATAAGTGAAAATGTCCAAATTGGGCCCAAAGTGTCAATATTTTGTGTAGCCACCATTATTTTCCAGCACTGCCTTAACCTTCTTGGATATGGAGTTCACCAGAGCTTCACAGGTTGCCACTGAATTCCTCTTCCACTCCTCCATGGCGACGTCACGTTTGAGGACACCTCACAGATGCTCAATAGGGTTTAGGTCTGGAGACATGCTTGGCCAGTCCATCACCTTTACCCTCAGCTTCTCTAGCAAGGCAGTGGTCCTCTTGGAGGTGTGTTTGGGGTCGTTATCATGACGTCATCTACCCTGCGGCCTAGTCTCTGAAGGGAGAGGATCATGCTCTGCTTCAGTATGTCACAGTACATGTTAGCATTCATGGTTCCCTCAATGAACTGTAACTCCCCAGTGCCGGCAGCACTCATGCAGCCCAAGACCATGACACTCCCACCACCGTGCTTGACACACTTGTCTTGGTACTCCTCACCTGGTTGCTGCCACACACACTTGACACCATCTGAACCAAATAAGTTTATCTTGGTCTCATCAGACCACAGGACATGGTTCCAGTAATCCATGTCATTAGTCTGCTTGTATTCAGCAAACTCTTTGCAGGCTTTCTTGTGCATCATCTTTAGAAGAGGCTTCCTTCTGGGACGACAGCCATGCAGACCAATTTGATGCAGTGTTTGGCGTATGGTCTGAGCACTGACAGGCTGACCCCCCACCCTTTCAACCTCTGCAGCAATGCTGGCAGCACTCATACGTCTATTTCCTAAACACAGCCTCTGGATATGACACTGAGCATGTGCACTCAACTTCTTTGGTCGACTATGGCGAGGCCTGTTCTGAGTGGAACCTGTCCTGTTAAACCGCTGTCTGGTCTTGGCCACCATGCTGCAGCTCAGTTTCAGAGTCTTGGCAATCTTCTTATAGTCTACTCCATCTTTATGTAGAGCAACAATTCTCTTTTTCAGATCAGAGAGAGTTCTTTGCAATGAGGTGCCATGTTGAACTTCCAGTGACCAGTATGAGAGAGTGAGAGCGATAACACCAAATTTAACACATCTGCTCCCCATTCACACATGAGATCTTGTAACACTAATGAGTCAGGGAGAGAAAATGGCTAATTAAGCCCAATTTGGACATTTTCATTTAGGGATGTTCTCACTTTTGTGGCCAGAGGTTAGACATTAATGGCTGTGTGTTCAGTTATTTTGATGGGACACTAAATTTACACTGTTATACAAGCTGTACACTCACTACTTTACATTGTAGCAAAGTGTGTACTCACTTCTGTGAGATATTGTAGATAGATAGATAACTTTCTTGCTACATAATAATGTGAGCTCCTGAACATTCAGTGGGTTGGGTGGGATAGATTTGGCAAAAACTCCTCTTCCGTTATGAGTTTGACAGTAGATTTCTTAGCCAGAGAGCAGCTGGGGTTTTCTGGATCATGTCCCTTAATCTTAAGAGTGTGCTGATTGGATGATGGGACGAGTCCAACAAAGAGAAGCATTCATGGGGAGAGGAAGCTGTCGAGCAGGCGGCAGTCCTGCCTGTAGAGCCGTACTCAGGCACTTCAGCTTTAGCAGCGCCTCTCTGTGCCCTGGCACCCACCCAGAGACTCTGACAACTCAGACGCCGCTGCCTGTGTAATACTGTAACAACTGATAATCCTGGAATCAAATATCCTCTATCTAGTGTACTGACAGACAGTCTGTGATTTTATGTACAACAGCTATTTTCTTTCCGCAAACAGTCAAGATGGGGGGGGGGGGGAGTTTAGGTTCTGTATGTTTGGCAGTTCAGTCAGTTATGCAATAACCAGTTTAGTGAACAATTACACACCCTCAAATATAATTAGAGAACAATTACATGTGGGAATATGGCCAAAGCCCGTAAGATAACATTGATTGATAAGGTTTGTTTTGATCCTAGTTAGCTATTGGACTGGAACTTTCAGTGGAATCGCCGTTGAGTTATTCATAGAAATCTTCAAGATGCCTTTGGTTACTGCATAATTGAGGATGACCATTGCAATTGTTGACCTTCTGTAAGTGATCTGAAGTGTTTATTTACAGGGCTAAACACAACTGCTTTGACAGCACAGTGGATAAGTCTATCATTCACTGTTAAGAGAGTTGATAAAGAATTAGAAAAAATGCTGTTGTGCAACTGAATCACAACACGCCTTTACACAGTATCAACAATGACTCAAAACAATCCTTTGACTTGAAGGAGGAATCCAACCATATTCAGAGAACAGAGTATCTAAGAAACTAGGGTGGGAATGCTTTTGGGATAGTAAGCAACCATCTAGCAACCACCCAAAACATCCAGGGAAGACACCTTAGCAGTGCAATAACTAAGAACAACAACAAATGTCACAACACACTTCCCACACCACTCTAGCTACTCTGTAATAACCATTTAGAGCACCTTCAGAGCCCAACTGCATAGCAATGACCCACCAACAACCCATAACACCCTAGCAACACAGAAACAGCCATTCAACCACGGTTTATCAATGCAAAACAGCTGTTCAGGCAACCATTCAGAATGCCTTGGACCAGCAACACCCTAGTAATGGTGTGACAACTTCTTTTAAAAGGGTTATTATTAGACAGTGTCAATAGACTAGTCTATAGACTGTGGTCTGTAGACTTTAGACTTTGTAGCAGTTTAATCAGTTCTATACTTAAAACTCTTAAATGATAAAGTATTGTCAATAATTTAATCATTAATCATTTAGTTAGCAATACTGAATTTAGTTTTAGGTCAACAATGCATGTTTTTGTCAGGTATGTGTACACACGTCAACAAAAACATGCAAAATTATGTATAAAAATTACAAAATGTATATAGTTTGCATAAGTTTTGTTAAATATTGTGATTCATACATCAGATTTATATGGCTCATATATGCAATTCTGCGTAATAGAGTGATTATTGAGAGAAATGAAAAATACATAATCATGCAAACCCAAGCTGGTTCAGCCCAGTACATGTTCATCTTGAATTATTACTAACAATATAAAAGTTTAACATTATAAAAATCAGATAAAAAAAAAGAAAAAATTCACAGGAAAAATGCTTTACCTGTGTATAACAGGTTTATCAGCAAGTTTTTGATTATGTTGATTATTTACAGGCCTTGCATATTAAATATGCTAATATAATCATAAAAAGACACATTATAATTATTATTTAACACTATATTACAACACGCGTACTGTAAGTTATGGGAGAATAAAATGTTTTTAATGTAGCTAAAATGTTGTAGCATGCATTACTAAACAAGCAACAACCCCCTAAAGGGGCTGCATATCCTGTGATATAAATATTAAAACAAAAAATTGTAAAAAGCCATGAATTTGTATTATTTTTGTCCTTAAAGAGGGAAAATTAAAGCCAGGGGGTGAAAACTTTTGGAATTTGAAGACGAGGGCATATTGAACTTATTTTGTCTTCAGGAAAACATCTTCTGTAGCTTCTGAAGGGCAGTACTACATTTTAAACACATGATATTTAGGCAAAATAAGAAAAAGGTACACATCTTCATTCTGTTCAAAAGTTTTCATCAAAAACAAACAAAAAAAAATATATATATATATATATACAGTTGAAGACAAAATTATTAGCCCCTTATAAAATATTTAATTTTTCAAATAACTCCCAAGTGTTGTTTAACAGAAAGACGATATTATCAACACAGCGTTTTTAAACATAATACTTTATTCAGGAAGCTTTTAGGGTTTGTAATACAAATAGAAATAAATGTATAACCAAGAATTTTTAAAAAGTCTACTGGTCAAAATTATTAGCCCTCTGATGTTAATAGTCAACAGTGTATCCCTTTTGCTTGATAACAGCTTTTAGTCGTTTGCTGTAGTTCTCAACAAGTTTCAAGCATGTCTCCTGAGGAATGACAGCCCATTTTTCCTTAGCAAATCTCTCAAGCTCCTCCAGATTTGTTGCACAAACTCTGGATTTTAGTGTGCCCCACAGATTTTCTATTGGATTCAAGTCTGGGCTTTGTGCAGGCACAAGTACATTCACTTTGCTCATTTGGAGGTATTTTTTCACGAGAAGTGAGGTATGCTTTGGGTCGTTATCATGCTGGAAAGACAAAATGTCGACCCAAACCAAGTTTTCTTGCAGACAGTCTGAGGTTGTCTTTCAAAATCTTCTTATAGTCTTCCTTTTTCATGTTTCCTTCAACCCTGACGAGATTCACAGTTCAAACGCACTGAAACATCCCCACAGCATTATACTCCCAGCACCATGTTTCACTGTGGGAACGGTGTTCTTAGGGTTGAATGCCTCTCGCTTCTTTCTCCAAACATAGGCAACATCTCTATGGCTCATCTGACCAAAGGACACGTTCCCAGTATGCATCACATTCCCCCAGTTTGTCCTTAGCAAACTTCATTCTAGCTTGGAGGTGTCTCTTCTTCAGAAGTGGAGTCTTTCTTGGTCGGCAACCTCACAGTTCATTCCTGTGCAGGGCTCTAGTGACTGTCTTTGTTGAGACATCAATTCCAGACTTGGCTAGGTCATTAGTGTCTTGGCAGTTGTTCTTGGGTCTTTAGAAACCTCTCTCACTAGTTTTCTTTCCAAAGTTTTTGAAATCTTTCGCTTCCTGCCTCTATCCGTCTTGTTCTCCACTGTGTTGGTCTCTTTAAACTTCTTGATAATGCATCTCACTGCAGTTCTTGACACTTGAAAATGCTTTGATAAACGTGTGTATCCTTCTCCATCTTTATGAGCATTAACAATTCTTTCTCTCAAGTCAAAACTAATTTCTTTTGTCTTTGCCATGATGACAGTGCATATTATTTTACTAGTTGTTTTAACCACAAATGCTCACCTTGCACTAGCTCTGCAGTGCGCGTCAGTGACTTTACGCATAATCACGTTGGAAAGGTCATGGATGGTTAGTTTTTCGTTTGTGTACTCTGGTTCAAAAGGTACTCTGGTCCATCTAATTTTCTCCTCCAACTTCAAAATCATCCAACATAGTCGTTTTACCTTTTATGTAAAAAGCGTTCGACATTCTTTGCACATTCACTTTGTAAACACTAGGGCGATACTTCTGCCTTTGTCACGCGTAAGCTTTCTAACATGATGACGTAATGTATGAAGTCAGACTAGTGCAAGATGAGCATTTGTGGTTAAAAAGTATATTAATGTTTAGAAAATGGCCAATCGTTTTGCTAGATAAGACCCTTATTCTTTGGCTGGGAGCGTGTGGAGCCCTTTCAAGCTGCTTTGATACTACAATTTGCACTTTCAACCCTTTGATCCCAATTGAAATCTACTATATGGAAAAAAATCCTGAAATATTACACTGAAAAAGCTTAATTTCTTTTTGACTGAAGAAAGAAAGACATGAACATCTTGGATGACACTGGAGTGATCAATTATAAGGAATTTTTAGTCTGGACTTTTTACAGCCATAGTAGAATGCAATAAATAATGCATCAACATGAATATTTAAACATAGATAAGTCTGTACAACTTTTGTCAACTTTTAAACATGTTAAATCATGTAATGGCTATAGGAAATGAGGAACAGTGCGTTATCAGTACAATGGCATTTTCTTTATGTGGCGCCGGATCTCCATCCATGCCCTGTTCCCCTAATAATGGTGCTGATATGAGATAACCATTGCCAGGCGTCCTGCAGGCACGAACAAAGAGCTGATAATGCAGCAGATAACACAAAGACACAACAGTCTGGCCTCAGAATGCAGGAATAGCATTCTGTTTAGGGGTCAGTGAACGCTGATGAAGGACCAGGAGAGCAGATGGTTGGTAACACTTGTGTTAGTAGTGAATCACACAGCCTAGCAAACACAGAGCACTGACCGCCAGCACACTCACATCCCTGAGCCTTTATTTGCACTGGTCTAACGCCATTATTTACACAGATACACACTGAAACTACTGGGCTGACAGTTAGATTGATCAAAGCAATGACATCAGACCAAGTGATGGGGGTAAGAGGGAATGATGCAGTTGAAAATACCTGCCAAATACCATGCATTTTATTAATGAAAACACACCAATGCACTGTTGTGAAAAAAAATGAAAGTTATTTACTTACCCTCACTTTGTTCCAAACCTGTATAACTTTTTCATTTGCTGAACACAAAAGATGATTTTTTTTGAGTCTGAATCAATATTTGGACCGCGCTGACTTTCAGTGTGTTTATAATTCTAAGCAACAGATCATACCTTCTAAAAGAACTGGCATGAATCTTTGATTAATGCCGTTCAAAACTTGGGATAAGCTTTAAGTCTTTGATTCTGCTAGGATGTGTTAAATTGATCAAAAATGAGTCTAAACAATCTCACGTTATGAAAACAATTTCCATTTTAAATAAATGCTGCTCTTTTAAACTTGAAAATGTGAAGTCAGAATTGCAAGACAAACTCACAAATTTGAGAAATAAAATCAGAATTGAGATATAAACTCACAAATTAGTTTATATCTCATAATTTGTATATTTTGTTCTCAGAATTGTGAGTTTATATCTTGCAATTCATATATTTTTTTCTCAGAATTTCTAATTTATATCTTGCCATTTGTATCTTTTTTCTCCAAATTGCGAGTTTGTCACAATTTGTATCTTTTTTTCCTCAGAATTGCTAATTTATCTTTTTTCTCCAAATTGCAAGTTTATGCCATAATTTGTATCTTTTTTTTCTATGAATTGCAAGTTTATATCTTGCTCTTTCTATATTTTTTCTCAGAATTGGGATTTTATATCTTGCAATTTGTATCTTTTTTTCTCAGAATTGTTAGTTTATATGTAGCAATTTGTATCTTTTTTCTCAGAATTGCAAGTTTATATCTTGCAATCTTTTTTGTATCTCACAATTTGTATTTTTTTCTCAGAATTGCGAATTTATATATTGCAATCTTTTTTGTATCCCGCAATTTGTATTTTTTTCTTAGAATTGCGAGTTTATATCTTGCTATTTCTCTTTTTTCTCAGAATTGCGAATTTATATATTGCAATCTTTTTTGTATCTCGCAATTTGTATATTTTTTCTCAGAATTTCTAATTTATATCTTGCCATTTGTATCTTTTTTCTCCAAATTGCGAGTTTGTCACAATTTGTATCTTTTTTTCCTCAGAATTGCTAATTTATCTTTTTTCTCCAAACATCTCTTGCGATCTTTTTTGTATCTCGCAATTTGTATTTTTTTTCTCAGAATTGCGAGTTTATCTTGCAATCTTTTTTGTATCTCGCAATTTATATTTTTTTTCTCAGAATTGCGAGTTTATATCTTGCCATTTGTATATTTTTTCTTAGAATTGCAAGTTTATATCTTGCTATTTCTATATTTTTTTCTCAGAATTGAGTTTATATCTCGCAGTTTGTATTTTTTCTCAGAATTGTGAGTTTATATCTTGCAATTTGTATCTTTTTTCTTAGAATTGCGAGTTTCTGTTTTTTCTCAGAATTGCGAGTTTATATCTTGCTATTTCTATATTTTTTCTTTGAATTGCGAGTTTATATCTTGCAATTTGTATCTTTTTTCTTAGAATTGCGAGTTTATATCTTGCTATTTCTATATTTTTTCTCAGAATTGCGAGTTTCTGTTTTTTCTCAGAATTGCGAGTTTATATCTTGCTATTTCTATATTTTTTCTTTGAATTGCGAGTTTATATCTTGCAATTTGTATCTTTTTTCTTAGAATTGCGAGTTTATATCTTGCTATTTCTATATTTTTTCTTTGAATTGCGAGTTTATATCTTGCAATTTGTATCTTTTTTCTTAGAATTGCGAGTTTATATCTTGCTATTTCTATATTTTTTCTCAGAATTGCGAGTTTATATCTTGCTATTTGTTTTTTCTCAGAATTGAGTTTATATCTTGCAATTTGTATATTTTTTCTCAGAATTGCGAGTTTATATCTTGCAATTTGTATCTTTTTTCTTAGAATTGCGAATTTATATCTTGCTATTTCTGTTTTTTCTCAGAATTGTGAGTTTATATCTTGCAATCTTTTTTGTATCTCGCAATTTGTATTTTTTTTCTCAGAATTGCGAGTTTATCTTGCAATCTTTTTTGTATCTCGCAATTTGTATTTTTTTTCTCAGAATTGCGAGTTTATATCTTGCTATTTCTATATTTTTTCTTTGAATTGCAAGTTTATACCTTGCGATTTGTATCTTTTTTCTCAGAATTGTGAATTTATATCTTGCAATTTGTATCTTTTTTTCTCAGAATTGCAAATTTATATCTCATAATTTGTATCTTTTTTTCTAAGAATTACGAGTTTATATCACACAGTTTATAACTCACAATTTTGAGAAAAGTCAGAATTGTGAGATAAAAGGTCACAATATAATACAATTCACCCAGCACCTTGCTAGTGATGTTTTCTTCAACCCTGATTTCTCTCCTAGAAATGGCTCAATTCTCTCCTTCAGTGTAACTCTGTGGCAACAGTTAGAGCTGGGTAGTAACTGATTACTGGATTACATGGTAGTAAGTGTAATAGTAAACAGTCATAATTGTGACCCTGGATCACAGAACCGGTCGTAAGAGTCAATTTTTTTGACATTTAAAATGTATACAATTTGTATGATTGGAAAACTTAATAAATAAGCTTTCCATTGATGAATGGTTTGTTAGGATAGGACAATATTTGTCTGAGATACAACTATTCTAAAATATGGAAGTCTAAATATTGAGAAAATCGCCTTTAAAGTTGTCCAAATGAAGTTCTTAGCAGTGCATATTACTAATTAAAAAGTTTTGATACATTTATGGTAGGAAATTTACAAAATCACTTAATTTCCTAATGATTTTTGGCATAAACATACAATACATACAATGCTTTTTTGGGTATTGCTACAAATATATCCATGCTACTTATGAGTTGTTTTTTTAATCAATTTAATGGTAAGTTTAAAACAAGTAAGATTAAAAGTAATCTAAAAAAGTAGTCAGAATACACTACCTAAAATGAGTAACCTAGATTACAATACTAACCAGATTTCATCATGTGATCTGCTACAATCTACCCAGCTCTGGCAACAATGCAGTGAATCTTAAGCACCAAATGCCTAATTTTTAAGGTCAGGGAGTTTAGTAAGTTCTTTATTGTCAATAAAGCATTTTTCTTCTAACTTCACATGATATACCAAGTAACAAAGTCATGCCTAGATCTTGTGGATGACTTTGCATTTTACAGTTTCAGACATGTGATGTGGTGCATGAATGGTGGCACAGAAACTCAAACACACAGGAAATCAGAAAGAGGAGTAGGGAACGGACTTCCATCACTTTGAAAGAAACCACTGTCTTGCTAATGCAGCGAACCACAAACTACTAAACCTAAATGCAACGAGGATCGCACGCACAACAGATTCCAGCTAAGGAAACACGCATTTCTTGTATTGCTTGATAAAGCTTTAATTTATCTGTATTGTAATGACACAGTTTCCAGCTGTGGATTACGCATTCAGCATCAAGAGTACAGTACACAACATCTACAAAAATAACACAAAAGTTCAAAAACCAAAGTCTGTCCAGCCATACCTTTACACTGCGGGAAAAAAAACGAACAAAACTCGTATAGGGAATGACAAAAATGTACAACTTGATGATAAATTAAGGCTTAGGAAGCAGTGAATGTAATGGATATCAACCAAACTTCATAAATAGACTGTACATATTCTTAAAAAAAAAATGAAAGCACATAAAATAAAAGTGGTGGATCACAACTAGACTTTTTTTCCAACTCTGACCGATGACCGTGCGGTAAACATGTAGCAGTAGTTTCTCTCAATCGCTGTGGAGTTAAAAAAGTTAGTTTAAATAAGTGAAATGTTAAATGCACAGGATATGACACTTAAAACTGGCTTCGTCTCGAGGCATTTTGAGACTGTCTAGGCAGCTCACTACAATGTTTCAGATCCTGTAAATGCGTTCCAATATGGTTGATGCAGACTGAATTTCTTAACTGGTTTCGAGTAAACTCGAAACGGACATTTTCTCACGTCACCATACAGGTCACCAGTCTTTCACAAAACATGTTCATCTGACAAACATACAACTGTACACTTATGGAAGAAAAAAAAAAAAGTCCAGTTCCCCACAGAACATGACGATAATACAATCCTTTCCAGAATTGACTTATCAAAAAAGGCAATATTTTTGCAAACACGCACTCAGCAGCATTCTCTCACAGCCACACGAAGAGAGGAAAAGTCTAAACGGGAAATATACAGTGCATTGTAGACTTTTCGTAAATGAGGTGAAGTTTCTTTTGACACAATATTTCACATATATAACATATAAGCAGATATGGTTGAAAGTCAAAGAGAGGAACTTGAAGAACAGTTGCAGAAAAAAGCCAGCTTTCCCCTTCCCTAAATAAAATGTTGAAGTTTCGACTGTGGTGTTTCAAATTGATGTTAGTCACATGTTCCTGCAAAGGTACATTCAGTTTTACCAACGGTGCAGAACTACAAGTCATCAGGCCTTATTCAAAAGCAGATGAATTTGTTAGTCATTTATAAAAACATTCTTAGGCAATGACTATTCCTGTAACCATTCGGTGTTTAAAATTCAACACAAGCATTTAAACAAGAATGATTTTACTGATTAAATCTAATGCAACTATATTATGCAAGAATAAACTTGCACACCAAAGTGAATAATACATAAAATGTTCATATGCAAGTTGTTACCTTCAATTGAATATTCCATGTACACTACCAGTCAAAAGTTTTTTTTTTGTTTTGTTTTTAAAGACACACTTATTTGATCTAAAGTACAGCAAAAACGGTGAAATTGTGAAATATTTGTACTATTTAAAATACGTTTTTTATTTGAATATATTTTAAAATGTAATTTATTTCTGTGATCAAACCTACTTTTTCAGCATCATTACTATTGAGTTGTCACATGATCCTTCAGAAATCATTCTAATATGCTATTATTATTAATATTTAAAACAGTTTTATTGTAAATATTTTTTCTTTTATGATTCTTTTGTTACATTATACAATATATTATTCAAAAGCTTGGGAGTCATTCACAAGCTTGGAGACAGTATAATGTTTTGTTTTTTTTGAGAAAGAAATGATAGAAATTAATACTTTTATTTAGCAAGGATGCTTTAAATTTCTATTTCAGATATTTCAGATTATGTTTTTCTGAACTTTCTATTAATCAAAGAAACCTAAAATAAATTCAACTCTGCTGCTTTCATAATACATAATTACATAATATTTAACAATAATAATAATAATAATAATTATTATTATTATTATTATTATTATTATTATTATATATATAAATCTTTTCCAATAATTCTAATATTCTTTTCCAATAATTTTAATATTCTGATCTGCTGTAAAAAAATAAAAATAAATAATAATAATAATAATGATAAATAAATAATAATAATAACAATATATATTTTTTTTTTTTACAGCAAATCAGAATATTATAATTATTTCTGAGTGATCATGTGACTGGAGTAAAAATCAGCTTTGAAATCAGTAATAAATTACATTTTAAAATATATTCAAATAGAAAGTTATTTTAACTATTTTAACAATTTTACTGTTTAGCTGTACTTTGGATCAAATAAATGCTAAAAACTTTTGCCTAGTAGTCTAATTCGCAAAAACCTCATTTTGTAAACTAGCAGAAAAAACTGAAACATTCATAAAATGTTCTTCAATTACCTTCAATTTTATAATTGGTAAAACCAAATTCCAATTTAGCAGAATTATTAAATATAATGGTTTCAGAAATCAATTCAATATAGTTTACCTAAGAACAATTCCTTGAAAGATTTCGCAAACACATCATTTCGTGTTTTATGAATGAGGCCCACTGAGGTATTATCAATGCGTAACAGTCAACAGAATCTGAAATGTTTACTATAACTGGACGTAGAAATGGGTTTGAAAGCTTGCTTTCGTTTCACAGCCTGAATACAGCAAAATTAGATTATTGCTAATTGATTGATCCCCAACTGTTAATACTTCAACTGCCATTTTACAACCAAATGGCGTTCATTTTGTGGCCTCATGCACAAAACACAAATTTAGTTCCTATAGTCAGATCAGAAATCCACAAATCAGATTAGAAATAATAAAGCAACACCAGAACTAAAACACCAACCATAGAAGTTGGCAATTGGGTGAAATCTGTGTTTAGTACTTCCTCAATGGCAATTGATGAAATATGAATTTCTGAATCACATATTATGGGTTAGACCCAGGTGAAACAATACTGCCAGTGCTGGCATGGGTTCTTCACGATCAGCATCATGATTTATGAGCGCAGCAAGAGTCAAGAAACGAGCAAAATGCAGAAAGAGCAGCTTAACAACAAAGTGCTGGCAGTCTGAAACAGAAACAAGCAGTTCCTCAAGAAACAACCACAGGGAAAAAAGGGAAGATGGAGAAGAATGTCAATTGTTTCGTGAACACTGTTTGACTGCAAGAGTATGTGTGTATTTGGAGAATGAGTGGAGCTTAAAAGCTCACTGTGGGACTAATCTTTTGAAATGTATTCGAATAAACGCAGATGTTTTAAAAAATACTTTAGCATGCACTCATGCCAAGTTTCAACTCATAAAAACTGAGTAACTTTAAATCTCAAACTCTTTGCGTCAACAGAATTTGGTTTAATGGGCAACTGAAATGGCATCGGATGAAATGCTTGGACAGTTTATGCATCAATATTCAGTCAAACATCAGGAAAATACTGACAGCTTCTCAAACAAAACAGCAGCAGGGCAGGAAATGTGTTTTAGCAAACCCTGATCCTGGTACGAGAGCGGCTACTGCAGAGAGCAAAGCGCGGGAAGATCAAGACCTTGAAGAAAAGCCGTTAAAGATGGCAAAATTCTAACAATAAAGCGGCTTGCTCTTCAAATGGCACTAAATTTCAGAAGATATGTGATTAAACCTGTTAGAATACTGCAGGGGAATGCAAAGACTGTACAAGAGTTGTTTCAGGATCGATTGACAGTATGCCACAATTCCCTAAATGTATAACCTCTACAGAAGATATTGCTCTGTCCAGTAAACATAAAATGGACCTGAGTGGATCCGTTTTCGAGCATTCATAAGTCCAAAAATGTATAAAATATGGCAAGAGTGCTGTATGTTGAGAGCAACACTGTGATAAGCAAGTGATCCATTCATGTGCTAGTGCCGTTTTAAAAGGCTTCAGTCATTTCCGTCCAACTACTAGCGTTAAAAACTGTACCATTCATCCAAACTCATTATAAAATGGATATGTCACAAAACACAGTTGTTTAACCACCACTAAACATGTTGCAAGGACTTTTAAAAATTAAAAAAAAATCAGGGTCTATCAGGGTTACTGATGCTGAAGTGCCGCCTCCTCGCAAAGTTCTTCGCCCCTTCATAACTTTTGGCTCATCTAGAACGAGGTCTCGATTATCAAGAGACCGCACCGGAAAAACAAAACAAAACAAAACAAAGCACCGAGGACATAAATAATCTATATGCTAAAGTCACAGGTTAAAAACTATCAGAAGTTGGAATAAAACTGGAAACTAAACAAAAATTGCAGTTCGTTTGTCCATCTGCGCCCACGTCTTCGCAGTTCTGTGTCCATGTTCACACCAGTGCATAGTCCGAGGCACACGGTGCCATTTAAACATCCAAGATTTCCTCTGCTGTACCTCCGCAGCGCAATCGGTAGCGTCCTGCCCTCCAGCTGATGGTGGGGTCCCAAAGAGCAGACAAGAAAATCTGAATTGTCATGGACTCCCTGATGAACCAGGCCACTGCATAGTCCAGCTTGGAGAAGGATGGAGGGCCGCCCTTTGAGGAAAAGGAGTAGGAAGACGAGAATTACAACAAGGACCAAAAATGTTACAATGAAAACCATCTGTTTTTTGAATTTACTGAAGTCGATCCATTGTTTCTTCAGAAATGTTACGTTACTGGGATTGGACCCAGAAACGATTGGGCTAGGCTTGATTTTATCCATTGGGAATTGATTGGATTGTCAAAAACGGTTGTTTGTGCTTTGTGTTGTGTCCTACCTGTACTCCTCTCAGCTGGATGTAATCCGAAATGAACCAGGCCAGGCAATGGCACAGGAAAAACACCATGATGTCCCAGCGGAACACGTGGTGGGCAGCCCAGCCGATGATAAGACTGGCCACAAAGCACTCTGAGATGGGCTCGATGACAGTGGCCGGCAGCATGTTGATTCTTAGTTTGGCCCATCTATTGAGAGCAGATAACAGTTAGATGTTGAAGACATACTTAGCAGTTTTTCACCACAAAATGGGAAATGATACCATTTTTTTTTTACAGCTTATTCTACTAAACAGACAATTTAAATAAAGTCTATTCAAAAATATGCAACATAAAATGGTGTAGTTAAATCTATGGAAAGAAAATATTTTCAATAAAAAGGTAACTACAACTTTTCTTGCAATTGTGAGTTTACATCTGGCAATTCTGACCCTTTTTTCTTAGGATAGTGTAAAACAAACTTGCAATTATTTTTTTTCAGAATTGTGTGATATACACTCACATTGCTCTAGAAATAGTTGCATATTTGAGAAATAATGTCAGAATTACATGATATAAACTCAATTCTCTACAAATAAAGTTGCATATCTGAGAAATAAATGTCAGAATTGCGAGGTATAAACTCACAATTAAGACTTTTTTCTCTAGAAATAAACTTGCAATTGCGAGAAAAAGAGTTGTGAGTTACACACTCAACTTTACTTCTCAGAATTGCGACTTAATTTCTCAGAATTGTGAGAAATATTCACAATTCTGAGAAATGAAGTCGCAATTGCGAGAAAAGGTCAGAATTGCAAGATACAAACTCACAGCTGCAAGAAAAAAGTTCTCTCACTACTCTGACTTTATTTCTCACAACTGAGTTTCTAATTACAATATAATACCAAATTGCTACTTTATATCTCAGAAAAAGACAAAAATCTCAAATTTCTGACTTTATTTACTGCAATTGTGAGTTTATATTTCGCAATTCTGAGAAAAAAGTCAGAATTGCGTGTTTTTATCTCACAATTTTGACTTCATTTCTTGCAATTAAGAGTTTATATCATGCAATTCTGTGAAAAAAAGAAAAAAGAAGAATTTATATAAAGTCGCAATTCTGAGAAAGTCAAAATTGTGACCATTTCTCAGAATTGCAACTTTATTTCTCACAATTGTGACCATTTCTCACAATTCTGAGAAAAAAGTCAGAATTGCGAGATGTAAACTCACAATTGTGAGAAAAACAGTCAAAGTTTATGACTATTTCTCACAATTGACATAAAGTCGCAATTTTGAGAAAAAGTCAAAATTGCAAGTTTTTAATCTTGCATTTCTGACAAATTCTGCAACTGAGTTTATATCACGCAATTCTGAGAAGAAAAGTCAGACTTGCGACTATTTCTCAGAATTGCAAAAAAGTCAGAATTGCCTGATGTAAACTCACAATTGTCACAATTTTTTTTTTATTCAGTGGCAGAAACGGGCTTCCATAGAAATCCATCTGCAACTATCAGATTCTTATCAAATTGAGAACTTCTACAAAAACAAGCCAGTCTCATCACTGCGCCACAGTTGGCCCCATCAGGAAAACAGATTGGTTTCACTACAAAACATAAAAAGCTGATTGAACAACTGCCGTACCTGATCATGCGAGACTGGAATTGTGCAATGGAGTACGAGCCAGAATTCTGCATGGCTACTTGCGTTGCCATGGAAAATTTCCATCCTCTGCAAGAGAAACACCACATCACTGAACTGGCAAATACAGGACGTTTCAGCCAAAGCTGAGAGATAAGATTCCAAACACACATTAAAAGAATATTTGGTTGATTTGATCATGATTTATTCACCTATATGACCTTATGACCACATATGACCTTGAGATGATCCTTTCCACACAATAAAAACATAAGGAAGCCAGATTATCAAGCTCTAAATAGACATTAAATTCAATTTCTGAATAAAAGTTAAGGATTTACATACTAAATGCTATTGTATGACTTTGAATGATTAAATATGGAAAAGATCAAACCTAAAACAGTTTTTAATTGAAGGGAAATGCAGTATGGCTTAATATAATATACATTATGTATCTTACTGAAATATGTAGTAGATTTATGTTATTTAAAACAGCGTCTTTGTTCTCTCTCCTTCAGCCCTGATGCCTTTGAGGCTTTTAGTAGACCACAACTACAGAAAGAGATTACAAATGACAGAGACAAGAAACGCCTGATGCCATCCTCGCAGGATGTAAACATATCGACGCTTGTTAAGATGCCACAGCCACTGTAGTAGTTTCTCAGCATGGATTTCACTCGATATCCAGGGAGTTTAGACTCTTTGTGAGGGAAAAAAAAAAAGAAACTAATCGATGGTACGATAATTGTATTTTATTTAGTGCATCAGTATTATATTTTCTGAGTTGTCAGGGTAAAAATAGCAACAGGTAGCAGATATAATAACTATGAATATGTTTTCGGTGTAAGATAGGAAGTCAGCGACACTGACTCATCATTGCCGCATACGGATTACATTTTCTGAGAATATTTGTTTTCTATTTGAATTGGTTTATTTATAGTAGACATTTTACTCTCTATAGATATATTTTTCATGTCTGTAAGGCAAGTATACCTGTAGTTTTGGAGTTTCAAAGTTTTGTGTTTAAGTTCACAAACACTGAGATGGCAGAAAGTGCATTTGCTTTCATTATTTTACCAAAGCACAATGTTTCTTTGTTATTCTGAGTGCACGCAAACAAACAAAGAGTCCTTACAGATTTGAAAGATGTTTTACTTTTATCTGTATGACCAAAAATGACTTTAAGAGCAAGTGACTGCACCAGCGCCTCCATCTGTCATGCAGTGAGCACGCTACTGTTCAGCGTCGACACTCTGCAAAGACACTTCAATAGCGCACATTTTTCTATGTTAGGATGGTCTAGGTCAGATGAAAAGCCATATTTGAGGTCGATGAGAGTTTTAATGTCCTGCCCGATGTACTGTTTTACCTCCAGTGTTGGGGAAAGTTACTTTTAAAAGTAATGCATTACAATAGTGTTACTCCCTGTGTTACTAATTACGTTACTTAGTTACTTTTTATTGAAAGTAGTGTGTTACATTACTTTTGCGTTACTTTTTAAATCAGGGCAGGGCTTGCTTGTTTTTAATGTAAATGCATTAGATTCTTAGAAAACGTAAAAGCCCTTTCACACCAAAATGAAATTAAGTGAATAAACCTAAGGCTAAAGAAACATTTAATTCACATCTGTACAGTAGAACTGTAGGAAAAGAAAGTTCAGCACTTCAGTAATGAGGAAAAAAAGTACAAATGTTAGTTAATCTAAAGTAAGTTTTGCTATACACTGCAAAAAATGCTTTTCTTACTTAGATTTTTTGTCTCGTTTCCAGCCAAAATATCTAAAAATTCTTAAATCAAGGATTTTCTAGAAATGTTAAAATTATTGTCTTGTTTTTTTCTGAAAACAAGTCAAAATTAAGTGTGTTTTTGCTTGAAACAAGCAAAATAATCTCCCAATGGGGTAAGCAGAAAAATCTTGTTTTCTATTTGAAATAAGATTATTTTGCTTACCCAATTGGAAGATTATTTTGCTTGTTTCAAGCAAAAACTCACTCAATTTTGACTTGTTTTTTCTAAACACAAGAAAATAATTATTTACTTGTCTAGAAAATCCTTCCTGATTTAAGAATGTTTTGATATTTTGGCTGGAAACAAGACTAAAAAATCTAAGCAAGAAAAGTATTTTTGCAGTTTACGGTTGAATTGGATCAACAAAGGTCAGCAGCAAAGTCTTTGGTTAATAAGACTGGATTAAATATTTAAAGGAAACAAAAAGTAACTGGCAGATATTTTTTTGGAAATGAAAAAGTAATGTGTCACTTTACTAGTTACTTGAAAAAAGTCATATTGTTACATAACTTGCGTTACTTGTAATGCGTTACCCCCAACACTGATTACCACATAATCCAGCCGTTAACGATCTGCATGACTTCCCCACTTCCTGTAGATTTTTTTTTTTTTCTGCAACTAACTGACTAGATTTTGGTTGGTTAGTCGACTAGGGGGCAGCCCTAGGGTTTTCTAGTATATATTTCAGTAAGACACATTTTATGTTATGTTATATTAAGCCATTAAATTCTTAATACCCTTCACTTTCACTTTTGTATGGAAAAGAGCAACATAAACATCTCCTTTTGTGTTTCACAGAAGAAAAGAGTTTTGGAACTACATGAGGGTGAGTGAATAGCTGAATTTTAGCTTATTTATTCCTTTAAAGAAAACGAAAGGACTGTGATAGCAAAAGCTATTAGCACAGATATGTAATCAGTCTGACAAACCTGTCTGCGATGGCCTTGGCCATGAAGTAATCCTCAGCGATGTACTGAGCGAACGCAATCAGCCCGCCGGCCTGGTCCAGGATGTCCTTCCTCATGAGACAAGACATCCCCGTGACGCACTTTATTCCCGTTACATTGGCCGAGATGTAGGAGCGAGGATGTGACGTTCCAAAATAAACCTGCAGGGTTTCACACAGGACAGTGTTTACACCTCACATAATTAATCTCGAAAGATTTGACGCATTAACAACCGCATTACGTGCGTAAACACTCCTGCCAATTATTTATTAGCAGAGCTGTCGGTTTAACATGCTAATATATTGACTTGTAAGTCAGTTTTGCAACGTCTATTTAATTTAATGGCTCATCTACCACGACAGTGTAAATTTATTTGACTGAGAGACGCATAGTGATTAGATTTTACTCTGAGCTAAAAAAAAACAAAACAAAAAAAACCCCGTCATGAATAAACCAATATAGCCAGCAGTTAATGAATTTTAATATTGCACTGATTTGGCAAAAGAGCTTTAAAGTTCAGAGGAACTCCACCATATGCTGTCCCACTTCAAGATGGAGTGTCTACTAGCAACAAAGCTACAATTTCACAGTTTAATAGCAAACAGCCCTTCCTCGAATACACAATTTGCAATGACATGTTCACAAGTATCTAATAAAACCAAAGCTTTCCAGAGACAAATCCAGATGACAAATGCCTTCAAGTGTTCTGGCGAGCAATTCAGAAGGTCAATAGTGAAGGCTACTGACCTGCTCCAATGTGGCAGCAAATCCTTGTCTGTCCGCCACGTAAGGAAGGCCGTGAACCAGTCCCACCTTCTCCGTCATCTGATTAGCCATATCAGTGAGAGTGTCTGGCTTCACTGTTGAATATTAAAACATGATGACATTTTCCATTATTCTTTTTACAAGACAAAAAGATTTGTGTTCTTTATTACTTTATTACTTTATTACTGTTACTGATGCTAGTGTGGGCTTACCTCGAATGCCACTGTCACAGATCCAGACGAGTTCGTACCTTGCCCCTTCATAAGCTGGCATCAGGTTATTTATTTTTGGATTGATGCCCACTTTTTTACCCCCTGGAACAAGATAAAAAGAAAAAAACGTCATGAATAATTTCCATTTGGGCTGTAAACGATAGGATCACAGCATCATAAAACATGGACTTAGTTATAGCTCATAAACCATTTCAGTGCTATATTAATTATTAATCATATACTATTATAGTGTTTATCAATATTATGAAATACATTTTATATTTTCAGTTTTCATATTATTATGCGGTTATACCGGTTTTAGTAGTTTTAGTTTTAATTTATTTTTGATTTAGTTTTAGTACTTCAAGATATTTTATTTCCGGTTAATTGCCAAATTTTTTCACTATTTTTCACTTTTAATCTAATATTTGTATTTACTTTAATTAACAAAAACTATTTTAATAGCTAACAAAATGAACCTGGAGTAAATTATGTTCACATGTTCCACTTTAAATTACAATAAAAACTATGACTTGAAATTAAAATTCACATTGGCAGAAGTCATATTTAAATATAATAATAATAATAATAATAATAATAATAATAATAATAATAATAATAAGTATTATTATTATTATTATTATTATTATTATTACTAGTAAAATAAGAATGCAAGATTATAAATTAGATTAATGCAGTATAATGATTAAATAATTTGACTTGAAATTAAATGCACATTGATGTCATATTTAAAGATAAGAATAAGAATATGTTTTAACTATTATTATTATTACTCAAAATAAAATTAATAATATAATTATAAAATAAAAATGCAAGATTATATATTAGATTAATGCAGTTTATTTGATTAAATAATTAGACTTGAAATTATATGCACATAATTAATTTTAATTAAATAATTTGACTTTATAATAATGTGAAATGCACACTGATGTGTCATTTAATAATATTATTATTATTATTATTATTATTAATAAAGCAATTTTATAATTATTAACAAAAATGTAAGATTATATATTAGATTAATGCAGTATATTTGATTCAATAATTTGACTTCAAATTAAAATGCACATTGATGTCATATTTAAAGACAATAATAATAATAATAATAATAATAATAATAATAATTTAAATGTTATTAAATATAAAAATATTATAAAACAATTTGCAATTATTATTAATAATAATAATAATAATAATAATAATAATAATAATAATGAAAGATTATGTAATAGAATAATGCAGTATATTTGATTCAATAATTTGACTTGAAATTAAAATGCACATTGATGTCATACTTAAAGACAACAACAACAATAATAATAACAATAACAACAACAACAACAACAAGTTAAATGTGATTAAATATATAAATATTTTTAAACAATTTGTAATTATTATTATTCTTATTAACAATAATAAAATAATAATAATAATAATAATGCAAGATTATGTAATTAATGCAGTATATTTGATAATAATTTGACTTGAAATTAAAATGCACATCGATGTCATTTAAAATTAATAATAGTAATAATAATAATAATAATAATAATAATTATTATTATTATTATTAATAACAAAAATGCAAGATTATATATTAGATCAATGCAGTATATCTGAATCAATAATTTGACTTGAAATTAAAATGCACATTGGTGTCATATTTAAAGATAGTAGAGATAGTAATACAATAAAAAAGAGATAGTAATACAATAAAAATGCAAGATTATATTACATTTGCAGTATATCTGATTTAATAATCTGAATTGAAATTAAAATGCAAATCAATAGGACATTTAAAGGTAATAATAATAGTAACAATAACAATAATATGTTTTTAATTATTATTATTATTAATTATATATTACTATATCAGATGAATGACTATGACTAATGACACATTGATTTGTCATATTATAGATTAATCTAGCAGTTACATAAATCGTAACCGGTCTAGCATTCATCAAAAAAGCAGATTCTCTTTACGGATGTAAATAAGCTCACATGAAGATGTTTATTTGCGGACTGAACGGCTAAAGATCATATAGCATCAGGGCCTCTGAGAGCACTAATGTATTTCACAAAGCACGCTTTCCCGTCGCCTGATTGGCTGGTGGAGTAAACGACTCTGAGATGTTTAAAGCAACACAACCTCGCAGACATTATATGTTTTCTAACATGGCTTCAGCTTGATACAAAGCAGCGGATGACATCTCCAGGACAGCCCGTCTCCCCTGACTGTTTGCGCCTTAACAGACTGGCTGAAGGCAGCGGGGCGGATAACAGGACCCCAGAGAGACACCCGCTCCAGTCACCAGCTGTTCCTAATGAGCAAGAATCAATATCCACTCCAAGAGCAACATTTGCATATACACAGCGGGTTGCCGTGTTCCTCTTAAGGGACTCCCTTATTTCCCTGCACACGACTAAACAAAACTGTCACAGCCGACCGAATCCATGAGGGATGAGAAATGCACCTCAGCATAGCACAGCCCGAGTTTGCTCTGTTATTGGCTCCATTTCACATGCAAAGAGAGAGATTATCAGCAAATGCTTACCTATAAATAACCTGGCGTCAACATTGGGATATTTGCCCAGCAGCTTTTTACACACATCAATGGCTGGATCGTCATGGTCCTGGACACACAGCAGAATTTCAAACTGTGGAAAAAAGCAGAAACAATTTTGAGCAACTCGTCCTGTTTGTCAAAAAGAAAACATCATGTTATGGTACAATGATACACTCAGAAGCATACAGTTTATTAACGCTGACTGTTTTTAAGATGCGATTCAATTACCCACAGTATAACACAAGCTCTATACTGGTTTATAACTGTGACGAAGATATATAGAGGTTGAAATGGACAAATATTGGCTGCTGAAACTAAAAATTGGGACTATATCATAGAAAAACATTAAAATAGGGCACTATGAAATGCTTTTATTTTTTAAAAACATTTTTGTTTATTGTTTTATTTATCAAAAAGCATGTCTGATTAATTCAAATCATGAAACCTATTGAATAGTAATTTATTAAAAGTTAAAGCCCTATAAAATGTTCCATATGTGCTAATTAAATTCTAATAAATATTTATTTAAAAATAATGTTTTATTAATTATTTTATTAGTAGTACTAATAAAATATACTGAATGTAATTGTCACAATTTCTTCAAGTTGAGCCAAACTTTTATTTTGACGAGTTGCTGTGAAGACCAAGAAATAACACTCAGAGCAGTTCTAGAGATTATGTTCTTGAGATAATAATAATAATTTGTAATTATGAATTATATTAATACTAAAATAAAAATGCAAGATTATATATTAGATTAATGCAATATATTTGATTCAATAATTTGAGTTTAAATTAAAATGAACAGTGATTTCATTTAAATATAATAACAATAATTAATTATTATTATTAATAATAATAATAAAATAAAAATGCAAGATTATATATTAGATTAATGCAGTATATTTGATTCAATCATTTGACTTGCAAAAAGCACGTCTAGTTAATTAAAATCATGAAACTTACTTTATTAAACAGTAATTTATTAAAGGCCCTATGAAATTTTTTTATTTGTGCTAAATAAATTCTAATAAATATTTTTTCTTGTAAATATTTCTTTCAAAATAATGTTTTATTAAAAATTTCATTAGTAGTACTATTACATTCAGTAATATGTTTGTCACAATTTCTTCAAGTTAAGCCGAACTTTTATTTTGACGAGCTGATGTGAAGACCATGAAGTGACACTCAGAGCAGTTCTAGAGACGATGTTACATATTTTTTTCTTGTTTCTAGTCAAAATATCTAAAAATTCATAAATTAAGATGCATTTACTAGCTAAGCAAAATGACATAAGATATGTAATCTTGTTTTACGCTCAATGCACTTAATTTAGTTTTTTTTTTTACCCCTGGAAACAAGTAAAATCTGTCAGTGGGGTAAGTAAAATATTCTTTAAACAACTTACCCTAATAGGCAAATTATTATTTTGTATTTTTTTTTTTTTTTTTTTTGAAGCAAATAGCACTTCATTTAGCTTGTAAAATAGCACTTAATTTAGTTTGCCATTTTGCTTATCTACTAAATGCATCTTCACTTTTTTTCCTTTCAATTTAAAAGAGTGAGTATTTGCACCAAATTTAATTAGCCTGGTCACTAGTAGCTAACTGACAGAGGGTTGTAGTGATTTAGCTTAGTCATTAACTTTCCACTGTGTGAAGTACTACACTATAAACATTTCATATTAACAACATTCCCTACCACTAAATTCCATGCCATTTTGTTTTACAGTAAATTCCATTTTTATGACTGATTCTGTGATTCCATTCCATGGAGAGGTTGGCCAATCATAACAGAACTCATGTAAACATCGGTTTTAAAATTGTATTATTTTTGAAAGTTTCTTGTGTTCACCAAGGCTGCACTTATATGATTAAAAATTCTATAAAAACATGATTTGAGTTTAAAAGAATTTTCTATGAGAATATATTTTAACATTAATTTATTCCTGTGACGCAAAACATCATTACTCCAGGCTTTATTGATTATCATCAATGCTGAAAAGAATTTTTGTGGACACAAACTTTTTTTTCAGGATTATTTGGTGAAAAGAATGAAGTAATTTAGAAATACAAATAATTTGTAACACTGCTAAAATTTATTTACAGTTTTAATCAACTTAATGTCTCCTTAATGAACAAAAAGCATTCATTTCATTAAAAAAACACACCTCACAGGCCCAAAATTTGTGAACAGTAATGCAAGTCTTAGATACATTAATAAATGATAAGAAATGAAGCAAAAACTAATAACAATTACAATAAATGATTCATAAAATACACAAATAAAACTAAATTTAAAAACATTAAATACAATAAATTAAAAAATAATAAAATTAAGTTAAATTAGTATTTGCATCCAAATTTTATCTGCACTGGTCACCAGTAGCTAATTGACAGAGGGTTGTTGTTATTCAGCTTAGTCATTAACTTTTTACTGTGTGAAGTACTACGCTATAAACGTTTCATATTAACAACATTATCCGCCACTACTTGTACTACACCGGATAAGTAGCATTTTTAGGGCATTCTGATAACCATTATCTGGCTAACTGAGAGTAGTTAACATACATATGTTGAAAATGAGTCACCAAGAGAGTAAGCGTGCAAATATCCACACATGTTTGAGTAAAATTAGTAGGGGGAAATGGGATAAAAGGGTGATATGTGTTGCCCCTTTAATCTAAGTAACAATAGGTAATGTATTATACACACTTTATTTGCCAAATACATTTTTTTCTTAATTTCAAAGTCATTTTTCTTTATGGTAGGTGCATTTTGCATTTAAAATTACTTGCATTTTTAAGAAAATGCAAATGATGTGCAGCAACATAATATAATACATAATGTAATGATATTCATGATGTAATATAACATTACAATAATTATTAAATGGATTTGTTTGTGTGCAAATCATTTGCACTGTACAGTGTTCACATATTTCCCAGATGATCTGCACAAATGCTTCCTTACCACAAATATAAAAACTTGAACACACCTTATTTTCGTTAATTTGTAAACTAATCCATTTAGATCATTGACATCATCATAATAAAAACAGGCTCATAAAACTTGGTATGAAATGAAAACCTGAAGTTGTTTGACCATTTTTTAAAGTAAAAGTATGCAATGAACCAGGTAAAATATTACAAATATTTGAGAAATGTTTGCCCTCCAAATCAAGGTCATGTGGCGCACGTGGAGACTGTCAAAAATCTCTTAAAACTGACATGAGGACAGTGAATTCAGGCTGTCATTAAAATGTCATATGGTCTGATTCTTAAACATTTAAAATAGGTAACTTTTTAAATAATGAAAAACATTGTATTTGATACTTTAAAAGGAAAAATGTAACTGAAAATTGGAAGCTCGCACTCATATGCAAATTAGTATAACCAAGCAAGAAGTATTATTTTTAAAACATCACATACACATCACATCCTTCCTTCTCATTTTAGTTTCCTCTCAACCAGAGGACAAATTCATAAAAAAGTGGCACAACTTTCCTATTCGCATATTTAGTCCATAATCTAAAAAGAATAGACAAATGAAACCCAAAATAGTAACAGACGCTGGGGTGCAAACAACATCTGCCAAAAATATAACAAAAAGGCATAGATGAGCTGAATGTGTCCTCTATAAGGCATCAGAAAATTCAAAGGAGCCACAAAGCTGCTCTAAAAAAGTCAGTCGATTTTCTATTGATCTCCGAGTTCACAACGCTGAACTTTCAGCACTCTATTGAATCGTGCAGCAAAGAAAGCGTGGCAGGCCACATAACAAAGGCTTTTCAGGGGAAGGCTGTTTGAGGCTTGGAGTCGCACCAGGGCCAAAGTGAGAAAGAACAGGCCTGCGCTCTGACAAGAGATACTCGTCCCCCTCCAGCCATCTCATAATACTCCATAGCCACCATGTTGCCATGGCTATGGCGAGGGACACGGGAGCCCAGAGACAAAGGGCCTTTTCTGTGCTCTCAGAGGTTCGGGTAATGCGACAGTAACCCCGAGCGGGGTAATAGTGCTGCGCTGAAAGACTGGGAGGCTCTCGTTCAATCATTTGCAGACGCGTTTGGGAGCAGCCCCTTCAATTTACATCCAGCGCAAGCCATCAGAAGCGCCTCTGATGAACTGTGCTGAGATCAGCCAGTCACGAATGAGGGAGAGTCATAGACTAAACATGAGGTTGTGAAATAAAGCAACAGATGATTACTAGCGTCAGAGCGAGGAGAATTGGGAAGCAAGGGGAAATCCAAATACACAACATTCATCTTAGATCTTATTACATCTGTGTGTCGAAAGAAGCTAAATAGAAGCGCTGGGGGATGATGTGCTTGGGGATGTTAAATTGTATAAATTCAATACAGTAAATACCATTAAAACAAATGCAATTTATACATGTATACTTCAAACGCACGTAAATCACAGCCTCAACGCATTCAGAAGCACCAGTACTTACACAGAAACCTATACATCGTAGTCTGATAAAAACGCTTTTTTTAAAGAAAGAAGTCAGATGGACTTAGCTTTTGCATCTGAATTTTTATGTTTAATTATTTAGTTATAAATATTAACTGTAAAAAAAAAAAAAAGCCTTGAAACATTTATTTTGAAGATTAAAAATGAGTAAATTGTAACATATACACTTGAGGTTTAAATAAAAATGACTGAAAATTAAAAATGTGTGAAATGCGTAATTAAAAAAAAGACGTGACCCTAGAACAAAAAAACAAAACAAAAAAAAAGTAAATTTTTTTCAAATTGAGATTTACACATCATCTGAAATCTGAATAAATAAGCTTTCCACTGATGTGTTTTTTTAGACAATATTTGGCTAAAACGCAACAATTTGAAAATCTGGAATTAAAATTGAGAAAATCACCCTTAAAGTTGTCCAAATGAAGTTCTTAGCAATGCATATTACTAATCAAAAATTAAGTTTTGATATATTTACAGTAGGAAATGTATAAAATATCTTCATGGAACATGATCTTTACTTGATATACTAATGATTTTTGACATAAGAGAAAAATCTATAATTTCGACCCATACAATGTATTTTTGGCTATTGCTACAAATATACCCATGCTACTTTTTCGACTTTTCGATGTTCTCAGTCTTGATCTGTAATAATTGGTATTGATCGATATGGTATTTTTTTTGTAATCTTGGACTTTGTTATTCAACCTTAAAATGTACATTTTAATTATACTAATTTATATATAAAAAACTTGCTCTAGTAAATAAGCACTGTGCAGATGCAATATTTTATAGAAATATTTGTGGGTTTCAGTCTTTATCTCTCATCGCAGTTTGTGCTTTTTAGTAAAGACTAAACATCAGGTTGTGAAATAACGGTAAATAATAATAAAGGTGAATTAGAAAGCAAGGGGAAATCCAAATACGCAACATACATCTTAGATCTCCTTATATCTGTGTGTTGAAAATGGCTAAATTGTATTTAGGGATTTTAAATTATGTAAATTAGATACTGCAAATACCATTTTTTTTTAATAATTTAGCTATAAATAATAATCATATTAATAATAAATCAATAAAAAAAAACTTCAAACATATATTTTTGAGATTATAAATGTGTAAATTGCAAATCATACACACATACCAAGGTTTAAATAAACCTTGACAAAGCAATTGCATTAAAATTGTTTAAAAAGGTAGAATCTAAAAAAAAAAAAAAAAGTAAATAATACTATTAGTATTAAGGGTCGACTGATTATCGGTGCCGATATAAACTTTTTATGGTTATCGGTTATAGTTATCAGTCATTTGCAAAACCAATTTGCAGATAAAACAACTTAAATGCATTTAAAGAAAGATTTTGTCAGAGCACTTGTTATTCTTAATTTTGACATTCATTTTACTTTTTACACCAGACATGCATATCGGTCCAAAATATTGGTTATCGGTCTACATGATCTCTTATAACTGGTATCGGCTTTGAAAAACAAATATTGGTCGGCCCCTAATTGCCACATGCATTTTTTTTTTAAAAAGGATAGATAGTTTTGATCTTTTATGACAAAATGCTTGCAATAACGCAGTTCGACCAGTGTGGCGCTGTAGTGCAACACTAATTCAGCGCTCCAGGATACAATCCAGTAGAAGCCTTAAGAACCACCGCAAAACCAGTAGAGTGTGGGAAAGTTGTACAAAACCACAAATAAAAATGCTGTCATGTGCAGAAGCCACAATAATCTTAACAGTTTTTTTCCCCCATTCTTAGCCAGATTTATGTTAAAACATTTATATTATGTTGGAAAACAATTAAACTTGACTTGGATACTAAAGTTCTACTACTTTACATGTTCAAGGACTTTGTATTGTTTATATTTTAAAGCATTTTTGAAGTCTGAATCACATTAAAAGCATACTTTGCACATTGTGAATACAACGTATGAAAACATTGCGCAAATCATATACCTGCCTACCCAACTTCAACTATATAATTATTTATTTCATATTATAAAAAAAAAATAAATTATAATAAAAAAAAATGTGCTACATGTACTGGATTAGCCTAACCTAGACTTGTCATAGCACTTACATATTGCTCTTTTGTTGATTTGATTGCTTCTATTGTCCTCATTTGTAAGTTGTTTGGATAAACGCGTTTTCTGCTAAATGACTAAATGCAAATGAAGTGAATTCATTTAGAGTCAGCTCAATTACTTCTGTTGAAATAGCCTTTAAATTAGTTTGGGCAAATGAGGAGATAAATTTGGTTAAACTAATGCATGTTTAAAAAAAACAAAAAAACATCAACACACAACTATCGATCCACAACACTGCCACAATGTTGCAATCACTAACTGACAAATGTCACAAAGGTACATTGTGGCAACAAATCAATTTCCCTTTTCCGGTTGCCACAACATTGCTATGACGAAAGTTCGGTTATCAGATTACGTTGCAATTGCTTAATTGTCCTATACATTGGTTAGCCAGGATACACAGCCAAGTCCAACATTAACCAATCCAAGTAACCTACAGCCATTTCCTGACCTCCACTGTCTGTTATAATCAGTGTTTCTCGCTTTAAAAACCCCCAGAGCTGATGTTCCTCCTAGCATTATGAATTTAGAATTCTGGGGATGTATTCCAGGAAACTTGATTACCAAAAAAAAAAAACACTATTTCCGGGCTCTTAAAGAAAGCTGAAACTCGCCTGATGCCAAACAGGGAGTGACATACCAGACAACAATATACTGTAGATTAGGTGTGTCTTTTCAACAGAACACAGAGACCAAACAAACACTGAACTAGGCAAACCATCGTGACACACAGTAATTCTGACTACTGCAAATATGCCATTCTTTCTAGGAAAAACACGTTACTGAATTTCCATGTTAAAGCATACTAATGTTGAGCAGCTCTCTATGATTAGCATGTGAATAGATTATGTTTATTTAAGCACAAGTAAAAGCAGATGGTATTAATCAGCACATAAGCATGAAAGCCGGAAATGATTTGCTCAGAGGTTAACTAAACTCAAAATCAGCAGGCTATATTGTTAAAATGACGGTTTACATTTAGCACTGTTCGTTGGTAAGTCCAGGTTGTGATTTCTGTAAGCAAACGCTGACTGAAGACAGACAGATTTTAAATGTGATAAATCCGAACAGCTCTTAACATCTGAACATCTGGCCCTCATGACATCCAGATCACATTCCACTGTTTTGTGCGTCATTTGCTGAATTCCTGGGAGACTGAGCCGATCGAGACGTTTACTAATATTCAAATGACAAGCTCTCCTGTGACAACGGAAAAAAATGGAACAGACTGAACTGTAATGTATGCGTTTATCTGAACTGCGAGGAACACACTTCAGCTGGTAGCCAAGCATAAACATATCCAGGCTACATTTTTCAAGAACAAAAGAGTGAACTGTATGTATTTGTCAATGGTTGATGTCCAGATTACTAAACAAAGAAATAAATAACTCCACAGTTCTTTATTATGATTCTGAGTGGGCCTAAGATACAAATGGTTTAAAACAGGACATCTGTTGATCAAAATCATTTTATTTGTTGGTCATAGTCTACTTTTTTTTGCACTGACATTTTAATTTCTATGCATTTGCAGCTACACTGATAAAAACAAAAAATGGTAGAGAAACTATGGTTGTGTTTTGACACAAACTTCACAATTCAGTTTGATTCTGATTCATAAGCTTGCGATTTGATTCCCTAATTGGTTTCTGATTCAGTATTGATTATTTTGGATATATAGTAGATACAGTACATGCCAATTTTTCTTAAAGAAAGAAAGAAAGAAAAAAAAAAAAATCTCTTAACTAATGCTGTAAAATATACATGAGAGTCAGTACTACATTACTATAATATTGAAGGTTAAAATGAAATGATTTGTACTCAAATGCCTACATTACACTTTATTTTATCATAAAAACATATGTTTTAATGATAATAAAATTGCAACTAAATAACATTTCTACTCCAATTCGACTTCAATATTAAAATATAAACATTTTAATGTTGGCTGCTATGAAAACTTGGATTTATTTAAACATAAATGAAACACTGAAGAACAGTAACAAACTGTTCCTCTCTAGAGTCATTCATATTTCTAGCTGACTAACAAGTTTATGGCAACCGAATATGTCTTTGTCCTGAGGTGATCTGACATTATGTGACATTGTTTACAAGCCGTTTAAGTTTGAGTAAAGTTTAGGTGTTTAAGTAAGCACAGTTGAAACAATAATTGAGCAATTACATGAGACGGGATATGGATTTGAGAGTTTTACTCTTCTTTTAATACAACTTTTGTGCTGAAACTGGTATTAAAGTGGAGGAGATGATCAGTTTGAATCATTTAATACATTTATTATTTAAATCATATAATAAAATGGACAGAATTTGAAATCTGAGACTTTGTTTTATATCAAAAGTAAAAAAGCACAAAGCTTATTACGATTTATTAGATGGAAGACGCGCTACACTGTTTATTTATTAACTGAAAACAGACTAATCGATTGTTTGGATTTAAGAATTGTCATCATAGATTAAAATCTATATAATTAGAAATCTATATTATTTTTATCTAGCCCTAGTAGAAACAATTTTCACTCAGAAATTGCTAGTAAATTTCACAAATAATAACAAATGGCAAGTAACTAAACATGAATTTTTGAAGTAAACACACTCCAATAATCTTTATTTACATCTTTATGTACCTTGAATGTTTACTAGACTGTACAAAAAAATTATTTGTTTTATTAATGCAACCTAATTGGTGTTGCTAATAAACCAACAAAAATCTCATATTACAAGATTTAGCAGTAGCCATTCAAACACCGAATTATCATTCTTTCCGTATATTACATATTAAATAAGACCAGATAACTAAATGATTATTCAACCAATTATCGCTTCTGATGATGAGATTTTTAATCCCACAAGTTATGACAAACTGAGTGATGGTAGTGGTTGATGTACAGTACATGCATGCTGAAAAAGAGGAACTGGTCCATAGCTGCAGATATGTTCTGACAGATACAATCTCATGGAGTAATGCTCAAAGTATGTGTCTTGACAAATCCATCATCCACAGAAGTCAAAAATTATGCAAATCACAGCTCCATGGAACGCCAGCATTGCTCAGGAATTAAGTCAGAAATAAACATGCTGTGAACGAAGAGACTTGCTGTTGGCATATCTATTGAAAGCAATTCATTTTTTTTCCCCATTTTTATTCCCCATGCACTTAAATTTGAGAGCCTTGGAACGATTCAATTGGACATGAAGCATTTTTAATAAAGCTAGAACTGGCTGAAAATTATACTTCCTCTTCAAACTGCATGCGGCAAAACCTTTATGCCATCTGCTTATAAGAGGGAAGCTATTTAATGTCTCTAAAGAGAAATTAAAAACGCATTTACACTTGTTTTGAAAGAAATGGGGATAACTCATCCAATAATGTTAATGCACAATTGGCTTGTGTGGTCAAGAAGAGATATTTTTTTGAGCAGCAAATCAGAATATTAAAATTATTTCTCAGGGATCATGTGACTGGAGTAATGATGCTAAAAATCTGGCTTTGAAATCAGGAATAAATTACATTTTAAAGTATATTCAAATAGAAAACTTATTTTAAATAGTAAAACATTTTCACAATTTTACTGTTTTTGCTGTACTTTGGATCACATAAATGCAGGTTTATGCATTTTAGGAAATGAGCATGCACAAATATCCCAAAATTGTGCAATTTAAAAAAAAAAATCAGTTAATAAAAGATGTGGTACTGATATATTATGCTACCCAATTGTACTTTGGCTAAAATAAGGGGAAAAGCTCCAAACGGAACATACAGACTCTCTGAAACACCAGGAACACAGATAAAAACTAAGTTAATGTGACATTACTCATCCAATCAGATCAAAAGGAACTATAAGTTGAATGCAAAACATCTGATTGGTTGTGATTGTGTGGTGTCAGTGGCAGTTTCATGTGCAGTGCAGACAGGGAAATTGCTTGGAATCTGGTTAAGATTAAACGATTTAAAACTGAGATTTCATGATCAGATCTGATTCTTTCATAGAAGATTCTTAAAAATAATCCTCCTCTTCGGTTGTTCATTGAAAAACCACAAGGAATGCTTCTAAAGAGGGGAACCACTTCTCTAACCCAACAAGGGAGCGGCAGCAGGAGCAGGATTCAACATCTGTGCTGCTCAAACAGTTGTGAGATGGAAAATAGAGCAGAATGTCCCATCTGCAGAGCTGCACGTCTGAATGCACCAAATAATGCACCCCGTCAGCCCACTTCACACACGTCACACGCTCCGAATCCCTTGAGTGGAGCAGAGGAAGAGCAGCCACCTCCAGAGTCTGCATTAAACTTTGATAGGTAGGAATGAACCACAAAAACCTTAACACGCTTGTGACTCATTGCAAAAGTCTAGAGATTACTCTGAAAAACAAAGAATCATCACTTAGGTTTCTTCCTTTACTCATATATATAGAAACAATGTGGAAGTTGATTGATTTACAAAGTAACTACTGGATTCATAGGAATACACTACAAGTCAAAAGTTTTTAATGTTGCAATTATTTGATCCAAAATACAGCAAAGCAGTAAAATTGTAAAATATTTTTGCCATTTAAAATAACCGTTTTCTATGTGAATATATTTTAAAATGTAATTTATTCCTGTGATCAAAGCTGAATTTTAGTATAATTACTCCAGTCCTTAGTGTCACACAATCCTTCCGAAATCACTTATATGCTGTTCAAGAAACATTTATTATTATTATGAAAATTTAAAACAGTTGTGTACATTTTTTCAGGATTCGTTCATGAATAGAAAGATCCAAAGATCACAATTTATCTGTACTTCATATAATAAATTTGGAGTATAAATAAATATATAAATAAAATCTTCAAATTCATAAGACCAACATCCTACCAGATGATTTTTAAATGTAAACTTTGATACCGATAAGACAATCTTTTTTTTTTTTTTTCAAGGTATGTCAATACAAAAAAATATGTATTTTGTATATATAAATTAAAAACTAAATTAAAACTAAAAGTTAAGAGATAGTTCACCCAAAAATAAAAATTATGTTATTACTTACTCACCCTCACGTCGTTCTAAACATTTGTTCATCTTCAGAACACAAATTAAGATCCAAGAGCTTTCTGAGCCTCCATAAACAGCAATGCAACTGACATGCTCAAGACCCAGAAAGGCAGTAAGGGCAGAGAAGAAATTATTGAATTGTTAAAGTTTTTTTTTTTCTTTGTGCACAAAAGGTATTTCTGTAGCTTCGTAACATTAAGGTTGGTCCACTGATGTCACATGGACAATTTTAACAATGTCCTTACTACCTTTCTGGGCCTTGAATGTATCAGTTGTGTTGCTGTCTATGTAGGGTCAGAAAGCTCTCAGATTTCATCAAAAATTTATTTTTATAATTTGTGTCTGAAGTTGAACAAAAGTCTTACGGGTTTGGAACAAGTAATTAATAACAGAATTTTTATTTTTGGGTGAACTATCCCTTTAATTTTAATGAATGAGATGAATGAATGAGAAAAACATTATTGGACTGCCTTTAGATTATTTTCAGCTTCATATCTAATAGCATTACTAACAATCCAGCTAGCAATATAATCATACGAGATTGAGGGGACTGGACTTTCTGTTCAGGGTCGGTCATGGAATTGCATATTATATGCCAGATCAATTTCATTTTTAATTTAGGAGCTCTGACAGATGGCTTACAACAGGACACAATCATCCAACGGTAAATGGGTTATTTTGCAGAGCAGCCACACCTGGAAAAGCTCCTCATTAGAAAAGCATCAGTGATTTGATCAAAAGCTTTGTGCTCAAGTCACGATGCAAAATAGAAACACTGTAATTAGACGGTGGCAGTGCTCAGCAACAAAGATAAGTACGTATTATCAGGGGACGCACCCTGCGTGTTTCCATCACGTCCGCCGTAACCTCTTCATTACCGTCAAACACAGTCGCCGCCTTTAGCAAATCCTGATCAGTGAACCTCATGAAACCTGACAAGAACATATCCAGGTCTTACTTATCCCCCCCACCCCCAAATACAACCGTTATATTTGACTTAAAGAAAATTAAGTTCATTGTAATATCTAATACTATTACAGAAGGTTAAAACGCTCGCTGATGCATCAGAAGGAAACGTGATGCTTTACTTTTTGAATTTGAAGATTAATGTAACTTATTTTGTCTTTTAGTAACTTCTGAAGCACAGTATTAAATTAAAAAAGTATGATAATTAGGCAAAATTAGAAAATGTACGCATCTTCATTCTGTTCAAAACTTTTCACCCCCGGCTCTTAATGCATTGTGTTTCCTTCTGAAGCATCAGTGAGTGTTTGAACCTTCTGTAATAGTAGCGTATGAGACTCTCAGTTGTCCTCAGCATGAAAAAATGGATCTCAAAATCATAGTCATTGTTGGAAAGGGTTCAAATACACAAAAATGCTGAAAAGACTGAATTTGTGAGACCTGAAGGATTTTTCTGAAGAACAGCGGACAGGACAAACAAGGGACTCATGAACAACTATCACAGCTGTGGATCATTCAGGTAACAACACAGTATTAAGAATCAAGCGGTAGGCTTTGATAGGCAAAGACGACTTTTTTCTAAAACATTACAAAATTGCAATAATAAAAAAAAAATCTTGAAATGAGGAGAAAATGCTAAAAGTTGGCTTTAGTTTCTTTATGCAAAACATAACGCCTTGTGTTTGCATAATCATGGGGTTAAATGTGCCCTGGACATGTCTTGTATGTACCTTATCAAGGTAGTTTTACCTTTCAAAACACTCTGAATATTTTGGGACGTGCTCCGGATACATACATTTGCCAGGAAAGTTTGAACATCTATTTAAACAACCGATAAGACTCCAGTCAGTGCCTTAAGAATGTCAGACAGGAATATTCCATAAACCGAGAACATACATTATTTACATAAAAGCAAAGCAGCTGTACTTCTGGGAACTTTGTTTTGTTTTGTTTCACCCTTGTATTATTATCTCCTGCTTTCTATGTTGGTGGCCTGCTACAATTCAGGCCTCTGTCTTTTTAAAACATCCCAGCAACGCTGTCTGACTCTAGCCACGAGCAAGACAGATCTGCAGAGAACATAAACCAAGCCACACATGACGCATAAATGACAGCAATGCGGGAAAACAGCAGCAGTGTTTAACAGATAAATGCCATCTCGCCTACCCGAGGATTATAGCATCTCCATCATCAGGGCACAGGCAGCAACCCACCAAAACCTGGTGGGCTAACCCCGTTTTCTTTCCATAAACACAATGAGAATTTAAACGTGCATCTCCCACGACCACTTAGGCATCACCACAGACTCTACAGGAAGTCACACATGCACCAACTAACGAGTACACACAAGTAGTGTTGCAAAAGTTGTGAATTGGAGCACAGTATTTCACCAGATTGATAGAATATTTGCAACATAAAAACTAGGACAGCTAAGAAACGCAATATCTTGAAACTGAACTACTTTTAGTTCAACTTAAGATGGAAAGAAATTGGTTAGTCTTAAGATATATAACAGACCGTCTGAACCTCTGAAATGAAATCAAACAGGTTGCAAGCTCAACAACGGAACGACTGAACTGCGTTAAATGTTAAAATACAAAAATCTACAACTTCTCACATTGTGCCTCATGAATTAAGAGGCAGAAAGCCACAGTGACCATCCTTAAAAGGTCACAATAACGCAAACCTGACTAAAGGGCATGTCAGTGGTTTTGACAGGATGTGTGCAAGAACAAATGTGAAAATTGATAAATGCTACAAAAACAAATGCTGTAAATATGAGTAATAACGTACATTATCTTCCAGATAAATCAGTGGTTGTGTGGTTGAAAGCAAAATGAAGTATGAGACTTAGTGCCAGACTTACTAAAACGGGCAAATAAAAGTGCAGATTGGAGGGGAAAATGACAATGTGCACATTAATGAAACACAGACACAGCCAGATCATTTCCATAATGACCAGCAGAAGTCTATTATTACCACCTGCTTTTTTGGGGTGTTAAATAATGCCACAAATACCATTAATTTGACGAGTACCAACGTTAGTAAATCGCATTGTGTGATTTATTTTAATACTCTTCTCTAGGGCTGCAAAACGATTAGTTGCGATTAATCGATTCAAAATAAATGTTTATTTATAAATGTACACACATACACATATATATTAAAGAAAATATGTGTGTATATATATACACACACACACAAACAGTAATGAAATAAACTTTTTGTTTTGAATCGATTAATCGCGACTAATTGCTTTGCAGCCCTACTCTCCTCCCATAAATTTTGCATCTGAAAGGGAAACTCCTACAAAAATGCATATTCAATAAGGTCAGACGCAAAAATAACTGTGTTCCTTAATGGCATTCAATCACTGTCATTTAGTTTAAAAAAAGCTATTAAATTCAAAATCTACACTTTAATTTGTCTACCCCTTTTGCAAGGTAATAGCACACCTCTCCTCAAGCCACACAATTTTAGGCACGTCTGTCCACTGCAAATGCAGGTCAGGATGAGTTACACCCTGGAGTTTTCTACTTAAGGGTTTTGCAAACACATAATAGCAAACGCATATAATAACAACTTGACTTTCAGCAACTTAAAAACAGCAGCACGCGCAACAGCAAGGTCAAAGAGTTTAAAAAGATGGTACCTTGGGATAGTCCAGCTCAAAAAACGTCTCCAGATTGTTTATGAGATTGGGGTCCACGCCCTTGAGGGGCTTCAGCAGCGACACACCAGCCAGTTTGCTGTATGGTACCTTTTCGGTGGTCTTCTTGTTGAGATGCAGACGGCTGAAAGGAGAGAGAAGGAATGTTTTTAGATTGCATTGTTAAGTAATCAGATTACTTTTTTCAAGTAACTAGTAAAGTAACAGATAACTTTAGATAAACATAACATTAGTGTTTCACTTTTCTACTGATAAAGAGAGAAAAATGAGGCCAGGTCAGAGGAGAAGAAATAATGCAACTTATTCCTTTCCATAAAAAGTAACAAAGTAGTCCAATCAGTTACTTTTTTATGGAGTAACACAATACTGTAATGCATTACAAGCTGTAGCCTGTATCATTTCATATTAAAGCGCAAATGAAACTTGAGCATTCGTGTCAAATCCGCAACATGTTCAGCAGCGGCAGCTCTTAAAGTAATAGCAGCCAAATAACCAAATAAACCCAGCTGCTGAGATGTCTATTAATCAAAGAACAAATCAATAACTTTTAAAAGGAACACTCCACTTTTTTTTGAAAATAGGCTCATTTTCCAACTCCCCTATAGTTAGTTTTAGCATTTTTGAATCCATTCAGCCAATCTCTAAGTCTTTTTAAAATAGGAAATAAGTTTTAAATAGGAAAAATATAGAAAATATTTGGTCATTTTTGAACGAGATGCTAATGGTCTAATCTGATTCAATGATTTATGCTAAGCTATGCTAAAAGTGCTACCACAGATTGGCTGAATGGATTCAAAAACAGTAAATCTCTTCTGTTTAACTCTAGGGGAGTTGGAAAATGACCCTATTAGGACCCTTTAAGGATTCACCCATATTTAATTCAACTTCTGTATATTTCCTACTTGCTGAAGGGCACAGGTGAATAATGGGTTTATCTGAAGATTGTTCACTTAAATTTGCTAGTCTTTCAAATTTAAAATGTTAAAATGGATTATACTGTAATGGTAAATGGCTATAGTCAAAAGTTAAATATTAGGAAAAATAATTTCATAGAGAGATTATTAATATTAGTATCAGTGATACTTGCCTTCAGTCATAAAAATGCCAATAAACAAATGTTAAAAAGAAGATTTATGTTGTTTTTACATTCATTGAAGATTGAATCTGAAATTATTGCAATATAAAAGTATATTTAAAACCTTAATGTTAGGTGGAATTAATCGCGATTAATTTTAGAAAAAAATTGCTATTAATTAAAAAAAAAAAAAAAAGCTGATATGTGGCCAGTAGCAAATACTTCTAAAAACATTCCTGCATGATTATGATCAGAATTTAATCTTTGTAATCATTTACAGACAAAAACACTAAAGCAATAAAAACATATCAAAGTGAATTACACTACAAGAAGACGCAAGAACAAGGTCTATGTTGCAAATTCTGGTTGCTTTATTTGCAAGTGACCTGCAGTAACCAAATAAAGGCTGCAGCACATAAGCATGCAGTGGGATGGTGTATTATTTCAAACAGTGATCAACTGTTTGTTTGACTGGCAGCCGATAGCTCACCTACGTACCGCAACATGACAAGTGATCTAACTGGTTTAGTTTCCCAGGTTACTGCAGTTTCACTATTAAATATCCATCAGTTTTGCACACTTGCCATATTTTAATTAAAGAAGGAAGTCTCACAGCGCTCAGAGTCTATGGGGTCAGGTTGGCGTCTTTTTTGTTTTATTTTTTGTGAACACAGATATGATGAGCGCCTCTATGACTGAGCTTAACAATGTAAATCAAACCAGAGCATTCCTACACGTCACAATGCTCTTTAAAACCCTTTTATATTCTAAGTATTTCTGAGAAGTGTTTGTGCTTGTGCTTTTGCCGGCACAATGCTCATGTAAAGCCGAGTTAACCGTGTCAGTGTTTATAGAGGCATTTGAAAATTGGGCGATTTGATCAGCAATTCCGGCACTCTCTGGTTCTCAGGAACTCCACTTGTGCACTTCCTATCTGTTCCTGTCTGAAGGGTCTGGAGTCTTTCCTGACACATTTGCCAGCACTCCACAGAACAAGCCCAGAAGCTTCCAAGACAGCAATAGCCATTAAAAGCTGGAAGAAAGATTTAGCTGTCTGAGCATGTTTGGTTCTGAGAGATAAGTTTGTCTATCTCGACTGCCAAAACATCACTGATGGCACTTTTCACTGATGCCAAACAACATTTCAAGCAAAAAAGAGAAATAAAATTAAATAAAATAAATAAGCTAAACCTGGCATCTACTTAATGGTAAGCTAACTTATTTGCATATATAATTCAACCTAACGAGCAACCATTTTTCTTAAGTGAGAAATCTATAGCACTCTTAGCTTTTTCCAGTCTTCTAATCAGTGAAGAACTTATTGAAACGTCTGATTGCTTCAGAAAATTGAGGAGAGCATTACGCAATGATTTTATTAGCGTGAACGACACGCACACACAAAAAACAATCTAGAGTGGTAATGCGATGCGAATATTTGTTTTGCTTTTGATACACACACACACCATTAAACATAGCTCAAAACAAAAATTAAAATTCACAACAATTTTGCATATTTATTACTCTTAATGATTATTAGTTTTATAATTAATTATTATTGTTGCTGTTGTTTTTATAATTATTATATTCATAAAGTTTGTTATATTCCATTGCATTCAAGTTTTTATTGTTACATTTTAAGATGCATTACAAAAAAATAACGTTTAAGACCGTGTCGAGTTAACAACATTGAAACTTTTATTAAACCCTGCAGTTTAACATTGTTTGGTGGAGGATGTTTTTATTAATAGCTGTGTCTCATTTAGAACGCTGCGCCCTCCGGAGGTCGCATTCGAAGGCTTAATACGTCATCGAGGCTGTCTCATTTCAGAAAAGCAAGTAGGACCCTCCAAATGCGACCTTCTTTCACAGGAATTCGGAGGATGCATGAGGTGTATCCTTTGCTACTACAGATAACCCACAATTCTTTGCGTCGCTGTAAACAACTGTCGTTAATTTGAAAGATGTGGTGTTTACAACTTAACGTTACCTTAAATCACCTCCGGTAGAAACGGATAAACTTTGTTCCTAATATCCTCATTTTTTCTCGAACAGATACACTGCAGCTTCTCAAATATTGAACAAAATAAAACAAGTAAAATCATTTTTTAGAAATAATTTTCCTTCATTTAAGTAGTGTGAGAGTGCAACGATGCTCTAAATGTGTTGGCATAGTAACGTGATGAATCCTGTTTCCTTTTCCGCCCATCCTACGAAGGCCATCTCGTTTATTTCTATTTCGAGGACACTTCTTAAACACATCCCACAGAGGATGCAACCTCCAGCGGATTCGACCTCCGGAGGGCACAGCCTTCTAAATGAGACACAGCTAATATCATTACACTTTATTTGCTCCGTTTTATTATGTGGACTCTACTACATTTGTGGAATAACCATTTTATAAAAGCAATAAGCCCTATGAACAGGGCTGGGTATCGATTCAGATGTCTCGATTTGATTCGATTTTTTGGATTACATTCAGTGAATATATAGTTTTAATACAAATGATATTGATATTTCTACAAAATGAACAGTTAACAGTTTACTAATGGTGAATTAATAAAAATAAATTAAGAGCCACATGCCTGTATTTTAAACCTATCCTATTTTTGTATAGGGTCCTTTTTAAAATAAGGGCCCTATAAAATGTACATCTTAACTTTTCTGGTAATCAGATGAAGGCATAAAACATTAATTTAATTTATCCTGATCAAATGAAAATTAAACTCTTATTTTTGGGCAAACAAAGTGCACAACAAGGTTTACTGTAAAAAATAAAAAGAAAACAAATGTGATTACTTATTTATTAATATTCAGTAGTAGTAGTAGCAGTAGCATTGTTGTTACATTAAGTTAAGACTGCTAAATAGTATATTCATGACAGTTTTTTAATGTTAAACTAAACTTTTATTTTGACAGGTTGCTGTGAAGAACTTGTAGCTGCTGTGTAGGCCTGTGTGATATGACGATAGTTTCCTCAAATGAAATGGTGAAATGCTAATGAAGTGACTCTTAAGTGGAGATGATATTGTATAGAGACGGCAGATGCTGAAAACAATGCGAACGTTGTCCGCGGTTTCACATCAGATCTTGTTTTAAATGTTTGCTTAAATAAACATCGTAAAAGATCGATTCGCTGCTTTTGAGAATCTATATCGAATCAATGTCATTTAAAAAAATGATTAATCAAATTTTTTTTTTTTGCCCGCCTCTACCCATGAAGCCATGGTTTACAGTGAATTTATAACAGCTAAAGAGGGTTTGTTTACAGTAGCAGGTTGGCATGGCAACTTTTGTATTTGATGGCAAAATTGTAGACATTCTGCGCCATGCTTATTTTTTAAACCATTTGTGAGCGCTGCGTCTCGTGTTTTAGACACAAAGACGTGTTCCCTGTGAATGTCCAATAAGAACCTAGAGAAAATACTTGAGCATATAGAGTGACAGGACAAGATCACAGAGAGGAAAATCACATGCAACAACAATCATAAGGTCAGAGTCACATTATATAACTATAAGTTAAAAAAAATTAATTAAAGTACAAATAATCATTCATTAATCGTAATTTTGGGTTTTGGGTCTTATCGTCCAGCCCTAATAATCAGTATCGATCACACACACAAACACACACATTACATAAGCCACCTTAAATGTTCATTACACACATTTCCTGATACCATCCCTCCCTCTTCTCTATCATTTTCACCTTGTTACCATCAGCAAGACCAAAACTGACAAGCCCTTTCCTGGTGACCTACAAAATCATAAGTAATACATTAGTAAAGGAAAGGCCTTTCATTCACGCGTGTGTAATGTTTACTCGGCTCCACACATGAGTCAGTGAGGGAATTTCTAAAGGCTCTGGGAGCAGCTCTTCAACAGTTCATGTGAGAGCCGCTCCTGCTGGAGGTGTCTGCCTCTCTCACGCTCTATTAAATATGGGGGCCAACACGGCCTCATCTCACCGCCTCACACCATTAGCGGAATGGCAAAGCAACACATCCCACCTCCCGCACAGCACTCCAAACCTGCACCAAAAAGACCAAATTCCCCAAATAACAATGACAAAATTTTAATGAACCATTGGGAGTTAATTTCCCTTTGATTACTCATGGTACACAGATGCCTCAAGGTGAAAACGCAACGTTAAAAATAAAGCGTTATTTCCTCCATACAAAAAAAATTGCATGTGGGAGGCACATTTCTAAAGCACAGCAGTTACATGCTAGTGCTCAGTATGCTTCAGTTACAGTTCTTCGGTTTGGGTTAATAATGGTTATATGACCTGGCAAACACCATTACTACTGCTCGTACTTACATTTGAACAACGCTCGAAGTCTTAAGTAAATAAGCAAATGGAATGTATTTATTGTTTGTTCTACAGATATGAAGTAACGTTCAAAGTCGTGCTGCTTGAAAAGAGGCAGGGCTCTCCGTAAGGATCAGCTGATGGTCTTGCGTCACTGTATGAATCTTTCATTCAGTTGAATGAACTGTCACTCACCTCATATAAAACAACACATACACTACCAGTCAAAAGTTTTTCAACAGTAAGATTTATTTGATCCAAAGTACAGCAAAATATGTTTACTATTTGAATATACTTTAAAATGTAACCTATTCCTGTAATCAAAGCTAATGTTTCAGCATCATTACTCACATGATCCTTCAGAAATCATTTATTTGATGAACAGAAAGAGCCAAAGATCAGCATTTATCTAAATTGAAAAGCTTTTGTAACATTATGCACTATACCATTCAAAAGCTTGGAGTCAGTATTATTTTATTTTTTGGGGGGAGGGGGGATAAAAATTAATAGTTTCATTTAGCAAGGATGCTTTAAATCAATCAAAAGGGATTATAAAAGACATTTATAATATTACAAAAGATTTCCATTTGAGATAAACGCTGTTCTTCTGAACTTTCTATTCAAAGACACTCTACTGTTTTTTACTATTCTACTCGGTTGTTTTCAACATCATAATCATAATAATGTATGTTTTTGTGCAGCAAATCAGAATATTAGAATGATTTCTGAAGGATAATGTGACTGGAGTAATGAGGCTAAAAAATTCACTGGAATAAACTATATTTCAAACTATATTCACATAGAAAACAGATATTTTAAACAGTAAAAATATTTTTTAAAAATGTACTGTTTTTACTGTACTTTGGATCAAATAAATGCAGGCTTGGTGAGCAGAAAAGATGTCTTAAAAAAATAAAAATCTTACTGTTTAAAAACTTTGACTGGTAGTGAATATGTGAATATATATATAATTTTTATTTTTTTGGTGATGAAAATACTGCAATATAAAGCATGAAAAAAAATCTATAATACAAGCTGGAGAAAAAAAAATATTAAGACTTGAAACCTAATATTTTACTTATGTTTTTTTAGAACAATACACTGACTGAACAAACTACAGAGAAGGTGCAGGCACATTTATTGTTTAGTCTAATTTTGGCAGACAAAAGTCCACACGATTTTGCATTAGAGCGAAAGATTTCCCCATGCCAATTTCGTAAAACATTTGCTTGTTGTTTGGTTTGCATTTCATACATTAATATGATCAGACAATGGTCCTTTTTTGCCTGCAAAAAAATCCATCTAAATGTTCTCTGGTTGTACCTCTACTTCAAAAGAGACTGAAACTTATTGTGAGCCAATAAGTGCAATCTACTTAAAACCTTTGGTAAACGTTTGTGGCAATCCTACATGAAGCCATGAGCAACTTCCCAACTTTATGCAAAGAGGAAAGGATTACATAAAGACATTTTACTAAACAGATTCCATTGCACTGGGTCAAATGTCACATACCACAAGAATAACATCAGAGCTGAGCAATCAGGAAATGAAATACACGAGGAAGGACTCAGTCAGCTTGGGTGAGGTTCCCACAGGATGGGCTGCACATCATCCCCACACCTGACTACTGAAACTAGGTGTCCTCAGAACTCAAAAGGTACTCTCAGTTGCATCACCGAACCTGTATTTCTTCATCCCAACGTCTATCTAACACTCCTGTTGAAAAATTACCTAACCAGATAAACAAAAACATTTGTGATTCTGTTTAACACCGACCCTGTTTAAATTATTGCAGGTGTCAGAGGTGATTTTAAAACTAAATCCATTAAAATACCTTTGACTCTTAACATATAATGGAAAACACTAATAAGAGACCATTGTCCACTTGCAAAAAGATATCATCAGAGCCTGAGGGGCAACAAGTGAACTACTATCCGTTACAAAGAAAGCAGTTGACCCCAGGGTACAACCTGATCAGGATATTCAGTCCTTCCATTCCCGTTTCACAACAGATCAATGTGAGTGACCTCATGAATGACTCGGTGGTGGACAGCAGCAGGAGCATGACCAGCATGCCGTTGTGTGGTCAAAGCCATAATGAAGCATAAAAGACAACGGACGCCAACAAAAAAAAAACCATGTCATGACATCTTTTCAGTCCAGAGTTCATTAAAAAATGGATTTTCAGTCAAATTTCTGCATTTCAAAGCTCATTTGTGACCACAAAACCAATCATAAGGGTCCTTTTTTTTAATTCATTGATGTATGGTTTGTTAAGATAGGACAATATTTGGCCTATACAACTATTTAAATATATGGAATCTGAGTTCAAAATATTAAGAAAATCGCCTTTAAAGTTGTTCAAATGAAGTTCTTAGCCATGCACATTTTTTATATATTTATGGTAGGAAGTTTAAAATATATATATATATTTTTTTTTTTCATGGAACATGATCTTAATATCCTAATGATTTCTGGCATAAAAGAAAATCTATAATTTTGACCCGTAAAACGTATTGTTGGCTATTGCTACAAATATACCGGTCCTAACTTGCTTGTTTTCAAAAGCAGATCTTAAAACCTGGAACTTGTTCAAAGCTCATAAGCAAAGTGGAATCTACAAATTTTACAGTATGTCATAAGCAATTCGTAACACAAGACAATGAATCTATAAAGGCAGCTGACGTCTCGAGACTCATTTGAATGAGTCTTATGACCCGGTGCAACCTTCTCCAGTACCCTGGGTATTTTTGCATTACCGGGTGTATACGAACACATCATTTGGCAGTTTGCAAATGTGCAAAAACAATCATGTAAGACAGGCATGAACAAGAAGAGTCTGCATGATCAGCCTGACTCAGAGCAGGACGCTGAAAACTGTTTTATTTGATTGTTTTTCTTTTTTTTGCATTCTGTAGTAGAATTAGAGCATGATAGAAACCAAGCCAACTCACATGACACATTGTTGCAGGTGGAGGAAACTCCCAACCCACAGCTCCATAGTCAACAAAGTTCATTATAGGCTGAGTATCATATGATACACACTACCAGTCAGAAGACCAGACAAGCTTGACTAAATAGTCTCATAAATACTGTCTGTATATACTGTATATAGATTACTAAAGCCATTTTAGAATACAACTGGGTGGAAAACGCGTATATATGTATAAATAAATTCTGTATTACTCTTAGAATAGATTTACATGCTATTAGATAATAAATAGAAGATGGTATGTTACGAATAATTAACAACATTGTGGTAAACAAACGTGCACAGGTTTTCTAAACACGACTTGCCCAAACAAAACCATTCCAATATAAGCATATTCCATTCAAACCGTGAAAGCCGGTCGTCTTACATTGTTGAAGCTAGCTGAAGTAGCTTTAACACCCACCACAGACAATTAATAAAAACCCCCCTGAGAAATTAACCCCCCGAGTGATTTAAAACCCCATTAGACTTTGTAAACTAACGAATAAAAATAACAGGGACAGTGCGCAGTGGCTATGCTAACGATCATCGCTAGCGATAAGAAACGAGATTAATAGAAGACTAGCCGGAGGCTAGTGTGTGTGTGACTGACGTATTATTAATATGAATTTATCCTCAGCCAGCTGTGTTAGCACTACGAACGTTTTGATAGCTATAAATACGTTTTTAGTTCAACCGCGACGAGACAAAAAGGAAACCCGTGTTCCTGTTAGCCAGACACCCCCTCCGCATCTGCACTGAACGCAATCTACGCGACGCCCCGCGCCGCGGCACACTACAACGCTCCCCGCTACAATCAACGAATGTGTCTACGCTGCAAGCTTGCGATCAGCGTCGCTAAAAATAAAGGAAGCGTCCTGGGCGTCGCGTTTCAAGTCAATTATGCCGCATTCACTTACACGTAGATGATGGACACGAGGTGCATGAGCCAGAGGACGATAAACAAGAGAAATCCGAAGATGGAGAAGCCTTGCAGGGCTAGATCAAGCAGGGCCATGGCTGTCCTGTGTCCGGATGCGCTGACACCTCAGTGTTCGGCCCTAATGCTGGAAGCGCGCTCTCTCTCTCGCTCGCTCGCTCGCTCACACTCTCATACACACATTCAGATGACTGAGCTGAGCGGGTGGGTCTGCTGGGAATCAGCGCATAGCCGAAGTGATGACGCGAAAATATGGGTGGGGCTGAGAAGATGAACTGCGGTTGTTGTGGGTGGAGTCTTCCGGATTGCGCCAAAAAAATTTTATATATATATATAATTATTGTTATTATTTACGTTTCATTTTTAATTCATTTTCTTTTTTTTTTGTTTGTTAAAGTTTTTTATAGATTTATGTTGCACTGGCAACTAAAATAGTGTATGTCTAATCAGATAATGCCTTATTTGCATATTTACACATGTATTTATATTTAAACAATTCTTGTTAAATGAATGCATACACGTTTTTATAATCTAATTATAAACAGCACTGAGGCACTTCCATGCAATTAAATTGTATTAATTAACTTATTTTATTTATATTATTTTTTTTTTTGTGCTTCCGTGCAGTGTAGTGGAAATTAAATGTTATTTAAAGGTTATTTATTTATTTTATTTTATTACATTTTTTTTTTGTTTTATTATTTTATTTATTTATTTATTTATTTTTGCACTTCTCTGCAATTTAGTGGAAATTAAATGTGATGATGGTGATGTTTTAATTTATTTATTTTTTGCACTTCCATGTAATTTAGTGGAAATTAAATGCGCTGATGATGATTGAGTGATTGATTTTTGCACTTCCATGCAATTTAGTGAAAAATAAATGTGATTATGATTTTTTTTTTTTTTTTTTTTTTTTTTTTTGCACTTTTTTCCACCTGGACTACACTTCCCATCATCCTTTGCACTGATTACATACACACAGCTGCATCCAATCAGAGACACTATTTAAGCCTTGACCTTCCTCTGAGTATTGCATTGCGTTTAGTGCTCTCCAAGTGCCAGCATGTAGATGGAGCCTTTCTTTGTTTCCTTATGTTTAGCATATAGCACCTTCCTGGTGCTAGCTACCTCACAGTTCCTAGTTCCAGTTCTTGTCTAAGTTTAGTTTCAAGAGTATCTGGACATTGCACATTTTTCTGGTCTGCCGGACTGTATGTTGATTGACTTTTTCTTTGTTGGCGTTAATCAGCCGCTAAAGTCTCGACTCATATGCGAGGGTCTACACTCCTCACTTGCGCAGTTTCTTGACTATGCTGTGCTATGTGTGGTCTCGGCTTTCACAGTGGGTGTCGCGGAGGAGGAACGAGACATCACAGTAGTGCTGGCTGCGCAACACGCTCGTGAATTGGCGACCACACCGGAGTGCGTTCATAAAATGGCGGCGATGGCAAAGCGCGTTCACAAAATGGCGGCCACAACTGCACTCCGTCATGTCACAGCTGCTCTTCCTGTGTCAAGTCAGAGGTGCTCTTCCTGTGTCAAGTCCAATCACAGATGCCCATCCTGTCCCTGAGGCAAATCATGTTACCGTTGCAGAGTCAAGTCACGTCTCTGCTGGTCGTCCAGAGTCAAGTCACGTCTCTGCTGGTCGTCCAGAGTCAAGTCACGTCTCTGCTGGTCGTCCAGAGTCAAGTCTCGTGTCGGCTGGTCGTCCAGAGTCAAGTCTCGTGTCGGCTGGTCGTCCAGAGTCAAGTCTCGTGTCGGCTGGTCGTCCAGAGTCAAGTCTCGTGTCGGCTGGTCGTCCAGAGTCAAGTCACGTCTCGGCTGTTCGCCCAGAGTCAAGTCACGTCTCGGCTGTTCGTCCAGAGTCAAGTCTGGTCTCGACCTGGTCGTCCACAGTCAAGTCTGGTCTCGACCTGGTCGTCCAGAGTCAAGTCTGGTCTCGACCTGGTCGTCCAGAGTCAAGTCTGGTCTCGACCTGGTCGTCCAGAGTCAAGTCTGGTCTCGACCTGGTCGTCCAGAGTCAAGTCTGGTCTCGACCTGGTCGTCCAGAGTCAAGTCTGGTCTCGACCTGGTCGTCCAGAGTCAAGTCTGGTCTCGACCTGGTCGTCCAGAGTCAAGTCTGGTCTCGACCTGGTCGTCCAGAGTCAAGTCTGGTCTCGACCTGGTCGTCCAGAGTCAAGTCTGGTCTCGACCTGGTCGTCCAGAGTCAAGTCTGGTCTCGACCTGGTCGTCCAGAGTCAAGTCTGGTCTCGACCTGGTCGTCCAGAGTCAAGTCTGGTCTCGACCTGGTCGTCCAGAGTCAAGTCTGGTCTCGACCTGGTCGTCCAGAGTCAAGTCTCTTCTCGACCTGGTCGTCCAGAGTCAAGTCTGGTCTCGACCTGGTCGTCCAGAGTCCCGTCTGGTCTCGACCTGGTCGTCCAGAGTCCCGTCTGGTCTCGACCTGGTCGTCCAGAGTCAAGTCACATCTCGGCTGGTCGTCCAGAGTCAAGTCTCTTCTCGACCTGGTCGTCCAGAGTCAAGTCTCTTCTCGACCTGGTCGTCCAGAGTCAAGTCACATTAAATGTGGTGATGGCTATTTATTTATTTTTTATTTTGCACTTCTGTGCAATTTAGTAGAAATAAAATGTGTTTTTGGTGATTTTTTTTCACATTAAATGTGGTGATGGCTATTTGGTCCATGTATCCATGCAATGGCTATGGTCCATGTATCCATGCAATTTATTGAATGTCCAGAGTCAAGTCTGGTCTCGACCTGGTCGTCCAGAGTCAAGTCTGGTCTCGACCTGGTCGTCCAGAGTCAAGTCTGGTCTCGACCTGGTCGTCCAGAGTCAAGTCACGTCTCGACCTGGTCGTCCAGAGTCAAGTCACGTCTCGGCTGTTCGCCCAGAGTCTCGTCTGGTCTCGACCTGGTCGTCCAGAGTCAAGTCACATCTCGGCTGTTTGTCCAGAGTCAAGTCTCTTCTCGACCTGGTCGTCCAGAGTCAAGTCTCTTCTCGACCTGGTCGTCCAGAGTCAAGTCACATTAAATGTGGTGATGGCTATTTATTTATTTTTTATTTTGCACTTCTGTGCAATTTAGTAGAAATAAAATGTGTTTTTGGTGATTTTTTTTTCACATTAAATGTGGTGATGGCTATTTGGTCCATGTATCCATGCAATTTATTGAACGTCCAGAGTCAAGTCTGGTCTCGACCTGGTCGTCCAGAGTCAAGTCTGGTCTCGACCTGGTCGTCCAGAGTCAAGTCACGTCTCGACCTGGTCGTCCAGAGTCAAGTCACGTCTCGGCTGTTCGCCCAGAGTCTCGTCTGGTCTTGACCTGGTCGTCCAGAGTCTCGTCATGTCACGTCTGCAGCACTTCCCATGGGAGTCGCTGTGTTGTGCATCTGGTCCATGTATACCACCATCAAGTCTCCAGAGGTGGTGGCCTATGCTGCAGATTTACATACAATTTAGTGGAAATTAAATGTAATGATGGTAATTTTTAAATGTAATTTACTTTATTTATTTTTTGCACTTCCATGAAATTTAGTGGAAACTAAATGTGATGCTGGTGAATTTTCTTTTTCTTATTTTTTTTTTTTTTTGCACTTTATGCAGTTTAGTGGAAATTAAATGTGGTGATGGCTATTTATTTATTTTTTATTTTGCACTTCTGTGCAATTTAGTAGAAATAAAATGTGTTTTTGGTGATTTGTTTGCACGTCCATGTATCCATGCAATTTATTGAACTTAAATAAATTTGCTGATAGTGATTTTTTTTTTTTTTTTTTTTTTTTTTTTTGTGTGGAAATTAAATGTACTGATAGTGATATTTTATTCTTTTAATAATAATAATGCACATAAAATCACCCCAGACTCTGTCAGCATAAACATGTAAGAGGAGCGACTCGTGCTTTGTGTGTCAATCATTGTTCAGGCCAACTCTTAAAAATCTCTGTGATCTCATGTGTATGGACTTTGGAGAGCTTATATCAGCATTTACGTGTAAGGATGGATTTTAAATCGAGTCAATGGGGCCGGTCTCACAGGGCCTCTAACTGTCATGGGCGTCCAGTTGAGAGGCCCACCATGATCATACGATGGGAAACCAGCCACTATCAATGTCTTTTAAACACAATATTTTTGCAGCTTTGATGTAGTATACTAATCAAGCTACTTTTTCAAGAGGTTTTTGAAAAAGTGTTCCTTTCTGCAGTTGCAACTTGTGTTATAGTTTTTGAGTATTTGAATACATCTGGACAACTTTTAACAATAAGTAGCCAGTGAACAGGCTGACCGACAGGAAGCGTTATTATTTATCTCAGAATTTATCTAATTTCCAGCCATTTAGGGAGATTCCCAGAGAGTTGGATACTTTCCTGAGTTCTTCATCAGTTGTAGTGAATGCTTGACTTGTAATCAGGAATTTGTACTAGCTAACCCATCCACATGTACCATCATGCAAAGCGTCCTCGACAAATGAGGAGATACAACAAAACAGTGTATAAACTGAATATCATAAGAATCACACACAGTGTACACTAATATATACTATATTGCCAAAAGTATTGGGACTGCTTTAGTAAGTTCCATGAGTACTGTAATATTTAATGTTTAAGCATATAATAATATTCTAGAAAACTGTGTCCTTCTAATTTTAATGCAAAAGTTTGGAGAGGACTCTTTTTTTTTTCTTACATGACAATGCCTCTGTGGGCAAGGTTCATAGAGAAATTCAGTTTGATTCAGTAAGTGCGGACGAACTTGACTGATCTGCATAAAGTATGACCAGATGTAAATCCCAGCTAAACACCTCTGGTGTGACTTTAAATACAGACTTTGAGCCAAAAACTCAGACCAAACACTAATGACTTACAGTCATTTTAGACACTTCCAAAACTGAAGCATCAGAGATGGAAATAAAATTTTTAAACACATTAACTGTGTTTCCATCTTTGTTGCTACAGTTTTGGAAGTGCCTTTTTCTGTTCTAAAGAATGGGTGTCCCAATACTTTTGTCCATATATAGTGTGTGTATATATATATATATATATATATATATATATATATATATACATGCATATTGCACAAAGTCGACTGATTTTACGTGCCAGGCTCTCTCTAACCTCTGTGATTGCTTTATTTAGTTAACAGATAGCCTGTGGTCTGAATGATTCTCTGTACTGTTTGTGGAGCGTTGTGGTACATGTCTCTGATGCATGAAAGAAGCAGCTGGGAGTGCTGGAGGAGGACATGTGAGCTGTCCCACATAATTTCCTTTCGTGTTCACAGAATGAGATGAGAATTTGTAGGGCTGCTTCTGTGATTTCACAGTAGATGTATACAAAGCTTTGGAGGTGGTTTCTGTTCTTGGTTGTAAGAACGCTTATAATATAGGAGCTGTAGGAAGTATGTAGGATGTTTGTTTTGGAAATAAGTTTTCTCATGAAGTGTTATTGCTCATATCCATTTAAGCTACAGATCAGATCTAGCCCATTTCGATGGGGCTGCCAGTTTCTCCAAGCTTTAGAAGTAAAACAGCCAACAAAACCTGACAACTTGACTAGTTCACAAATAGTTTGTTATGCAACGAGATTGAAGCTGTAGTGAATGATTACAGTATGAAGAGACAAATATACACTGCCGCTCAAAAGTTTGGGATCAGTAAGATTTTTAATGTTTTTTTTTTAAGTCTCTTATGCTCAGCAAAGTTCAATTTATTTGATCAAAAATCCAAGAAAAATACTATCGCAATTCAAAATAACAGGTTTTTTTTATTTTAATATACTTTAAAATCTAATTTATTTCTGTGATGCAAAGCTGAATTTTCATTACTCCAGTCTTCAGTGTCACCCTTCAGAAATCATTGTAATATGCTGATTTATTACTTTTATTATCAATGTTGGAAACAAATGTGCTGCTCACTATATATTTTTTGAAACCTGTGATACTTTTTTCAGAATTCTTTGATGAATAAAAAGTTAAAAAGAACAACATTTATTCAAAATAGACATTTATTTTTCTGGCAATATAAGTCTTTACTATCACTTTTTTTCAATTTAACACATAAAAGTATTAAAGCAGAATAAAAGTATTAATTACTTTCAAAGAGAAAAAGGAAAAAAAAATTTACTGACCTCAAACTTTGAATGAGGTGTTTATTGTTAACATTTTATTCATCAAAGGATCCTGAAAAAAGTATCACAGGTTCCAAAAAATAAAAAATAAAAAGTTAAGTAGTACAACTGTTTCCAACACTGATCATAAATCATCACGATTTCTGAAGAATCATGTGACACTGAATACTGGAGTAATGATGCTGAAAATGCAGCTTTGCATCACAGGAATAAAATATATTTTAAAGTATATTAAAACATAAAACCACCATTTTAAATTGCATTAAAATTTCACAATATTACATTTTTTTCTGTATTTTTATATAAATAAACGCAGCCTTGTTAAGCAGAAAAGTCAGCATTACAAATCTTACTGAAACTTTTGAGTGGCAGTGTATATTATAGTACTTGCATCAGTCAGACTCTCCCTGGAAATGTTTTATGACAAATAATAAAAAATGTAAGCTATAATAATTTACTTATATGTAGTTAACAATTACACTTCATTATATAACGGGTTACATAAACCAGTAAGTGGTGAAAAAATTAGTGAGTCGTTGAATTATTAACTCAACTAATTTATGGAAATATGCAGAAAACACAGCTTTTTACAAGCCAATTGCAAATGTTTTCTATCTATCTAAATCTAATGCCATTAAATATGAAGTGTTTGTATAATATACGTTCTTTTATTAATATATAGGGTGGCTTGGCTAATCAGGCCAGTAGGCTTTAGTCAGGTTTGTGCCATCTTTAATTTTCTGACAGGAATAAAAACAAAGTTGTGCGGGACAAAAGTACAGAGCATTCAGCAGATTGTAATGTTGTTTAACAACATACCGTCTGTTTAGCTGATAAAAGGCCTTTCTAAAAAAAAATGTCAGTAGACAGAAACACCATCAAGCTGTTAAAGTGAAAGTTGTGAGTTGTATATGATGTAGGACCTTATTAAAGTGCACGCCATTAATACAGTTCATCAAACAATAAACAATGACATCAATGCAACACAAAACAGTTTGTGTTCTGTAATCCATGGCTGTTTTTTCAAGCGCCAGAACTTCCTGTTGGCTAGTTTTATCACAATTACCTCTTTAGTATTTTCTGCTGGAATGTCTGCCTTTAAGTTCCATGTAAACAGAGCAAAAAGGAAGTTTGTTTTCTGTGAAACGTTCTGTATAGGAAAAATCTTCTCAGGGATGTTTATCATTCCTAACCGTCATGCACTTCCACATTTATGTATAGCTCACCTTCTCAAAGCATTAGGTGCGGAGTTCATAATAAGGGCTGAGTATGAATTAGTTTCATCAGGCTGAGTCAGTGGAAACATGCTGTCACGGACACTTGTAAAAGGATAAGGGCTGTGATGACATCATTACCAGGACATAAGAGCTTGGCAAGTGTTAAAAACAAAAGACCGGAGAGGAACACTATCAGCAGGAAATCACAGAACAATCGATAGGCATCACAACCAGGTTTCAGACTAAAGATGATGTCATCTCTAAAAGACAAGGCCTATCAATTAAAATATAAAATACATGTACGTGGACTATAAATAAGATCCACTCAGAGCAATGATTTTAAATGTAAGGTTTAAAATTATTTTGAATATTCTAATTCGAATCATTTTTGGTAAATTATACGTATTACATGGAAATTCCACACGATTGTTTTGATTCTTAAGCATGTGATCAGTCTTACTATGGTCATAAGCCTCATAATAACACACACCTTAGGCATATGAGAGATGAGAAACATCCTCCTTCTGTTTAGTAGCCTTAAACTCAGTTACGCTAACCATTAGCCTTATGAATTATGACCGGTCATCCGGTAAGTAGCCTAGATAATAACGTTTATCTTTTCCAGGTTGAACGCTCAGCTCAAATTAGATTAAAGTTGGCCACCTTGTGGAAAAACTGTGGAGATGCAGTGTAGGCTATATTATTGAAGTCCCAGTAGAAACCCACAGGGTCCAGAGCGCATTCACTGACATAGACATGACCAATAAAATTTAGTTTCTCAATAGGCCTATATATCCTCCTCTCAGGTTTACATAGGCTAGGGTGGTGAAATAATTCTTTGACATGGTTAAAAATAATGAATGTTTCCTGTCACCTATTAACTTTACCTTCAGTGGGCGTAGTTCTTGCGCTCAACGTCGTAAAACGCTCGTTTTTTGGGTTGACAGCTTATAAAAACGCAGTTCTGTTTTTTTTTTTTTTTTTCTTGTTTACTGTAAACCTTGTCACATAGCAGCTTTTGGACACTGTTCTGTTTTTTGTTATAAATGACAAGGAGGCTGCTTCCCGCAATACAAAGCCAATAGAGGGATTGTGCGTGGTTTTCAGACGTGTCTATTAGTGTATATTTTTTTAAAAGGGATGTAATTTTTAATGAGTAACAACAGATTAGCTTGTATAAGTTAAAGACACACGAAAAACAATGTGATTTTCGTATTCAGCATGTCAAACTTCATTAAACAAAACAATAACAAGGCCTATTAGTGTGAAATATGATGTAATGTCAGCTCACTTAAAAACGTATTAAATGTTACATTTACACAAGTCAGTGTTCATAAGCCAATAATGATGCTGAACATCTTCTTCCATTTATCATTCTTGTTAACCATTAGCATTTTAGGCTGCATCATCATCGTGACGTAAATTAATGTTTATTATTTCCAGTGTTGTGTTCAAATTAGATAAGAGAAAGCCGCCTTGTGGATAAACTGCGTAAATGCAGAGTAAACTGCAAATACGTTATCCCCTAAAATATAATTCAAAGTCATTATTGTGTTGAATAAGAATCACACTTAATAGACATTACAAAAAAAGTAGCTAATACAAATATTTTGATTCAGCAAATTCATTTATCACACATAAACTTAGTCATAAACATTTCTTTTCCTAGTCATAAACATAAACAAGTCAATTGGGTTTGCACTTATGTCACGATACACAGCCATATTGGCGATACTCAGATGTAAACAACAGCATAGATTGCATGGTTAATGTACCACTAAATACATTGTTCTGCTAATTTATGCTGTCTTAACCATGGAAAAAAACTGTGTGGAAGCTGCCAAATCATATAGAAGTAAGCAGGAAAGGGCTTTTCACAAACTAAAGTTAATAGGTGGTAAAGATACATACAAGCAGTATTAATTAAGATATTAGACTATTTCACCTATCTGACGAACAAACACGAATGTTGTCAAGATTCTTGCTCTGGAAATCCTGGTTCAGTTTGGCCAACCACAAACACCTTTTGTTCCTCAGACAGTTTTTTGCACTCTGCCAGTCTGTAGCACTCCAAATGTTTTTCCTGGGTCTGACCGATTAGCACAGCCCAAAACATGACAACAATTGGCCATTTTCAGGAGCAAGATTTCTTTGGTTCAGTGGCATTGTTTACATTCAGTGCCGCCAGTATGGCCGATTGATGATGCATTGCGAAAACACTTTATAAGTGAGTCATTCAGTGATTCATTCAACAGATTTGTTCAAACAATTGATTCATTGAATCACTGAATTATTGGTTCACTTGATTCATTCATTTTTTCACATTAGGTTCACTTAAACATATTCATTTGAATAAAGTAATAATATCAAGAATGAGTATTTATAAACAGATCCACTAAGTAAATACACAATAAGTACATTTGTATTTTTCAGCATTTGCTTATAAAATATACTGTGTTATTTTATTATTTATATGCAATTATAGTTTTAAATATTTTTTTATTTAAATATTGAAAAAGAACATTTATTTTATGCTTTGGTCATTTTTATTAAAATGACATTTTTATTATTATTACTATATAGGTTTAATTATTATTTTTATTTTATTTTATTTATTTTTTTTTTTACATCAGTTTTAATTATAGTTTAGTTGTATTTTTTTCTATATTTTCTATACTTTTCATATTTTATTTTATTTCAGCAATTAATTAAATTAAATTCAAATAAAATATTTTTAATAGTTTTAGTTTTAGTAAAAGATAATACGGTTATATATGTCTAGAAATATTTGGTTAAATTATTATTTAATAAATAGCTATTTATTGATTGATTAAAATCTCTCCTGTTCCCATATTAAGAGAAATTGGGCGTAAGATGTTACTTTAGTTCTAGAATAATGCATTAAATCATGTCACTCACCAAAAAAAAATAAATAAATAAATAAATAAATAAATAATAAATCCAGTATTCCTCAAAATGGATAAAAACAGTAAAAATTCAACTCAGAACATGTTGCAAACCTGCAATAATTAAATAGGTTAAATACTAAAAAAATCCTTATCTAATCCCATTGTATTAACCACTGTCTTTGCTGCTGATCTTTGATGATTGAATTTATCCATACTAATAAGTGAAAAATTCCCCAAGATAATCTAACATTTGTTTGTTTTTTGTTCTATGGTCTACTGTAGATGTGAATTTACTTTTCTCTAAGCCTGATGCTTTTTGGTGTAATAAGGCTTTTACATTTGCCAAAAATATAACTTTTTATATTACAATCAAACAAGCAAGCCCTGCCCAGATTTTAAAAGTAACGCAAAAGTAACATAACACATTAGTTTCCATAAAAAGTAACTAAGCAATGTATTTAGTTAATTTTTGGGGGAGTAACTCAATATTGTAATTACTTTTAAAAGTAACTTTGCCCAACACTGGTTATACTTTAAAACAACGTGGACTATTTTTATTTTGGGCAAAACCAGACAATACTGTGTCTAAAACACAATAATAATTTTACGGTTTCTTAAACTGTCGTATAAAATCAATATCACATTTGTAATCGTGCAGATATTTGAAAAAATGTCACTTTTGACACTGCTAAACTATTTCATATGATATTAACATAAGATAAAGTATGTTTTAACAGCGTTCTTCTCATCCTGCGTCATGTTCGTCAGCAACTGCAATAATATATTTTAACGTTTTTTTTTCATAGTTATGTGTGTGTGTGTGTGTGTGTGTGTGTGTGTGTGTGTGTGTGTGGTTTAATATCTGTATATTTTAGGGACTACTGAACAGTTTGGTTACTAAACACTGAAGCTGTTGTAGGTCTGTTCTAAATGTTTAGATGGAAAAATAATGATTTAAATGATTTAAATATAATAATTTTATACGAAGAGATGCTATATTTAATATACATTTAAGCTTTTAGGTGCAATCACACAAACATATAATCGAACATATATATATTTATTTATATTAAAACATCGCTGTAAAATATTTACAAAAATGTAGGTCAAACAAATCACAAATGAGAAGCGTCGTGGTACTCTTCTAAATGACGTTGGAGACTGACCCGGAAGAGAGGAAATCGTTGAAAAAGGTGGTTATTTTTCTTTTCTTTGGGCAAAAAAAGCATTATCGAAGCTTCATAACATTACGGTTGAACCACTGATGTCATGGAGTATTTTAACAATGTCCTTACCACCTTTCTGCACCTGGGAACATTTTGGTTGCGTTTTTCTCTATGCAGGGTCAGCTCTCGGATTTCATCAGAATATCTTAATTTGTGTTCCAAAGACAAACGAGGGACTTTCGGGTTTGGAACGACATGAGGGTGAGTAATTAATGACAAAATGTTACATTTTCCAACCCTAATGTTTACCGTGCTGTTATAGTCACAAGGGGGCGCCGTTTCCACAGCGTAACAAACTATGGGAAAGTATAACCTAGAATTTATAGGCCTATAATAATTCAAAACTCTAAATTCAAACGGAAAGTGTAAAGCACACCTTATATTTTTCTAGTTTCATCTATTCATTTAATACACAACATAGAGACATCATTGTCCCATTCTACATTCTTAACCAGCTCTGATCATTAACATGTACATAGGGTTTCCAAATCCTGTCTTTGTGTCATTGTGTTGAAGGAGCTATTGTTCTAGAGTTCTTCAGGAGGGAACAAATCTCCATTCTTATCTCCTTTATCTTACCAAAAGACCCCTCCTGTCAGTCATTTGTCAGCTGATAAATGATGATTCAGTCAAGCGTTGGGGGATGAATAAGGGGCTCTCCTGTGATTGGGTGGGAACATCTACACAAATCACCATGAAAAATGTCAATCAAATCACTCAACGGCCCATGACATTTGCTGCTGATTTAATCAAGCTGAGATAATGTTTCCATCTCCAAAGCCTGTTAGAGCAGACCTAGTCTTACCAACTTACATGTTACATAACCAAACACATTACATAATAATTCAGCAGCATTCTGGTCACTTCTGTTTTTACACATTAGGTTCACTTACAAATATTAATTTCAATAAACTAATAATAACAGGAATCTGTATTTATAAACAGATCCGCTAAGTAATTACACAATAAGTGCATTTGTATTTCTCAGCATTTACTTATGCAATATACAGTGTTATTGTGGTATTATTTATATGATTTTATAGTTTTACATTTTCAAATATTTTTATTTTTCAGTTTTCATTTAAATTTTAGTTTTTATATTATTTAAAAAAAAAAAAATTTTTATTATTCTTTTAAAATATAACTTTATAGGCTTAATTTATTTTGTTTAAAAATCAGTTTTAATTATAGTTTAGTTGTTTTGTTTTTTTCTATATTTTACAATAATTAAATTAAATTAAAATGTTTTAATAGTTTTAGTTTCAGAAAACAATAATACTCCTGGTAATATGATGTCTGTAAATATTTTGGTAAATTATTATTTTTTGGTAAATTTTGGTAAATTAACACATTTTTAATAACTCAATTACAATTATTATTCTTTTAATATTTCTATATAGGTTTAATCTATTTTATTAGTTTTAATTATAGTTCAGTTTTGTTTTTTTCCTATATTTTTCTATACTTAGTTTTTCATATTTTATTTGATTTCAGCAATTAATTCAATTAAATTCTAATAAAATGTCTTAATAGTTTTAGTTTTAACAATAATACCCCTGGTGATATGATGTATGTAAATATTTTGTTAAATTAATATTTAGTAAATTATTATAAGTGAAAACACATTTTTAATAAATCAGTTATAATTATTATTATTTTGTTTTATATTTCTATATAAGTTTAATATATTTGATACATTAATTTCAAATTTGGGTTCAATTTAATTTTTTTCTATATTTTTCTGTCCTTAATTTTTTAAAAAAAATTTTTATTTCAGCTTAATTTCAGTTAATGCTTTTGTTCAATTAAATTAAATTAAACTATTACTGTATATGTTTAATTTATTTTTTTGCATTAGTTTTATTTTTTTTTATATATTTTTCTATACTTAGTTTTATTTTATTTCAGATTTATTTCAAAATAATGTTTTTATTTATTAAATAAAATGTTTTAATAGTTTTAGTAAATAATTTTAGTAAATGAATTATATTTTTAATAAATTATTATATTTGAAACCACATTTTTAATAAATAAATAAATAAATTATTATTATTAAACAAATCTTACAGATTTATTTTAATTAATTTCAGCTTTATTTCAAATAATGTTTTTAATTAAATAAAATGTTTTTAACAGTTTTAGTTGATCATAGCCCTAATAATATGAACTCTATACATATTTTATGAAATTATTATTGAATAAATTATTATATTTTAAAATACATTTCAATAAATAACTTTACACTTCCAGCTTTTTTTCTGTTAATGTTTTTATTTAATTAAATAAAATCATTTCACCGTTTTTGTTTTAGTAAACCATAATAAACCTTGTAATATGAGCTTTATAAATAATTTGTTAAATTATTATTTAATAAATTATTCCATTTTAAAACACATTTTAATAAATTAATATATTTTTAATGTAATTAATGTTTTTATTTAATTCAATAAAATGTTTTTAATAGTTTTAGTTAATGATAAGAGCCCTGATAATATGAACTTTATAAATATTTTATGAAATTATTTAAATAAATTATTATATTTTAAAATACATAAATAAAATGTGTTTCTTTTTTTAGTTTTAGTAAACTATACTAACCCTGATAATATGAACATAAATAATTTGTTAAATTATTATTTAATAAATTATTCAATTTTAAAACACATTTTAATAAATTAATAATTTTGTTTAATTAATAAATGTTTTTATTTAATTAAATAAAATGTTTTTAATAGTTTTAGTTACCGATAATAGCCCTGATAATATGAACTCTATAAATATTTAATATAAATATAAATATATTAATATAAATATATAGTTTTAGTTAACTATAATAACCCTGGTAAGTATTTTATTACATTATTATTTAACAAATACATTTTTAAAATCAAATATTAAATTATTTATTTTCTAAAACTTCCAAGGTTCTAAGCGCCCTACAAATATATTAAAGAGAATTTTTAACCACGAACTATTGGCATAATCATTATATAATGTAGTAGGCTAGTTATTATAGGCCTACTTAAGACAGAAAATCTAGCTTTTGAAGGATCTCTGGCTCTAGCTACTAGTCCCTAGAAAATTCAAAGTTTAAAAACCTCTCTGAGAGATTTAACAATATCAATATTGTAGTGTGCTCTACTGTAAGCCTCCTCACACGCCTACTTGAGCTTTAGAGCACTTCCTGTAATGTGAGCGCGATCCAGGCGCGTCCGCGAGAGATGCGCGTGCATTCGAAAAGGACGGGCTTAATCGAGGAATAAAACTGAGTTACGTATCAGTCGTTTTGACTCCACAGAGGACCCCACATCCCTACGGTCAATTTCCATAACGTAGATTTAAGAGGACTACAGCTGTCGGAGGGATGCTGTGAAGAGGAAATACTGATTTGACTCCACATCCACAAATAGCCACTAAAGGTTGCATTTTGAGATGGGTCTGCAGACTGTGTTCCGTGCGGTGATCATGGGGGCCCCGGGATCAGGGAAGGGGACCGTGTCGAGTCGGATAGCGCAGAGTTTCGGACTAAAGCATCTCTCCAGTGGAGACTTGCTGCGGGCAAATATCGAGGCGAAGACAGGTAAGACAAGTCCAACACTGCTTTCTTATGCCATTTCAGGTTTCATTTACATAAATGATGATTAAATAACCAAATATTTTTCCGTTCGCTTCAAACGGTTCGGTTTACTGAAACGCAGGGGTGATTAAAAAATGGCTGCAACTTCAGTAACTCGATTTTATGCTGAAGACCAGGATATGTAATTACATGTTACTTATCTCCAGCACCGAATCTTAACTTTGGCTGTGTCTCCAAACGTAGTGCGCTACCTAGGCTACCTAGACAGCGGTTTTGAGACATTGCGCTTTTCAAACGAGCTCGTCCGTGTGATGCCGCAAAATAACAGCGTTTAGATGTAGGTAGACGGGTCAACGGGTTTGCAGACACCTCTTTTGCACATTTTGTTTCATTTTTTTAACTTAGAGTTAACGATGAAACAGTTCCGCTGACACCGAGAGCACTTTCTTCTAGTGCTTGTGTTGATGTAAACACTGCCTGGAGAAACCATTAAAGTCCAACTCAGGCTTTTTGTTTGTGTAGGCTACTACTCAGTTTTTGCTTGGACTGTCTGATATCTTCAAATATTTGTACTTTAATAGAGTTTTTTAACTTTTAAACTTGACGTCTTTTTCCAAAGAACGTGCTTTGCATACTAAACACGTCTAAGACTGTAGTTAGTTTAAACACACTGAAGCCCAAATTTGATTTGCAATAAAAAGTGCTTCACTATTCAGAGGTTTGCAGGATTGTACTGTATACAGTACTGCAGGTTTTTTTGTCTAGTCTAATCTGAGCTCTATAAATAATGTTTTTGTAGAAGTATGCAAAGTCCCAAATGGATGCCAGATGCTGTGTCTCTCTGGGGCTTTGTGACAGTGGATGATGTATGTAGCATCATCAGTTATCTGGTGCGCAGTTCTACCTACCACAGTCTGTCTAACCCAGATACAACATAAACAAATCAACCATATAGTCTGCATAACAATTTCCTGCACTATATACTGTACAGTTTAAGCTCAAAACAAGATCTTAAAGGGACAGTTCACCCAAAAAAAAGAAAATTCTGTCATCATTTTACCCAGCCTCATGGCGTTAAAACCTGCATTACTTCTGTGTAAAACAAAGATGTTTTGAAGAATGCTAGTAAACAAATAGTTTTGGTTACCACTGACTTCCACTGTATATGGGCTATTCTACAGAACTGGTGCAAACTGCTGTCCCACAATCAAAAAAAAAAAAAAAACACATTTAAAAAGCATTTACGTTTCAAATCGTAGATGGTTACTAAGATTCTTTTATTATCTATTGAAACCCATAATAATATTTAAAATATCAGTACGTTTAATATATATAAAATTGTTTATTGGGTACTTTCAATTGGGCGGTGACTGTCCTGATCTCTAAGCCCTAAATTTCAATTTATGAAAATTATATTAGCCTTGAATATTATACAATTTGCATACATACAAAATTTGTGGAAAAAGAAAATTTGTGGTTTCCAACTCTGAACCATATATCTCTGAGCCAATATCTTATGATATTTCAGGACTATTTAAGTGAGCTGTCAAAAAAATTCAAATATTATTAAAAATGGTAGAAAATTCTTATCTATATACACTACTACTCAAACGTTTGAATCACTAAGACTGTTTTTAAATATAGTAAAACAGTAATAATGTGAAAAATGAGTATAATTTAAAACAAGTTGTTTATTTTAATATACTTCTTGTAATTTTTATGTAATTACATTTTCTGCAGTATATTATGTAATGTATTCCTGTTATGGCGAAGCTGAATTTTCAGTGGCTGAATAAAAGTATTCATTTCTTTAAAAGAGTTTTAAGAGTTAATAGCTAAGTTAAAGGTCATATGATTCTATAATGTTAACGTTAAACCTGACAGCCTTTATATTTGAAACAATTAATTTAATTTTGCAAGTATTTCAAATAATAAAACACTAAAAAGTTTATTTTATGATGATTGGCAGAAGCATTATATCCCTGTAAGTAATTGTATTCTTAGCTATTAATAACAAATGCAAATAATATTTTTTAATTTCATCTGTCATTATTGAATAACTGAGCATCTCTTATTCACCTGGGCAGATTTGGGTCTCCTGATGAAGTCGTGTATCGATCAGGGTCAGCTGGTTCCTGATGATGTCATCTCTCGCCTCATCCTGTCCAGTCTGAGGGGTATGGCTCAGACCAGCTGGCTTTTAGACGGTAACTCTCATCCCGCTCACTGCAACAAAACTGCTCTTCTGAGCCATATCACTGATGAAGTGTGCAGTTTAATCGTGGTCTTCCTCATTCTGTCACGGCAGGGTTTCCTCGTACTGTGGCTCAGGCCGAGTCCCTGGACAGCGTGTATGATGTGGACTCTGTTATAAACCTGGACGTGCCTTTCCAGACCATCCGAGAGCGCCTGACGTCTCGCTGGGTGCACCTTCCCAGCGGCAGGGTCTATAATATAGACTTCAACCCACCTAAGAAACCAGTGAGTCCTCTAATCGTTTTATATTCTATATCATTTCCTCATGCTGCTGTTGGGATATTTACAATCCTGTTTAACATCACTTCAGGAAACTGTTGGTTAAACAAAAGAAACAGGAAGTTGTCCAACTCTTGTTTTTCTGGGAATCAATTTTCCAGGAAACATTTATTTACTTCGTAAATAAAAATCTGTTTAATGCCTGTTTTCTGCAGGGAATAATAGTGCAACGTTGTGTCAGGTAAATAGTGAGTTTTGTGAATTTGCAAAAATGAGGTGTGCACTAAAAAGACTAACATTGATCTTGGCATGTTTAAACTGGATTGTTTAGGTAGTTACTGTTTAGTTAGTAGGGGTTAAATCGTGTAGAGCTGAAACCCCATTATAATTGTTAAGGTCAAGAATCAGCATTCTCCACATAAAACTGATCGTGCAGACCAAAGTGTAAGTCATAGAGACTTGAAACTTGGAGGGATTCACACCACCTACAGTGTCACCAAGACTCGCCCCAAACGGCCTGACAGGGGTGCTACAGTGTTCAAAAGTACGGAATCGCTCATAATTCCTCCGATTGACTCAGATTTTCAGGTATTTTTCGTTTTTTTGAAAAACCTGCTTTTGCGAACTAGTCCTAGGTTTTTTGCCCAATCAGAACCAAACCAGTGCAGAACGATTCTCTGGAGAGTGAATATTAATAATTATCCAAAAAGTTGAAGTATCGACTCACTGTTGCGACAGGACATCAAAACATTCATAAGGGCAGAACCGCTTCTACTAAAACGCCTATAACTCTTGAACGGAAAGATGTATTTTCAGGAAACTTGAAACACAAGAGCTCAATCTGTGTTCACATTAAAAAAATGTGGATACAAATGTGGAACACATAAAAATGACTATAACTACGCACCTGTTAGTTAGATTGACATGAAAATTTGTATCACACTGTCATCGACCAATGAATGTTGACCACCTTTCGGAAGCGAAACTCGGTGGGTGTTTTCGAATTTGGCCACTAGTCAGAGCTAATGAGTTCATAACAATATTCATATCATTTGATAAATCTTCTTACACTAATCAACTTTGCATCAAGAACCATGCTGTCAGTCAAATTGTTCATTAAAAAACAATTTGAAAAAATCGTAAAAAACCTACATTTGCAAGCTAATCCTAGGTTTAACCTCAACCTCAATTAAACCACTGCAGTACAATTCTATGACCTCTCTAGATCAATAATTGTCAAAAAAAAAAATCGAAATTTTACCCTTTGGGTAGCTGTAACAGGCTAATTTTTAAATAATGGACAAGGCCAAATATACCCAAAAGTCTATAAATCCTGAACAAAAACTCAAAACTTCATGGAACTATGTGAGAATATGAGACAGATGATTCTAAACAAGCATTAAATGTTTTGTGGAGATTGGATCATAGGTGGCGCTATAACATCCAGAAATGTTAATAAACATATTTCTATGCCACAAGTGTCTATGAGGACATTTGTTTATCTCAATGAAGTTTGAGCACCTAATAGACAAGGTTAACGACGGCCGATCAGAACAAAACTCAGTGAGCACGTTCAATTATGTAAAAAAACTACTTTCGTGAACTAGCACAATTGCAGCACAATTCTCTGGACTCTCTAGATCAAAAATTCTAAAACAAAAGTTTAATTTTACCCTTTGGGTAGCTATAACATTTTTAAAAGGGATGTGGCCAAATATACCCAAAAGCCTGTAAGTCCTGAAGGAAAATTACAAAATTTATGGAACTAAGGTGAGCACATGTGATGATTCTAAAAAAGCATGCAAAGTTGGTGCATAGGTGTTAATAAACATTATATTTCTATGGTAAATTACATGGAAGTGCACTGAAATAAAGAATAAAAAGAGTAAAAAGTACAAATGAAGCATTGGATCCTATATAAAATCTGTGTGTTGAGTCCAAAGCATTCCTGTGGTAAAAGTAGGTCGTGCTATTTCACAAGCTGATAGGAACGCATCTGTTTACTAAGGAATTTATGCAAGGAACTTTGCTCTCATCCCTGCCATAAAACTAGAGCAGCAGAGGAAGTCATGGAGTTCCTGTCCATTTATCAAACACTGTCAGAGATAAAAAAAAAAAAGAATCACAAGGGTAGAAGAATGTTGCTTAAATAGTTTCTGCTGTACATAAAAACATTTTTCTAAGAAAAGTTTTGTCTCCTGCCACAAAGCCTCTGAGTTTTTGCAACAAAGCTGTTTCCTAGTTTTGTTAGTTGATCATCTTTGCAATCAGTTTTTATAATAAACCTCAAGACAGCAGTTGAGTGTGTTAAACTAATACAGCACTAGGCCAGTGTGAAACCATGTTTGCCAAATACAGTTCTGAGCTTATGTCAACACAAAGCTGGAGGTCACTACATTTAGCTCTGGAATTTATCAGTGCCTGCCAAAGATTGTTGTTGACACTTTCAATACATGAATTCTTGAGATACAGGAGCTTTCTTTGGGTGATTATGGCACATTTGAAAGTTTTAGCATTTAAGTGGACTCTTTGCGGTGGAGGCCTACACTGCTGTCATGCGTTGCTTATGGAGAATAATCAATGGTCTGTGTTGTGCACAGGGTTTTGATGATGTCACAGGAGAACCGCTGGTCCAGAGAGATGACGACAGTCCAGAAACTGTGTCCAGGAGACTCAAGGACTATGAGAGACAGACACAACCAGTTCTGGAGTATTACAGGTACTGAGACCACAGCGCTTTGGCTGTTTGCTTTATAATTTATGTAACGCACACAGTGAAAACATGAAAACATTTAGGGGATTATTAAAGAAATTTAAGTGTAAGTAAAGTTCATCCAAATTCTGTAATCCATTCACACTCATGTGATTCTAGATCTGGATGAATTTCTTTCTTATGTGCAAGCAAAAAGAAGATATTTAGCAGAATGCTCATGCTGCTCTTTTACATACAATGAAAGTGAAGGTCAAAATAACCTAATAAGTAATATCAATATAGTCCAGACATCCTGTACATGATATTTCAAGTCTTTTAAGGTCAGAGCGATGCAAGGAACGCACCAAAATTAAGTTGTAATTTTCAGAAAATCTTTCTCAAATCTCATTTGCGTCCTTGCAAATTAAATTATGGAGCATCATTACATCATGGCTTCCCAAACTTTTTTTGTCAGATGAACCCCTTAGATATAAAATATTTATGAAGAACTTGGGAGCTTAAGTTAATATTTCAATAACTGAATGACATATTTGCAGAATTATTTATCAAAACTAATTAAAAATTAATTAAAATTAAAACCCACAACCGCAAGAAAAAAAACTCTGAATTCCCAGATTTAAACTTGAAATTCTGAGAAGTCAGAATTGCGAGATATAAACTCATAATTATGACTCTTTTTTTAAAATTGAGTTTTTATCTCGCAATTGTGACTTTTTTTTCTCAGAATTGTGAGTTTATATCTCGCATTTGTGACTTTTTCCGTTCGAGTTGTGAGTTTATTTTAATGCAATTCTGACTTTATAACATTCAATTGCAAGTTAAGTCAGAATTGTGAGATATAAACTTGCATATCCTTTTTATCCTTTATTCAGAATTGGGATTTAAAACATGCAATTGTTGTCACAACTGACTTTTTTTTTGAGAATTGTGAGATATAAACTCAAACAAAAAATCGGAATTGCTAGATTCTGAACTTGCAATTCAGACTTTATTTCTTGCAATTGTAAGTTTATATTTCACATTTCTGAGAAAAAGAGGGAAAAAAACTGAATTGCAAGAAAAAAAAGTGAGATAAAAACTTAATTTCTTTTTTTTTTTTTTTTTGTGGTAGAAATGTGATTCCGTTGACCTCTTTTTAGCCGTTATAGAGTCTCAATCAAAGTGAATAATTAATAATAATGTATATAATTAATTAAAAATAAAATCATTTTAGAATTATTTAAAACATGACTGTTCTAACATTATTTTTAACTCTATATTACTGCTGTTTTGTAAAAAAAAAAAAAAAAAGCATTATTTGATAATTATAACCAGGTTTGATGTCATTACATCATGCCTTCCAAAACTTTTTTGTTAGCTGAACACCTTAGATCTAAAATAGTTTATGTTCACAATTCTCGTATGTCAGAGTATATATACAGGTCCTTCTCAAAAAATTAGCATATTGTGATAAAGTTCATTATTTTCTGTAATGTACTGATAAACATTAGACTTTCATATATTTTAGATTCATTACACACAACTCGAAGTAGTTCAAGCCTTTTATTGTTTTAATATTGATGGATTTGGCATACAGCTCATGAAAACCCAAAATTCCTATCTCAAAAAATTAGCATATCATGAAAAGGTTCTCTAAACGAGCTATTAACCTAATCATCTGAATCAACTAATTAACTCTAAACACCTGCAAAAGATTCCTGAGGCTTTTAAAAACTCCCAGCCTGGTTCATTACTCAAAACCGCAATCATGGGTAAGACTGCCGACCTGACTGCTGTCCAGAAGGCCATCATTGACACCCTCAAGCAAGAGGTCTGTGGGAAGGAAAAAGTGTGGCAGAAAACGCTGCACAACGAGAAGAGGTGACCGGACCCTGAGGAAGATTGTGGAGAAGAACCGATTCCAGACCTTGGGGGACCTGCGGAAGCAGTGGACTGAGTCTGGAGTAGAAACATCCAGAGCCACCGTGTACAGGCGTGTGCAGGAAATGGGCTACAGGTGCCGCATTCCCCAGGTCAAGCCACTTTTGAACCAGAAACAGCGGCAGAAGCGCCTGACCTGGGCTATAGAGAAGCAGCGCTGGACTGTTGCTCAGTGGTCCAAAGTACTTTTTTCGGATGAAAGCAAATTTTGCATGTCATTCGGAAATCAAGGTGCCAGAGTCTGGAGGAAGACTGGGGAGAGGGAAATGCCAAAATGCCTGAAGTCCAGTGTCAAGTACCCACAGTCAGTGATGGTCTGGGGTGCCATGTCAGCTGCTGGTGTTGGTCCACTGTGTTTTATCAAGGGCAGGGTCAATGCAGCTAGCTATCAGGAGATTTTGGAGCACTTCATGCTTCCATCTGCTGAAAAGCTTTATGGAGATGAAGATTTCATTTTTCAGCACGACCTGGCACCTGCTCACAGTGCCAAAACCACTGGTAAATGGTTTACTGACCATGGTATTACTGTGCTCAATTGGCCTGCCAACTCTCCTGACCTGAACCCCATAGAGAATCTGTGGGATATTGTGAAGAGAAAGTTGAGAGACGCAAGACCCAACACTCTGGATGAGCTTAAGGCCGCTATCGAAGCATCCTGGGCCTCCATAACACCTCAGCAGTGCCACAGGCTGATTGCCTCCATGCCACGCCGCATTGAAGCAGTCATTTCTGCAAAAGGATTCCCGACCGAATATTGAGTGCATAACTGAACATAATTATTTGAAGGTTGACATTTTTTGTATTAAAAACACTTTTCTTTTATTGGTCGGATGAAATATGCTAATTTTTTGAGATAGGAATTTTGGGTTTTCATGAGCTGTATGCCAAAATCATCAATATTAAAACAATAAAAGGCTTGAACTACTTCGAGTTGTGTGTAATGAATCTAAAATATATGAAAGTCTAATGTTTATCAGTACATTACAGAAAATAATGAACTTTATCACAACATGCTAATTTTTTGAGAAGGACCTGTATATATATATATATATAATATATATAGTTACAGCAATTTTGAATTTTATTTCTCGCAATAGCGAGTTTAAATCTCACCGTTCTGAGAAGAAAGTCAGAAGCGGAAAATGTAAACTAGAATTGTGAGAAAAAAAATCATTTTGTGAGATAAAAACTTGCAATTACCTTTTTTATTTTTTGTTCTGTGGCAGAAACAGGCTTCCATAAATCTCTTTTTTTAGATGTGATAGAGTTTCAATCAAAGAGAATAATAATAATAATAATAATAATAATAATAATAATAATTGTATAATTAATTAGAATAATACTAATTTTATAATTATTTAAAACATGACAGGTAAACCAATAATAATAGTAGTCATTTTTTAACTCTATATTACTGTTGTAAAATACAGGTATACTGTTGCATAAAAAAACATTATTTGATCATTAAAATGTTATTTCCAAGTTATAATGCAAGTATATTTATGTCATAAATTCTTCGCTTTCAAACATTCAAATTCTTTTAACGAACGCTGGAGCTTTTATTACTGAAATACTGTAAACGTCTACCCACAAACATGTTGAAAATTCCACGAATATGTAAATATGAACCTACTGCACGATGCAATCCAAAATACTTGTTAAATTCACAAGCGGAGATGGAGTTTGCAGCCTTTACTGTGAACCGATAAGCTCTGAAACACTGAAAGCTTATCATTTCATCAACTCACAAACCCCCATCTGGAAAACCTTGTGTTACATCAATTGTCACTGGTTCTCCAAAGTCTGATTTTAAATGGACTGAGTGTAATTTAATATGAATAATGAGGTGTTTAAGCCATGATGTCATGATATTCTCCCTACTTCTACTTATACAGGAGTAAAGGAGTGTTGGAGACCTTCTCAGGAACTGAAACCAATAAGATCTGGCCTCACGTTCATGCCTTCCTGACTAGGAAAATCCCAGGAAACCAGCAAGCTATGGGAAAAGCGTGATTGCACAACAACCTTGAGGACTTTCACCACAACTAAAGTACACTGTTGGACTCGAGCACAATGCACCTCTGTGGCCTTAAGCAGTCTACTGTATTTGTCGAAGCCTTCGGGGTCACCATCTGGTTTTACACCTTTGTGAGAAAGTTAGTGCCAAACTAAAGTCTAATCAGTCTACTCAGCTCTAGTGCTGTAATCTTAATTAAATAAACCAACTTAGAGAGTTATAGAGGTAGTCATACTAAGATTAATAGTTGACTTCAAAGTTAATCATTTTCAACTTTCCGTTTAGAAGAAGTGCCCAACCCATATTTTTTTTCTTTTAACTGAAGTGGCTGCAAAGCGTGGACACAGCAGCTCCAAAACATTCCTGGTTATTGTCCATAACAGAATTTAAAAAGATATTATTAAAATTTGTTCATACTAGAGAAGAACAGTATTAATTTAAATATTTCACAGATGAATGCAGAGCAAAGTTATGATTCAAACCTGATTTTTGAATGTTCTGCCATTTTTGTAAACCACTGTGGCCTTAATGAGCAAAAAAGACTAATTATGAATCTGATTGTGTGGCGATTTTTCTATTGTAGATCATCTGAATGAACAGTGTTAGAGTTGATATTTTTCTGCATATACAAAATAGTGTATTTTTAATTGTAAAAAGTTTGCACAGTACAATAATTAATAAAGGGAATACAAATCTGTTATTTGATCAAGACTTCAGAAAATGTTGTTTTAGAAGTCCTTTCTTATTGATGAACTGCTATTGTGTGGTTATTAAAGGGATAGTTAACTTTGAAATTAAATTTTGATATGTTTTAGCTTACCCCAAGGGCATACAAGATGTAGGTGTCTTTGTTTCCGCAGTAGTTTCAATTTTGATATTTTTAGGTCCAACCGTTCTTGTCTGACAGTCATATAATGCATGCCTATGGTCACCTCATCAAAGAAAATGCACAGATTCAAATAACAGTCCAAATTAAACAATTCCCCACCGTAAGTACACATTAATGACCTAAGACACGAAACGAGTGGTTTGTGTGAGAAAACGAGCAGTATTTATATCGTTTTTATCTCTTGAAAACAATCACGTCAAAGTTGAAGGCGCGCTATCTGGCGTGTGAGCGCGTTCTGGCTTATTGATGCAATGGATCACGTCCGGCGCTTTCCGGGAGTAGCGCCGGACGTGATCCATTGCGCGAGCACAAGTAATTATTTTCTTTTTTAAACATACATAAACATACCTTTTTTAACCATTTCTTGTTTAAACATCCCGGATAAGCGCAAACGAGTAGAATTTCTGTTAGCCGTCTTACCTACAATCTCTGTTCTGTATAAACAATGAGTGACGTTCACGCGCGAGAGATCACTTCCGGAGCTTTCCGGGAGTAGCGCCGGCGCGCTCACACACCAGGAAGCGCGCGCACTTCAACTTGGACGTGGTTATTTACAAAAGGTAAACGACATAAATACTGTTTGTTTTCTCACACAAACCGCTCGTTTCGTGTCTTAGGTCATCAATGTGTACTTACGATGGGGAATTGTGTAATTTGGACTGTTTAATTTGAATCTGTGCATTTTCTTTTGTGAGGTGACCATAGGCATGCATTATATGACTGACAGACAAGAACGGTTCGACCTAAAAATATCAAAATTGAAGTGTTAATTAATTTATGCATTTAATTTTATGTCACAGTTTGCAAATCACTGTATAAATTGTAGCGACTGAAAACCCTGCTACTGAATAATGGATATATTAAGTGTAATGCAAAGCATTGCATTTCAGAAAGCAGATTAGGTTTACAGTGCAATAAAAACAGTGAAGCTTGACTCTTTTTAGTTTTTCTTTTGTTAATGAATTATATGAACATCTCTAGATTTTATATATTTGTACTCAGGGGTGTTTCCTCCAAGGAGGCAGGGGAGACAGTGCTTCCTCAAAATATTGGATACGAAAAAAGAAGTCATAGTACAAAAATAAAACAATGTAAATATTACAAAATATAACATTAAAAAGTGTATAATTCGCTAGTTTTTCTAAAGAAACATTGTCCAACAATGACACAAGCAGGTAAAGTTACTGCGGGAGCCCACTGAGTTTTAACTATTGCTCATTTCTGCTATTAAGAAATTTTTTTAAAAGGTAATTGTGACTTTTTTTCTCGCAATTGCGAGTTTACATCTTACAAAGTCACAATTCCTACTTTTTTCTCGCAATTTTGAGTTTGTATCTCGCAATTCTGACTTTTTTTGCAATTATGATATTGTGTCTCAGAATTATGAGATATAAACTCAATTGTGTGTTATGAAGTCTCAAACTTGCAATTTTCAAAAGTAAACTTGCAATTCTGAGAAAGTCAAAAACTCGCAAATGTTATAGTCAGAATTGCGAGAAGTAGTCACAATTCTAACATTTTCTTCAGAACTGAGTGATATAAACTCACAATTGCAAGATAAAAGCTCCTTACTTTTACTTACAATTGAGTTTTTATCTTGCAATTCTAACTTTATTTCTCACAGTTGTAAGTTTATATCACACAATTCTGAGAATAAAAAAGTAAAGTAAAAAATAAAGTCAGAATTGCAAGTTTATTTGTAAAAAAAAATTGTGAGTTTCAATCTCACAACTGTGACTACGCAATTGAGTTTTTATCTCAATTCTGAGACAAGCTCGCGCTAAGCCCCGCCCCTAGAATGCAGATGAGCCAATGGCAGTTGAGTATCAGCTGCACCGAGATGGAACTCGGACATCGGTAGGTTGCGGCGCCATATAGAGCAGTGGTTCTCAATCCTGGTCCTGGGGACCCCCTGCTCTGCACATTTTGCACATCTCCTATATTTAACACACCTGATTTAGATCATCAGCTCATTAGTAGAGAGATCAATGAACTGAACTAATGAGCTGATGATCTAAATCAGGTGTGTTAAATAAAGGAAACATGCAAAATGTGCAGAGCAGGGGGTCCCCAGGACCAGGATTGAGAACCACTGATATAGAGAAACATTGGAAGATCCGAAGCTCTCGTCGTTTTGATGGTGTTTATGCTACAAAAATAATAAAATGATGTGCCTGAGGTATCTGTAACACTGATTCCAGGTATCCTGAGAGGATTGGCAATGGAATTTGAATTTATTTTCTGGTTGTCATACTCTCATTAAGTGGCCTTTTTCATCTGCTCAAGCAGTTAATGTCGGTAAATATCGTTAATATCTCTGGCTAAAACTAGCTAACGTTAAAGTTAGTGAGTCCATGCTAACGTACACACCTCAGCCAACTATTCTCACGTCATGTTTGTTTGACCGAGGCAGCAACAGTATAGTTATAGGGGGGCGGGGCTTAGCGATAGGTCAATTGCGAAAAAAAGTCGAGAGAAAAAAGTAAGAATTACACGTTTTTATTTTGCAATTGTGACTATTTCTCCTAATTGTAAATTACATATATTATTCTGACTTAATTACCAGAATTGCACCTTTATTTCTTAGAATTGCTAGTTTATTTCTGTAAATTCCTGAGTTTATAGCTCACAATTCCGTATTCCGTATTATTTTGGAATAAATGTAAAATTCATAAAAACACTAACTTGATGAGTGTCATACTTATCTTTAATAAACATAATATTAATTACATTGTTAATATAATAATGTAAATTTGATTTCCCCCCCTTTTTCTGATAGTAAATAATGTTTAACCAAGAAAATGTGACTGGGACATGAATTTACATTTGCTTGGAAAAAAAAAAAAAAAAAAAAAAAGGACTTTGCCTCCTTATTTTAGTATTTTCTCATCCGTTTTCACACGTTTGTTTTTACAACACCTTCACACATATTAACTTATTAAGATCATTAAACTTTATGACCGGTGCCTTATGTTCCTTTTGTTGAGTGGACGGACCGAAAAAGGATGTATCATACTTTTGATCCTACTTTTAGTGCTGCTTTGTCAGGCAAAAAAGCCCCTCCCTCTAAACACCACACGTTTTAGGCCAGTTTATTGCCTGCAAGCAGTCCAGAGAGCTAGCCAACACATTTATAAAATCCTAAGTAGTTACTTTAATAAAAATAAAACAGCCAATTAAAAGATTTCAAGCAGTCATCAATACTGTGGGTCTAAAGATTTAATTGAGGATTTGATCTGATTGCAAAGACTTGCACAAAGTTGTCACAGCCATCATTTAATATTACAAGAAATGTGGTTCGCTGTATATGTTCGTTGTGCAGTTGTGCAATACAAGCAATGCAAACTAGCTGGATGCGATAAGCAAACAGCATCGGCGGTGAGTTTGATGTCGAGGCAAAATGGCATCTCTGAAAGTCATACTTGTATATATTTGTTTGAGATACACTATATTGCCAAAAGTATTGGAACGCTGCCTTCTAATGAACAGGTCTGACTACTTTAGTCATTTCCATGAGTACTAATCTTAATGTTTAAGCATATAATGATATTCTAGGGGATTGTGTCCTTCTGATTTTATAGCAATAGTTTGGACAGGACCGTTTGTTATTCTAACATGAGGCAAGGTTCATAGAGAAATGTTTGATTCAGTCAGTGTGGAAGAACTTGAATGGTGTGCATAAAGCCAAGTCCTACACTCTTAAAAATAAAGGTGCGTCACAATGCCATAGAACCACCTTTTTTGTCTAAATGGTTCTATAAAGAACCTTTATAACCTCTGAAGAACCTTACTAATTCACAAAAGGTTCTTTGTGGTGAAGGAAGGTTCTTCAGATTCTAAAAAGGTAAGAAAAAGATGGTTCTTAAAAAAAAGGTTCTTCTATAGCATCGCTGTGAAGAACTGTTTAAAGCACCTTTATTGTTAAGAGTGTAATTCCATCTGAGCACCTCTGGTGTGACTTTAAATGCAGACCTTGAGCCAGAAACTCAGACCAAACACCAATGACTTGTGCATATGGGTACAGTCATTTTAGACACTTCCAAAACTGAAGCAACAGAGATGGAAATACAATTTTGCTTCCATCTTTGTTGCTACAGTTTTGGAAGTGCCTTTTTCTGCTCTAAAGAAGGGGGTGTCCCAATACTTTTGTCCATATAGTGTATGTATAAGTCATTTGTGTTTGGTGACGAGTTTTTGGCTCAAGGTCTGCATTTAAAGTCACACCAGGGGTGTTCAGCTAGGATTAGGACTTGGCTTTATGCAGACCAGTCAAGTTCTTCCACACTGACTGAATCAAACATTTCTCTATGAACCTTGCCTTATACACAGAGGCATTGTCATGTTTGAATAAAAAAGGGTCCTGTCCAAATGTTTGCTTTAAAATTAGGAGGACACAATTCCCTAGAATATCTTTATATGCTTAAACATTAAGATTAGTACTCATGGAAATTGCTAAAGTAGTCAAACCTGTTTGCTAGAAGGCGGTGTTCCAATACTTTTGGCAATGTAGTGTAGCTCACCCTAAAATTGTTAAAAAGTCTTCAAATGTACTTGCACTCATGTTGTTACAAACATCTATGACTGTCTTTCTTCAATGGAAAGTGCAGTAAAAGTTATTTAGAATGATGTTTTTTTTGTTTTTGAGCATATAATGAAAGTAAATGGGTCCAAAACAACATCGACTGGACTCCACTGACCATCACTGTATGAATAAAACATTTCATGTTCAACATGAAGTCAAACAGGTTTGGAACAAATATGAGATTGAGAAATGATGAATTTTGGGGTTAACATTCCTTAGATGTTCGCCGTTTGTTGCTTTTGACATCCTATCTAACACAACAGCCCAGTGCCTTTAGCATTCTGTTTATGTTTTGATAGTGAATCTCTTTCATTATAATTTAAGGTAACAACATTATATTGCTGGTTTTCATGCCATACTACCGGACCTGCAAATGAGGGCTTATTTCCATCGTGAAGATAGCAAAATGGGAGGTTCTGCTTCGCCTTAGTGTCGTTTGTCTATCTCCAGGAAGCCACCCGTTATCTGCCGTGACCATGCGCAGATGACACATGAAACAGTTCCCAGATAGCAGCTGGCGTTTGAATGTTCAGTGGACACTGTAGATTACAATCCAAAGGTGGAGATATGAAAAAACAAAAAAAACAAATAGAACATGAGGAAAAAAGCTTGATCTTGTTGATTTAAAACCAATCAAAAAAAGATTCAAACTATGAGGTTTTCCTTTGCACTCTTGCATGTACCACCTTCCTAAACTTTTTCTTGAAACGCTAGAACAGAAGAAAAAGTTAGCAACAGAACTGTAACAAAAATATAAGTGCCTCAAAATACAGTTCCCGATCTCTTTTAAAATACTTTCTCTTTTAAACAAATATAAAGTGCAGCACACATTCAGGCACGGATACAAAACAAAAGTCTCTGAGCACAGCCCTTGTTCTTTCTGTCCTGCGACCCAAAGCGGTTTTCCTAGTGAAGTTTTGGAGAGTCTTGACTGCTAGGTCTCCATCATTCTCCACTCGTCTGTTTCTGAACTCTCCTCTTTGGAGGCTCGAGGTATATTCGTCCAAAGTCCTGCCTCCAAACAACGCTTCACGTGGTATTCTGCCACCTGTTACGAGCGAGAAAGAAGATATTAATAAATAACAGGAAGACACTTGCAGCACAGAAGAACAGAAAGTGAGCAATATACTGATCAAAAATGCATATAGTTCACCCAAAAATGTAAACTGTGTCACTATTTACTCACTCATGTTAGTCCAAACCTGTATGAGTTTCTTTCTTGCATGGAACACAAAAGAAGAAACTTTGAAGAATGTTAATGCTGCTCTTTTCCATACAAAGAAAGCAAACATGTTTATACATGTTTATAAAGCTACAGACCGTAATAACTGCTTTCTATTTGTGTATTTTTTTAAATACAATTTATTCTGTGATGTAAAGCTGAATTTTCAGCATCATTACTCCAGTCTTCAGTGTCACATGATCGTTCAGAAATCATTCTAATATGCCGATTTGTTGCTCAAGTAATTTTCTTCTTCTCATGTTGAAAATAGTTGCGCAGGTCAATGTTTTGGAGCTTGAAAATCGCTGGTCCCCATTCACTTTCATTATATGGAAAAGAACAGCTTGAACATTCTACAAAATGTCTCATTTTGTGCTCTATGGAAGAAAGTGAGTCATACAGGTTTGGAACAACATTAAGGTGAATAAATGACAATTGTAATATTTGAGTGAACTATCCCTTTAACTATCCCTGTATAATCTGCACATCCACTCTTATGCTGATCTGCATGGCAGGAAGAGGGATTATAGGTCAAGCTTGGATTCTAATGAATGCAACGCTCTTGCAGATTAAAGCGGTTATGCAATCTTCCTGTGTCCTTTGGCTCTCATTCAGCATGTCTGTGTCAGGTTCAGAGCATGAGCTCTCTGTGGTGACAGTGGAAGTGGAGGAGGAAGTGTTCAACAACATGAAAAATATGCTTAACCCCTAAATGACCCTGAAACACGCCATGTTTTGGTTACATTTCAGACAATGCTGCACACTTACTAAAGTCATAACAAGAATCATCTTATTCAAAATCATAAAAGGATGTTGATTTTTTTTATTTTTTTTTTTTTTATTCAGATGGAGCCCTGTATGAAACCTTTTTAACAGCGGCTTCACAACATCACTACTATATTCACAAAAGTACCAAAATAGTCATTAAGGAACAGAAATCATTAGGACAAACCAGAACCTGAAGCTATAAAGTGCTGGTTGACACGCTCTGAAGTTTTACAGCATAAAGCCCCAGCATTACCTGTGGGTTCATGCTGCTCAGCACGTTCTGAAGAATCTGCATATCTTGCGTCTGGATGCATGTTTTCAGATCCTGCAAATTCAACATTTGACTCATTATATATATATATATATATGAAGAGTTAAGATGCAAAAGCCTCTAAATCCATCTGACGTCTTTTAGGCTGAGGCTGGGATTGTAGCGAGTTTGAAGTAAAAGTATTTGATGACCATATAATAAGTGTTGAGAGCATTCACTCAGTATCATTATCTCATTTTTGACTGAGATGGCTTTTAGGCGGTTTTGCATCTGAACTCTTCATATATACAAACTACCAGTCAAAAGTTATTGAACAATAAGGTTTTTAAAGAAGTGTCTTCTCAACAAGCCTGCATTTATTTGATTCAAAGTACAGCAAAAGCAGTAAAAGTTTGAAATTTTTAAAATTATTATTTAAAATAACCATTTTCTATTTGAATACCTTCTAAAATGTAATTTATTCCTGTGATAAAAATACATTTTCAGCATTATTACTCGGTCTTCAGTGTCACATGATCCTTCAGAAATCAGTAATGCACTGATATCCTGTTCAAGGAACATTTTTTGATTATTATCATCAATATTTTTTGCAGGATTTGTAGTGTATTTGTAGTGTAACATTATAAACTATACAATTCAGTCTGTATTGGGGTTTTTTTTTTGGGGGGGGGGGGGGGGATATAGAAATGAATACTGTTATTTCACTAAAAATGTATCTAACATTTTTTTGAGCAGTAAATCAGAATATTAGAATTTCTGAAGGATCATGTGACTGGAATAATGATGCTAAAAAAAAAATATCACAGGAATAAATTACATTTTAAAAAATATATTCAAATAGAAAACTTTAAAAAAAAAAAAAATACTAAAAATATTTTAAAATGTGGCTGTTTTTGGGGGGTCTTGAGGGTCAAGACTTGATTTTATGGATCATGTTATAATTGGGTAAAGGTTAGGTTTAGGGTAAGGGTTTGGGTGAGGCACTTAGTTCTGATGGGTAAGTTTAGGGTAAGGAGCTAGAGATTGCATTGTGTCATGTATGTCCTCACAAAGATAGCTATACAGAGTGTTGTGTGTGCATTATATCTGCAAATGATGCAAAACCCCTTAAAAGCCATCTGGATCAAAAATTAGATAATGATACTGAGTGAATGCTCTCGACACATATTATATGTCCATCAAATACTTTTACTTCAAACTTGCTAAAATCTCAGCCCAATCAGAAGTACTGCTACTTAGGTAGAAACCTATACAACGGAGCCGGATAACAATGCATTTTTTAAAGAAAGACGTCAGATGGATGTAGAGGCTTTTGCATATGAACTCATATACTACACATTAATATATAATATGTAGTACACATTAAACTGATCAAAAGTGACATTAAAGAAGTTTTCATAGTCATAAAATAATTATATCCCAAATAGATGCTTTTCTTTTCAACTTTCTTATTAAAGAAAAATTGACAGTTGATTGTTGAATGTTTGCAAAATTAATTAGAATGACTTAAAGGATCATGTGACTGGAGTAATGATGCTCAAAATGCAGGTCTGATCAAATAAATTACATTTCAGAATGTATTACAATTAAAAAAAGTTATTTTAAATTGTAATATTTCACAATATCACCATCTTTACTGTATTTCTAATCAACATTCATTTACAGTTAAGTGTCATATCGTGAAAAGACTGAACTGCTCTCAAGGCGATTTTAATCTAATCGGTAAACAGGCCCTAAATAACTGTGCCTCAAACATGAAGCTTGTTCTGATTCGATTAGTTGCTTCATACAGATTTTTTCTGTCATTAAGGACCACAAAATGATTACAGCACATACAACTGAGACCTTCAATTATTTTTCCTACCGGTGGCAAAGACTCCAAAACCTCCTTGGGGTCGAGACGACAGCCTGGCGGTGTGTTTTGGTGCACTGTATCCTTTGGGGTTTCTCCTTTTGATTTCATGGTATACTCTTTAACTCTCTGCTTAAAGGCAATGAGTTCTGTGTGGAAGACATCCAAGTATCCCTCCTGCCCTGCCTTAAAAAAAAAAAAAAAAAAAAAAGATTCAAAATGCATTTAGTAAAAATATGAATGAGGTTTATCATATGACATGAACGAACGCATGATTTTCTTCTGTGTTCATACTGCTTTGTTTCCTGGCCTCAGGCTGTCAGCTATGTCATGTCTCTCTCTAGTGGTCACTGACATTATTACATAACACTCACACTGACTCTACTGTAAAAACTGTAAAGTTTTTCAGTTTTGAACATTTTAAAAGCTGTTCTATTTTAATGTCAAAATGTAATTTATTCCTGTGAACAAAGCTGAATTTTCAGCATCTATACTCCAGTCTTCAGTGTCACATGATCCTTTAGAAATTATTCGAATGCTGATTTTCTGCATAAAAACCATCTATTATGATCGATGTTGAAAAAAAGGTTGTGCCGATTCATATTTCTGTGGAAATAGCAAAACACTTTCATTCAAAAGTTGAATAGTAAAAAAAACATGAATAGTAAAGTTGAATAGTAAAAAAATTATTGCATTATACTGACATTAATAATGTTTCCATTTCAATATTCATTAAAGAATCCTTTAAAAAGCTTCCAAAAATATTAAGCAGTAATGTTTTCAACATTAAGAACCATTATTAACTGCTGAGCACCAATAATAATTGACAATAAAAAAAGTTTCAGAATAATTTCTGAAAGATCATGTGACTCTAAAGATTGCAGTAATGATGTTGAAATTTCAGCTTTGCATCACAGGAATAAATTACATTTTAAAATACATCACAACAGAAAACAGTTGTTTTAAATTGTAATAATATTTCACAATATTATTACTTTTATTGTATCTTTGATCAAATAAATGCAGCCTTGGTGAGCATTCCTTTAAAAACATTAAAAAAAAACAAACAAAAAAAAAAACACATTTGCTCCAAACTGTTTAAGCAGTGCATTTTTGCAAATAACTTGAGGATTATTTTTTGTAAATACCCTTGGGCACTCTATTGTTGCTGGCAAAATAACTGTACAGTAATAGATGTGAAAAGTGCAGAGTGAACGTGATTTCTGCAGCATTGCAGTACACTGCAGATGTGAATCTTACCTTGGCTTTCTGAAAGAACTGACGGAAACAGCCTCGTGGGTCTTGCTGAGAGTTGCGGGCCATTTCCAGAATAAACTGCATGACGACTGCCTGATGAGCCACCTGCTCCATTAAGGCCTCTTTCTGCAGAAGATCCAGACTTTCAGTATCAGTAGTAGGTCATGCGGGAACATAGTACATAGTATGCATACTGTAGAAATAGTATGTTATTTTGTACATGGCCAGAAATAGCACTCACTTGCTCTGCCTGTAGACGAAAGCACCACAGGATCAGGTAATTAGACGTTTCTTCACAGATGAGATGGTGGTACTCTGCTAGAAAGCGCTGGCTATCATCCCACCTCCTCAACATACCTGTCCAATCAGAGCAGAGATGATAACTTACATTAAAGGGTTAGTTCACTCCACAATAAAAATTTCCTGATAATTTACTCACCCCCATGTCATCCAAGATGTTAATGTCTTTCTTTCTTCAGTCAAAAAAAAATATTTTTTGAGGAATACATTCCAGGATTTTTCTCCATATAGTGGATTTCAACGGGAGCCAACAGGTTGAAGGTCCGAATTGTAGTTGCAATGTAGCATCAAAAGGATCTACACAATCCCAGCTGAGGAATAAGAGTCTTATCTAGCGAAACGATCAGTCATTTTCAAAAAAAACAAACAAAAAAAAAAAAACCTAATTTCTATACCATTTTCTCTTCCAACTTCAAATTTGTCCAACATTGTCGTTTTACCATTTTTTGTAAAGGGTGTTTGACTTTGACTTCTTTAAAACATTACAAGCCTTACTGATTCCAAACTTTTGAATGGAACTGTACATTTTTGAACATCATACGTATGTTTTTTTTCAAAAATGACTGGACGTTTTGCTAAGTAAGACTCTTATTCCTCGGCTGGGATCATTTACAGCTCTTTGAAGCTGTAATTTGGACCTTTAACCCACTGATCCCCATTAAAGTCACTACAGAAAGAAAAATCCTGGAATGTTTTCCTCAAAAAACTTAATTTCTTTTTGACTGAAGAAAGAAAGACATGAACATCTTGGAGCTCCATGACTTACCGAAATGTTTCAGGAGTTGTTCATTACGCTGAACAAAGCTTGTGTTCTTATCGTGATCTGACTCATTAGGCCAAGGCTGTGAACTGTTTATGATACTCTAGGAAACACAGAGAAAAGGGGTATCAGCCATCTACAAGTGAACACTTATAATATAATGTGTTAAATTCAGATTTGGCCAATGACACACATTAATAATATCTTAAAAAGCATCTGTATTTATTTTATTCATTTATTTGTGATTAAAAGATCACTTCACTTCCAAAAATAAATAAATAAATAAATAAAGTTTAAAATTAAATTACCAAACATTACAGAATTTTTCTCCATATAGTGGACTTCAATGGTACTCAGTGGATTGAAGGTTAAAAATGCAGTTTCAGTGCAGCTTCAAAGGGCTCTACACAATGTGGGGCGATTTTTAAGTTGGAAGAGAAAATAAGAGTTCTTTGACATACCCTAACTGTCATGAACCGGAGTACACAGAGAACGCATGACTAGACAAGATAAGCATTTGTGGTTATAAAGTGTGTGTATATATATATATATATTTTTTTTTTAGGAAAATGACAGATCGTTTCACTAGATAAGACCCTTATTCCTTGCCTTGGATCATTTAGAGCTCTTTGAAGCTGCATTAAAACAGTCTGTTGAGCATGACATTTTTTTTCCAAAAAACTTAATTTCTTTGCGACTGAAGAAAGAAAGACATGAATATCTTGGATGGCATGGGGGTGAGTAAATCACCAGGAAATTTTTATTCTGGAAGTGGAGTAATCCTTTAACCCTGTTCCAAATCATAACAGGCCACTAAAGGGGAAAGGCTGCTCTATGTTTTATTTTTAGACTCAGAACTCAGTGGACTGTATCTTACAATGCACTGATAAGTATGAAATGAATGCTGAATGACTTGTCTGGAGTGCTAATGCGAGATACCTTGTCAAACACGTCTCTGCTGGCCTCTGGACACAGAGTGGGGCTCCGTCCCAGCATCCTCTCTTTATGTCTCCACTCCTGTTCGGTCTGCGAGAGCTCCGTGGAGGAGGCCAGGGATCGAGCGTGCTCCTGCTCCACAGACTCTGAGCTGTGCAGCTCCAAACCGCAGAGTTGGTCCTGTGCCTCGACCAGCTGCCACTGTGACGCGATGGAGGCCTTCACACAGCGCTGCTGACTCAGGCACAGAGACGCCATGCTCTCCGCACTGGGCTGTGATGGGACGCAGAGAGATATCGGTCACAAGCCTCAAACAAATCAATACAATCCGCATGGAAGATTCAAACATTTATCAAGAACAACGGTGGTTTTGTACTGTTCATGTCTTTTTTCTTCAGCTGAAAAGAAATTAAGGTTTTTGAGAAAAACATTCCAGGATTTTTCTTCATATTCTGGACTTTAATGGGGATCAATGGGTTGAAAGTCCAAATTGCAGTTTCAGTACAGCTTCAAAAGGCTCTACATGATCCCAGCCAAGGAATAAGGCTCTTTTCTAGCGAATCATTTTCTAAAAAAAAATTATAATTTTTCTCAAAAACCTTCATTTTTTTTAGACTGAAGAAAGACAGACATGAAAATCCTGGATGTCATGGGGGAAAGTAAATAGTTTATTTTAAATTGTTATATTTCAAATACATAGTGAAAATAAAAATTGTTGCAAAAAATGAGGACCCCCTTCCTGGAAGTTACTAAATAAAAATTTTCTGGTGCAAATGAAAGACTATTTTTGTATGAGGAACCAACACATTTAAGGAGGAGTAATTTCTTGACATTTAAAAGTGTTATAACTCACTGAATCATTCTCAGACTTAAAGTCCCCATGAAATCAAAATTAAAGTTTTTTGGCTTTTAGTATGAATATGTTAGCCTTAAGGTTATCTATAAGCTAGTGTGCTCTAAAACAACAACAAAATTCACGTTTACAAGATATGAGCATTCAAAACTTACAGTCTCATCACTTCTGCCAATATGAATCAATGATTTTGATGCCACGGCAGCGCGCAGTCTACTCCAGACTTTGGCTCCGGTCCAGAGACGCGATAGCACGGAGCAGACCATATGCGAGTCGGTATACATGCATTAAACAACACAGCCTCAGCATGATTATGATCACTATTTTGTTTTAGTAAGAGTTTTGTATTGAATCTTGGGGGTAATCTATTAGAGTGGCTGTTATAAGCCGTCAAATGGGGCTTTACCGAGCTCAACGGCTCTGGCCTGAGCAGATATAAATGGAACGCTATTGGCTACTTCAAAAAGTGGGCGGGGCTGCTCGATATGGCTCGCCCTGTTTTCCTGTTTCAGTTGAAATTACGTCACGACATAGAATAACGCTGCGTGTTTCAAGGCACTTCAGTGGCCCTTTAATGCTGACAACAATTGAACCACTTGCGCATTGAACCATAAAAGAGGACAATGGTACAAAAGGAATGCCAAATCATTGTTTTAAGTGCGAGTACCACGGAAATTCAAAAACAATGGGCTCAAGAGACCAAGTCAATCATTTTGGATCTAACAGCAACCAAAATCATATGGTGTTGCTGGAGGAAGAGTACAGTGAGAAGCGTCTGGTTCTCACAATGATGTTCAGTGGTAGTAAAGCTCTCATACAGGGATGTGTGAGGGAGTTGTGCTTTATCAATGCTGTCATAAGTATATACATTCTCCCAATGTGAAAATCCTTCAGTGGAGATGTTTTTCAACCAATCTGAACACTCTTGAGCACCTGTGGGGGATTCTGTAGACACAAGTTGAGCAACACTCTTTATTAAAAACCATTAAAGGGCATTTAAAGGGATTGTCCTTCAGCAGTTAAACAGGATAGATGTGACAATTTGTCATGAACTTGTACAATGAATGACAACAGGGTCAGGGCAGTATAAATATACGTTGGAGGACACATTAAGTACTAGAATGAATATTATACATTTGTTGAATTTAATCCAGAGTGTACTCATGTCTGCAACCCTTCGTTTAAAAATTACCCAATTTACCTATTTTACAGATATTAATGAGATATATTTCTGTTTTTAATAAATACACAGTCATAGGTTTTTGAACAGTAAGATTTTGAAATGTTTTTTAAAGAAGTCTCTTCTGCTCAAGAAGATTTTATTTGATTCAAAGTACAACAAAAGCAGTAATATTGTGAAATATGTAAATATATGTTTCAAATGTAATTTATTCGTGATTTCAAAGCTGAATTTTTAGCATCATTACTCCAGTCAGAAATCATTCTAATATTGTGATTTGCTGCTCAAAAAACATTATTACATTAAAAACAAGAGTTTTCTCAGCATTTAAAGCATCCTTGCTTAATAAAAGTATTAATTTCTATCATTTCTTTAAATAAAAAATAAAATAAAACAAACTGACTCCAAGCTTTTGAATGGTATAGTTTCTAATGTTACAAAAGCTTTTTATTTCATATAAATGCTGATCTTTTGATTTTTCTATTCAAAGAATCCTTAAAAGAATTTACTCAACCGTTTTAAATATTGATAAAAAAAATGCCATTATACCCTAATGCTCAAAATATATTCAAATAGAAAGTAGTTATTTTAAATAGTAAAAATATTTCACAATATTACTGCTTTTGCTGTATTTGGCATCAAATAAACGCAGGCTTGCGAAGCAGAAGAGAATTCTTAAAAAAAAAATCTTACTGTTCAAAAATTTTGACTGGTAGTGTACATATTATAAAGCATATTAAATGCAAGTAAAGCATCCACTTTAATAATTTTTGTTAAAATTAAAATGTCATAATATGGGTGAAATAACGTTCCTTCGTCATTCAGTGTAACAGATATATTAATGTAAAATTGAAACTACATACTTATTTTGACCTGTATTTATTAAAATATAAATCAAAATGTGATCAAACTAAATTCTAGTGTATTTTAATGTCATCTGGTTCTTTCTGTACTAAATCATGGTGAAAAAAAAGAAAAGAAAGGTAAAACATGGTGCTCAGAAAACAAGTCTGATTTAGTGCCAAAAACGTTTGAGATCACATACTCAATATTATGCAGTTGCTGACTTACTAAAGCAATGCAGTTACGTTACTACACAGATAAAAACATAAGTGTGATGCATCAAACTAGCAGTGGAATTTCCATGGATCTAATAATAAAACACTGATTATCCTCAGCTGTCACAACAAGCTTGTCAACATGAGACAGTAAACACAGGGTCATGATCTCACATCAAAGATCCACATAATACCCCTCAATGACGGTCACATGTACAAATACACCTATTGTAGACTGTGAGCTGTCCGCACGGCACCGTAAAGCCGTCTGTGATGCCCCAAAATGCTCTCCGGGTAGGTAGGTGGTTGACTTTTAAGATGTTGGCTTTCTCTTACTCATCCTGCGGTAAAGTTTCACTGCAGCATCTAGTTGTTCCAGCTAACGACGACTTTACAGCACATCTCTGCAGGGTTTCGTGTTTAAACACAACCTCGTGTTGATTTAAAGCACCATTAAAAGACACTGAGACGTAAATAAAGCACTAATGAACTTTGTGAGGTACCTCGTGTGGGTGTGTGCAGGGCATGTTTTCCTTTCGGTCCTGTTCAGGTTGAAACACGCCGCCTCCAAACCACTCCATACCGCTGCTCCAGCTCTGTCCTTAAAGTGCGGGGCGATTTGCGCTGTTTATATATCTCACGGTTCAAAAAGCTATTGCAATTCGGTGGTATGCAAGCCAGCATAGAGAGTTATTTTCAGGTTATAACATCAGCAGTCCTCTCCGCAGCTCTTTTTAGCTCCTTATGACCACTTCCGTGCTCTGACGCAGTCACGAGTCACGTGATGCTAGATGCGAATTGCGTGATGCAGTACAGAAATCAATTGAATTCTCTTACAATATTATTATAGATACTACACTATTTATTTAAAATAGAATAATTCTTTATTTATATTTCTTTATTTTTTATATTTCTTTATTTATATGTCTGCCTGTTTGTTTACATTTTTTTTAATATAAAATTTGTTATATTATTTTACTATATAGGATTATGATTAATTTTAACATCTCTAAACTTTTTAATCCATCTTTTTTTTTAAGTAATAAGTTGAAGAAAAAAAAAAGATTGTTCCCATTCTTTTTTTAATCAATTCTTGAATAAAAATAAAAATTGTAAAAATAAATAAATATAAAATAATAATAAAAAAATATATAAAAATAGTGAAAAAAATGTTAACACAGTGCTCAACAGAAAAAAAGTGTGCAGCTTAATTTATACTAAAGGGTATTTATAGCTATATATAAATAATATCAGATTTGTTTTACAATTTAAAAGTAATTTACAATGTTAAATTACATGTTTTTAATTATTTTGCTATTTTGACACTTTCATAGGCGAAATAATAATTAATGTTTTTTTTATATTTTTACTAACAAAGGCTGCATTTATTTGATAAAAAACAGTAATATTTTGAAATATTATTACAATTTAAAATTTATTTAGAATTTTAAATTACATATTGTACATTTTGGCATTTTTATAGTGAAAAGAATTAAGTTTTTTTTTTTAAATGTTGTTTTTAAATATTTTTACTCACAAAGGCTGCCTTTATTTGATAAAAAATGGTAAAACAGTATATGTATACATTATACATTATTTTTAAATAATAAGTTTAAGAAAAAAAAATACTGTTTCCCATCATTTTATTTATTTATGTATTTTTTTTTAAATCTTCACGTTTCAATGTAAAATTGGAAACAGGTCTCTTTAAAAAATGGTGGAAAAATAGTGGAAAATATACAGTGCTGAACAGAAAAAGGTTTGAGTGTAGCTTAATTTATACTAAGGGGTATTTATAGCTATTTACAATTTTAAATGACACGTTTTGAATTGCTTTGCTATTTTGACAATTTTATAGGTAAAAGGAATTAAGGTTTTTTAAAAAATCTTTTTTACTCACAAAGGCTGCATTTATTGGATCAAAAACATGGTAAAAACAGTCATATTTTGAAATATTATTACAATTTAAAATTAATTTAGAATTTGAAATTACTTTTTTTTTCTTTTTTCTTTTTTTTTTTTTTTTTTGCTATTTTGGCATTTTCATAGGTGAAAAGAATAAGATGATTTTTAAAATGTTGTTTTTGAATATTTTTGCTCATCAAGGCATTTATTTGATCATGTTTCCCATCTGTTTATTTATTTATTTATTTATTTATTTTTTTACAAATTAAATCTTCATGTTTCAATGTAAAATTAGAAACAAGTCTCTTCTGAAAAAACATTTGTAAAAATAATGGAAAAAATGTTAACAGCGCTGAACAGAAAAAGCTTAGCTTAATTTATACTAAGGGGTTTTTATAGATATTTACAGTTTTCAGTGACACATTTTTAATTGTTTTGCTATTTAGACAATTTCATAGGTAAAAGGAATTAAGTTTTTTTTTAAATGTTGTTTTAAAATGTTTTTTACTGACAAAGGCTGTATTTTTTGGATCAAAGATGTGGTAAAAAACAGTAATATTTTGAAATATTATTAAAATGTAAAATTAATTTAGAATTTTAAATTACACAGTGTATATTTTTATTTATTTATTTATTTATTTTTGCTATTTTGACATTTTCATATGTGAAAAGATTAATTAAGACTTTAAAATGTTGTTTTTGAATATTTTCGCTCATCAAGGCAAATAAAAAATTATGTTATAGTATATATATATATATATATATATATATATAAAGGTTTGTATAACAAACCAAACCAAAGTAATAACAAGCAGAACAACACTATTATTAATATTATATTATTATTATTATATTTTTATAACATTTTAGACTTAATATTATTATATTTTCATAACATTTATTACAAGACTTATTAAATAAATTAATAAATAAATAAAGGTAAGAAAATTAACTAAAGTTAAAATACATTTAAAATCTACTTTACTACTACTACACATTTGTTTAAATCCAATATAATTTAGCATTATTGTTCAGGGAAATATAGTTTTATATATATTGTTTTTGAAAACGAAATCAAGCTGTACATCTAAACAAGACTGTGGTTTCTATAAAATTATTTTTGAAATGTGTTGATATATTGAAAAACTGCTTTCGCACACCTGTGACAATGAAATAGATGTTCATACTGTTTACTCGTCAATAGAGGGCGCCACAACTCCGTTACGCTACTGATTTGTCATTTCATCACGCTAGAATCGTAGTGCCCTTTAAAGCCTAAACTATTTTTGTCCAGATCTAATTACAAGTCGCACAATTATGGCATGCTGACCGCCGTTTTGCTTCAGTACTAAATTTACAAGTATTTCCATCGAACTCGCGAGAATATTCGTGTGTCACATCGTCAAGTGTCTATAATAAACATTCCCCGAATGTAATGGTTCCGCCCGGATATATGGAAAGATTGTTCAACATACATTTTCCTCTGTGGTTGACATCAACGTTATTTAAGTAAGTTGAATATTCACAATTAACACGGACTCCGTCAAAACATGTAAATATAATAGTCTTGTATTTCACACTAGTAGCTGTCATGTTGTTCATATCTCGTGGAAAAGCAAACTCATGTTTTCATGCTAGCACATTGACATTAGCCACTTCATTCAAAGTTCATAGTTTGTGATGCTGATAAGTTACAACGCGAACATAAAACGTAAACAAAAGTCTTTTTAGAGTATATTGACTGTTCTCGTTTGAAAATATAGAAAATACGTCTTTTTGGCCGACGTTTTAAAGTTCATGTATAAGTTAAAGAGTCAGGTTTATTTAGTGGTTTTATTCTTGTCCAAAGTCATTGTTTAGTTGTTGGTCTTAAATTGACCAACAATTAGCTCCTAGTTAAATCTCTGGGATAAAATATGTATTTATTGAGAATGTATTGGAACTATTCTGTTTAATGGTACTCATTGTATTGGTTAAAGCGTCGTTATGTGAAGAGACGTCAGTGTAAATAAATGATGAATAATGAGTTCGATGGAGCGCGAAATCACGGCGGTGTGACTCGGTTTGATCAGTTTATCTGAGCGCGTCCTGATGCGGCTGGTCGCGTGTCTCTATTGTTTGCGTCATTGACGCGTTTTCTGATTACAAAAGCGCAAACTCCCATGATGCCGATCGACTGAAGCGTCACACTGCTGAAGTTACATTCTCAGTCACACACGAGATTTATATCATGAAAAACATGCTCATCTGGGAATAATGTAAAACATTTTTCATCTAAGATTTTTTTTTTTTAAATTACAAATAATGTATTACTTTGACGCAATATTGACTAAATAATATTAAATAAATCAGGACGTAATATTTACTAAACAACTATTTATTATGTTAATGAAATTAAAATGTAAATTATGTATGTATAATTTGCTACATATATTTTTTATTATGTAAAGAGAATAAAGATTTTTAAAAATTTAGTTTTTTTATATTTAATTTTTATTATTTAATATATATATATATATATATATATATATATATATATATATATATATATATATATATATATATTTTTTTTTTTTTTTTTTGCTCACCAAGGCTGCATTTATTTAATAAAAATATTGTAAAACCGTAATATTTAGAAATATTATTAACATTTAAAATTAATTTACAATTTTAAAATACTTATTTTTAATTGTTTTGCAGTTTTGACATTTGCATAAGTGAAAAGAATAATTGATTTTTAAACATTTCATTTTTTAATATGTAATTTTTTTTATTATTTAATATATTTTTTTTTTGCTCAGCAAGGCTGCATTTATTTGATAAAAAAACTGTAAAACCGTAATATTTCGAAATATTATTAACATTTTAAATTAATTTACAAATTTAAAATACTTATTTTTAATTGTTTTGCAGTTTTAATATTTTCATAAGTGAAAAGAATAATCAACATTGTTTCAAATGTTGTTTTGAATATTTTTGCTCAACAAGACTGCATATATTTGATGAAAAATATGGTGAAATCAGTAATATTTAGAAATATTCTAACAATTTTACAATTATTTTACAATTTAAAATTATATATTGTTTTCCTGTGGTTTTTGTTTTTTTGCTATTGTGACATTTCATAGGTGAAAAGAATAATTAAGATATTTAAACATTTTGTTCTTGAATATTTTTGCTCACCAAGGCTGCATTTATTTGATCGAAAATATGGTGAAATCAGTAATATTTAAATATATTGTTACAATTTAAAATTATATATTGTTTTTTGGTTTGTTTGTTTGTATTTTTACAATAATGAAAAAAAAAAAAAAAAATATATATATATATATATATATATATATTTTTTTTTTTTTTTTGAACATTTTTGCTCACCAAAGCTGCATTTATTTGATCAAAATACTGTAAAATGGTAATATTTTTGGAAAAAACTATCAATTTAAAATGTGTTCTCTGTTGTAATATATTTTAAACTGGAATGTGATCCATTTTATTTTAAAGTAATATTAACTAAATTAAATTCAATTAAATAAATAACTTTTATTTTGACTTTAAACAAAAATTAATAACTTAATGATTTTAACAAAATTAATAACTAAATAATATATTAATAAATAACTAAATATATTTATTATGCTAATGAAATTAAATTTCAATCATATGTTGTTCATTTATTTATTTTTTGCTATTTTGACATTTGCATACATGAGAACAATTAAGATTAAATATATATTAAGATTGTAATATATATTAAAATGGGATTTATTCCAATGATCAATTTTATTTTAACGCTATTTTAAATAAATTAAATAATTACTATACTAACGAAATTATATATATATATATATAAGTTAATATTTATCTACTATTTGACATTTTCATAGATGAAAAGAATAACTCAGATTTTTTTTTTAAATGTTGTTTTTGAACATTTTTACTTACCAAGGCTGCTTTTATTTGGTCAAAAATGATGTATAGTCAGTAATATTGTGACAATTTAACCCTTTACCTGTCACTCCCATTTTTGAACACAGACATGAAAATGCAATATTCAAACTTACCTTTTTATAATTCATGAACATTAACATTTTGTAATAGATTTTTTAGGTGCACTCTTGTCATATATTAATCTATTACTTTTCCGACATAATATGTAACATAAAAAATGGTAAAATATTTATTTAGGAGTCTTAGACCTTTCCAACGATATATGGTTTTTTATGATTAAATTAGGAAAACGATCCTCGTCTACACTGGCGTTTTCACTGCATTTCAGAAACGATCTCCGTCTACACTACACAACTGAAAACGCATGTCATATGCAAGTACAACTATAGATATGTATAGGTATATATGCCCTATTATTTAGATGAGAACACGTGATGTTATTGTTTACACGATCGTCAAAGGATACGCAGACAGAATGTGGGCAGCTACGCATTCGTTTTCAAAAGTTTTGATCCGTTTACACTGAAACGCAGCCTCTGACTTTTCAAACTAAAACAAAGACTGCAGCATTTTCAAAAGTCTCTGTTTTCTAGGGTCATATCGCATTATTTAATGAGATATCGTATATTGCATTTTTCTTCAGTATCGCACAGCCCTAATGTAGACCTGACTGTGCTTTTCTTTGTTGTTCTCCAAGATACAAAATAATACATATTTCCATAACAAAACAAAATGATTATCAATATTTTGTACAATAAAATCAGACCTTTTTCCAAAAGGGCAATGCCAAAATAACTGTACCACTGTTTCAGGGCAACTAAAATCAATATCAGATTTAAATTTTACCAAATAATATTTCCCTGGGTAAATCTTGTGTATAATTTAATGATACTTGCTTAACCCTGTATGTAGCTAATTAAATATTGATTAGGTATCAACCAAATCTTTTTCCAAACAATATTGTCTGTCAGTTGATTCCAATATCGGGGTGCGCGGTATACCGGTAATGGAAAAATACCGTTATATGTTTTATTTCAAACGGTTCAATACTATAATTTGATCAATTCGGTATTTTATACGCTGCTGTTCCGAAGTTCGCCTGTAGGCCGCCGTAGTGCTTCCCAAATTGCTGCGACACGGGTAAACGACGTGACAACAAAACAACGCGATTGATCATCAAACAGATGAAACACTACCAACGCGCTCAGTAGTAAATAAAGACAACAGCAGAAGTGAAATATGGCATTATTTTCCATACAAAACAGATGACAAAGGTGAACGAGCTGACCTTACTGCACCTGTATGTTAGCATTGCTATAATAAATCATTTGTTGCCACAGGAGGCACACATCAAATCTTGCGAGGCAAGATCGTTAACGCGAATTTAGAGATCGACATTATTCATGATAAATTCAGATTCAATTAACTTTTATTCACAACTGATCAAAGCACATACCTTAAGATGTAAGGGTAAACCCAAAAGCTCAGATCTGCGTGTGACACGCTATCAGTTTAGCTTTGGTCACATAATATTTGCACTTGCATTTCAAACAATCAAATGAAGCAAGAGTTTTGCTATATTCATTTTAGTATCAATAATATGAGGGTATGTTTCTCCCGCTAATATGAAGCAGCAGAAAGCGAGACAGAGATTTATATGTAGTGCTTTTTTTTTTTTGGCTGAGTCAGAAATCTGAAAATAATCGAGGAGAGAGAGGGATGATAACGCGATTTTGAATACTTTGTAAGAATAACTCTTTACAGGAAAGCAACTTTTGTTACAATTCTTTAGGTAAGCTGACCTAACAGTATTACAGCACTTATCAATCTAGGTCAATAATTAGGCTAGTTATAAATGATAAATGAACTAATACGTTTACTTACTAAATTTTCATTGTACTTATTTTTGACAACTATGGTACCGATTTAGTATCTATACCAAGGTATCGCATTCTGGTATCCTACCGAAGCCAAAATTATGCTATTCGAGCCATCCCTACTAATAAGAATACTAAAAAGCAAGGCTTCTAAACAGGTATATGCAGCACAGAGCAGGATTTGACATTGTGTGAGTGGTCTGTGTCCACTAGATGTCAGTGAAGACTAGCGGAGACGTGAGTTTGCGTCATTAGCGAGAGGCTGAGTTTAGTGCCAGGATCTTCCCCTGAGACTGCTGAGAGAAACAGTCCAGACTCCAGACCAAAAAAACAAAACATCCTCAGCCTCAAAAGCATGTCGCCTAGCCAGCTGGCAGCCTGCCCTTTCTAGGGCTGCTGTTCCCACAGGGAGGGAGAGAGCGTGTTTGTGTGTGAGAGACTCAGATGTGTACATGTGGGTACTGACACCTGAGGCACTTGTTCACATGTTGCTCAACACGAGTCACTTCAACTGTTAAGTCCACAGACTCGGAAAAAACCCTTGTTGTATGTTTCCCCTCATAATGCGAAGGTAAATCTTAGCCCTGAAGCGTTGCGAATACAGCGGGGAACGATATATAACACTTTTTTTTGTGAGTAAACTGTTGCTGACTTGGGAAAAGCTGCCTGAGAAAGTGTAAGAACTCACTGAAACGACTCGCATGTCGAGCAGCTGCCAAACGGCACATTTTTGGGGATTGCTACATGGAAGGAAGAAAAAAAACATTTTCATTTTACACTCATTTGTTTGAGGTCATTTAGCAAATGCTGCTCTAAATTCCCAGCCTAGGAGACAGAACTAGGCTTTTTGAAGTCATGGGAAGAGGTGTTTTTTTCGTTTTTTCAGTTAGAAACCGGTGATGAATGTCATTAAAATCCATCAGGCAGAAGAATTATGCAATGTTAGACGTGTTCGAGTCTTTTAAGCATGTTGTAGCCTGTTAAGTAGATCTGTGTTGGGAATCAGTTTTTTCCATGCGTTTTACAATCATAACAATGATTCTGCTCTTTTGTGCAGGGTGTGGAAGTGTGGAGTCTAGACAGCGCCACCAGGTGTACAACAATGAGCCTGGAGGGACAATCAAAAGGTACATCATTGGATACTTTTTAGTAAACATTGTGCTAATTCTAGTATGATTAATACTGACTAATTCCTGGGAATAGTCACTAGAACATACTACTTACTGTAAGTATTTAAGTCAATATGAAAACAAATGGGGTAGAAAATATATTTGTACCATTTATTGGTAGTGGCTGGTTTTATTTATTTATTAATTTATTTTTTAAATGTATTAAAATATATATTCATATGCTACTGTTCAATGGTTTGGGAGTCAGAAAACGACAGGAAAGATATATATTTTAAATTAATGCAGATTTTCTTTATCCATCATAGAATATATATATATATATTCATTTTTACCTATGAAAATGTTAAAATGGCAAAAGATTAAACATATATAATTTAAAATTGTAAATTTATATCAAATTGTAATAATATTTCAAAATCTTACTGTTTTTAACATATTTTTGATCAAATAAATGCAGCCTTGGTGAGAAAAAACACAAAAATTTTAACCATTAAAAAATCCATTAACTTAATTATTCTTTTCACCTATGACTGTGTCAAAATAGTGAACAAAAATATATAATTTAAAATTTTATATAATATATACCAATTAAAAAACTGATTTTATCATATTTTTATAAAATAAATGCAGTCTTGGGGAACAAAAATAACATGAAAAAAATCATAATTATTCTTTATACTTATGAGAATGTCAAAATAGCAAATAAATTAACAATATATAATATAAAATTGTAAACAAAATTGTAATATAGTTTTTATAAATATTACTATTTTTGCCATATTTATGATGAAATAAATGCAGTCTTGGTGAGTAAAAATATTTAAAAACAACATTAAAAATCTTAATTATTCTTTTCACTTATGGAAATGTAAAAAAAAAAACTTAACAGTATATCATTTCAAATGGTAAATTAATTTTATATTGTATTAATACTTCAGAATATTACTGTTTTTTATCATGTTTTTGATCACATAAATGCAGCCTTGGTGAGCAAAAATATTCAAAAAAGATCAAATAAATACAGACTTGGTAAGCTCAAATATATTAAATTAAATATATAAAAACCTATGAAAATGTCAAAATAGCAATACATAAATAAAATTAACAATATATCATTTACATTTGTAAATTAATTTTATATTATATTAATATTTCAAAATATTACATTTTTTACCATATTTTTGATTAAATAAATGCAGCCTTGGTGAGGAAAAAATATACAAAAATTTAAAAATAACATTTTCTTTTCACCTATGACAATGTCAAAATAACAAACAATTAATTAACAAATAATTTTTAAATAGTAAAAATATTTCAAAATATTGCTGATTTTACCATATTTTTAATCAAATAAATGCAGCCTTAGTGAGCAAAAATATATAAAAAAAAAGTAATATTTTTTTTTGTTAAATAAATTAACAATATGTAATTTAAAATTGTAAACTAATTTAAAATTGTAATAATTTTTTACCATAATTTTGATCAAATAAATACAGCCTTGGTAAGCACAAATATATTATACAATGTCAAAATAGCAAACAATTAAAATATATAATATAAAATTGTAAACTAATTTTAAATTGTAATAACCTGTAATAAATATTACTGTATATTTTTAATCAAATAAATGCAGCCTTGGTGAGTAAAAATATCGAGGAAAAAAAACAACAACTGACATCACCAAGCCCACTTATTTTTCAATTACCCATTGAATCAAGATTACATTTTCCTATCCTTTCCATTCCTGATGTATAAAGCGACTGCTGAACACAATAGCAATGACGTTAGCAAAGGCTTGGCGAATACTCTCAGAGTCAAGTCCACTTCAACATCATTCCGGCAAGTTTTGCACATTCAATAAAGCTATAATAATCTACTTGATTAAAGAGTTGTAGCATACTTTCTCGGACGGTCACTCCACAAGTGAAAGCAATAGACGATATGGACTTGTGTAAGTGCATACCTGTCTCCTTCAACAACATTCTCACTTTTCAAACTTCCCATTGACTAGCTGCATAGTCTACATTCCTTAATGTCCTTCCGCCCCACTTTCCTCCTATGCGTGTGTGTATGTTAATGCCTGGAGAAGAATGAGGTTAGGGTGGAGCAGAGACAAAGACCAGAGAGTATAATGCGTTTGTGTGTCATCATGCTAATATGCGTGCGGAGTGCCGCCACACCAATCACGGAAAGTTTGCTTATGGGAAAAGACTATCCTAAGTAATGTTTAAGACAGCTCCGGTAAGCTCATGCAGGAAGCCCCACGGGCAAATCCGATGATCTCTGTGCTGCCTGATGGGACGAGGGGGGTGGGGTTGCGCCGAGAGTGGCCGGAGAAAAGCCCTTTGCGCCACTTTCCCAGGCTGTCGGTCAGGAAGGCTGGATTTTTTACACCGTGACCACCGTGTTGCCCTTTCCGGGGGAAATCCGAGACAAACACGAAGAAGGGGGGGACAGGAAAACCGGCCCTGGGAAGAAGGAGAGGCTAGGAGAAGAAAGGTGTTGGCCACACAGCATGAGAGAGGCTGTTGCATTCAGGGCTCCTCAAAGGAGCGTATACCTCCCCTCCGTTACCCCATTGTCACCGGCCTGTCCTGTCTCGCCCCCGCCTTCCTCCTGAAAAAAATGGCTCATCTTCTCACCGTTTTGTGGCCTGAAATCACTGGCCAAAATACAAAGGCCCAACACCTCACACACAACAATAGACTCCTCCTTTCTCTCTCTGTTACGCGTATTAAATGTTAATTTTCTGGCCCTTTTTGCCCAATTCAAATGCGGGGTGAAGTATCCACTTGTAACAATAGCTGACTGGGAAAAAAAGAGTCAAGGAGTGCATTACAAAAGAAGTAAAATAGTTAAGCCTGTATCCTGGATTTAAAAGGAAAAGTTGGTAAAGTCTTAGGTTGGCGGGAAAAGCGCATTAAAGGAACACTCCACTTTTTTTGAAAATAGGCTCATTTTCTCACTCTTCTAGAGTTGAACAGAGGAGTTTTACTGTTTTTAAATCCATTCAGCTGATCTCTGGGTCTGGCATTAACACTTTTAGCATAGCTTAGCTAGGGCTGCCCTCGACTAAGGATTTTTCTGGTCGACTAGTAGTCGTTTATTTTAAGCATTAGTCGACTAATCGTACGTTTATTAATAAAACATTTAAATCATTATAATGAGCCTTTAATATCCTAATAAGCGCTCAAGCACGCATAAAGCTTGCCACAGCGCACCGCAGATGTAATGATTATAAATGTGTCAGGAAAAAACAATAAGTAGACTGCATTAACATTTTAATAGTATTTTGATAAACTAGTGCTTTCTTTGTTTTCGGCTTAAGAGATGAAGTCGGTGACTGGTCATCTCCGCAGTTGTGATGCGCCTGAATGCATGTTTCATATGTAGACATAATCTGAGAAAGTAAAAATTTGACTCTCTATAGATCTATTTTATTGTCTAAAAGCCAAACATATACACTGAGTTTCACGCTCAAGTTCACGGAAATGAGACGGCAGAAAGCACATCCTGTTTGCTTTCATTATTTTACAAAAACGCAATGTTTCTTTTTTGTTGTGAGTGTACATCTTTCAGATTCGAAAGATGTTTTACTTTTACCTGTATGCCAAACATGATGGAGTAAGCTATTCTAAGAGCATGTCTGTTCAGCTTCCACACAGACGGCGCACATTTCTCTAGGTCAGTGGTTTTCAAACTCTTTTAATATATATGTTTATATAGCCTAATTTGCGCGCATTGGGATAGTCGGTCTCTGAGCGCGGGATATTAAAATTGTTTTTGAATGCGTGCGCGCGTTTTGCTTTCGCTTTCGTTTTAACGGTCGCGTGAAACTCTCCGCGGTACTGAAGGTACATTCTGCACGCGCGTCTAAAGGCTTTTTTTATAATGACAGGATTAAATGGCTTGCAGAACTCAGGACTGAACAAAAAGTATGGCATTTTCAGCGGTGAGTGGATACTGATAAACGCAAATACAGATATGCACTTAACATTACATTGTTCAACATTACATGTAAAGTTGCTACTACTTACGTTTCAGATAATAAGCCATATTTGAGGTTGATGAATGATAGGCAAATGTTGGATGGACTGCCCAAATGTATACTGTATAACTATTACCACACATACTGTAGCCATAACGATCTCTCTTGTGAGATTTATTTATTTCTGCGACTAAACGACTAATACAATTTTGGTCGACCAAGCCTTTTCTGGTCAACTAAAACGCTTAGTCGACTATTAGGGGGGCAGCCCTAATAGCTACAATATAACCATGCTACTTATGACTGGTTTTGTGGTCCAGGGTCACATCTTAGTTGACCCCTAATATATAGACCTTTTTTTTACGATGCAGTCAGGTTTTATTTGTTGAATATACTGAAATATGTCACAGTGAAGACTCAAAATGGGTTGTGACTGTGAGTGTGGTTTCATTCGGAAGTTACAGTCAAGTGAGCTGTTTTAATTTATCTTTTTTTTCAGCAAAAAGATTTGTGGAAATAATGTCAAATTTAAAATGTTCTCTCTGCCATAGTAATTAAAACAGGTATTCTTATTCAAAACTCACCATTGGTTGGGCCAGCGTTATGTATAAATAAAAATATATTTTGATTAAAAATGTTAAGTTCTCTCTCTCTCTCTCTCTATATATATGTATATGTATATGTGTGTGTGTTTATACAGTATCGCACAAAAGTGAGTACACCCCTCACATTTCAGCAACCATTTTAGTATAACTTCTCAAGGGACAATACTATAGAAATAAAACTTGGATATATTTTAGAGTAGTCAATATATTGTTGCAGATGAGTGTTTATTGTCCTTACATTTCATTATTCAAAACGTTAACATTATATGTTGTTTTTATTTAGTTACAGCCATAGCGATGCCTTTATCCATATTAGACATTTCCAGTATTTCTTCTTCTTTGACGCATATGTGTATTTTCTGCGTCCTATTTTGTGTAAAAAA